>VZTJ01000678.1:987889-1043063 GCA_013397795.1 Orthonyx spaldingii
CCACACCAATTGGCACACCAGCCATACTGGCCAGCACACCACATCACGCCACACCACATCACACACCACACCAACTGGCACACCAGCCATGCTGACCAGCACACTACACCACACCACACGCCACACCACACCCCGCCACACCACACTGACTGGCACGCCATGCCACACTGACCAGCACATCACACCGACCAGCACATCACACCACAGCACAGCACACCACACCCCGCCATGCCACGCTGACCGCCACACCACACCACACCACACCGACTGGCACGGCATGCCACGCTGACCAGCACACCACACCACACCAGCTACACTGACTGGCACACCAGCCACGCTGGCCGGCGTGCTGGGACACAGGATCCCCACCTCCTCCTGCAGGCCTGAGAGTGCCCAACAGCAAGTCAAGGATTTGCTCCACAGGAGATGCAGCCCCAGAGACAGGACAGATGTGCCTTCCACAACAGACCATGTGATGACAGACATCCCACACCACCAGGGAAAAGGGCTCAGTCCTAATCACTCTGCTGCTACAGCATGGAGCCTTCTGGCCTGGCTGGAGTGCAAGGTAGGAATCAATCCAGGAACAGTGCTGGAAGCAAACAGGGTTCTGAAAGCAGGAACACATCTGAGCCCCCAGTCCATGCTATTACATTCCAGAGCAGTTAGCATCATGTTTGCGTATATTCAAACCTTTTCTTTGCCTCATTTAACCTGAATTCATTTTTACAAATAAAAGCTCAATTTTAATGTATTTCTTTCATCCTTCCCACAGCTACTTTCTTTACAACTTGTGTTAGAGAGCAGTTTCCCATATCTGTGCATTTTCTTGTTCAGGACAAAAGTTTCAAACACATCTGTCAAGTTGAATGGAAATGGGGAAAAGCTAAGCTCTAGTGTCTTGGGATACTAAAACACTGACAGTGTTTGCATGCTGCAGCTGAAAACAATATACTGATGAAGCATCAAGGGGTGTTTCCATCGGCAGTCGGGAGCAGGGAGCAGAAATAAAGCTCAGACACAAGGAAGGGAATTGATTTGGAGCTTGATAAGCCACCTCTGTTTCCTCTCATTTTTCACAGCTATAAATTAGATATTCATCTCTATAACTGATTCAGGGGGCTGTTTTAAAAGCTGCTAACAGGGTCTGCACAGCTTGCAGGCTTATGCATGTTATGCATGAACAAAGAGTCGCTACCATCATTAAACCCACAGCATCACCAGACGTACCATTAGAAATTATGTTGTAAAAAAAGGGTATTTGAATATATTTTGTTTTCTGAAATATCAACACATGCAGAGCTGGCCTGCCATCTAAATGAAAGCAGGGGAATGCTTCCTCTTAAAATGCATTGATATTGCTTGAGTGAAAAGTTTGCTGCTGATGCGTTTTATGTGCATCTAAGCTGAGCTGAGCGAGCTCAAGACAATCTAGTAATTCTACCATTTACCATGCTGCAGTAAAATAAAGCTTTTTTTCTTCTTCCTAATTATATTCTCAGACTGCACAACAGACTTATCTATTCCCACTATCCTATAAGAGACAATGCTGTTGTAATATTTAGCAATGTATTTCCAAATGTTTAAAAAAAAAAAAAAACAAAACAAAAAAAAAACCACCACAAAAAGGAACAGCAAACACAGAATAAGAGGCTACTGTCCATGCTTCCACAAACACTTGAGCCAAGTGTACTTACACACCAGCATAAATCAAACAGGCACAATCCAATTTAAATACAAGTCCTTCAAGGCTTTTTCATTAATGCATGGTTTATGCTTTTGTCATCTTTTGACTAATTTTATTACATAATACTGAGAGATTTACTATATTACATTACAGCTCGGCTAGTCATAACAGAATTGAAAAAGTTAATTTTGTTTCTCTGTTTCAGAAGCCAGAGAGTATATTATGTCTTGCTGGTTTTCAATCAGTACCTTTTTCTGAAATTCCTCTTTTGTTCCCTCTTCCCATTTCACATTAAGAAATACATGTCCTATGTACTACTGCTGTTTTAAAAAGCACACCAAATAATGCTTCCATCCTTTTACATGCTGCCTCTCAAAAAAATTAGATCTTTAAATTTTTTAGTTTCTTCTCTATTTTGCCCCATCCTACTTTTTCAGGGTCTCTAGTCGAGCAGTAATAGCTCAGCAGTTCAGCACTGACCTCACGGAAGAAAAGATATAGGGCCACACTGCCTTCATATTTCCCTGACGTGAAACAGCACAAGTAATTCCACTTAAATTGGGGAGATACATTTGCAGCCCATTTTTGAAGATGGGAACATAATTCTGGTGAGCTGGTACTAGCTTTTAGTCTTTTTTTATTGTACTCCTTAAACAGCTGCTACTGAACACCATCAGAGGCAGGATGATGCTCTGCCCTGAGACGGCTGAACTTGGGAATGAATCACCACAGACACAGCAGCACCACAAGGAATAAACCCACTGCTGAACATCATGTGTGCATTTATCTCCATCTCCCTGTTTAACTGGGTTTCTTCTTGGTTTTATTCTTAAGTATCTTACTCAAATTTCTTGGTTCCTCAGCAGCACCACACAAGAGGACCCAGCCACAGTACAGAAAATTGCCCACAGCAAAGGCTCCCGTGCCTACATCACCAAACTAGTATTGCTTAGAAATTCCAATCTAGTGCCCCGGATGTTAATGAAAAAAGGTTTTGGCCCAGCAGACTGTGTAGTTTACAGAAGAACAGAAAAAAATCAAATGACAGGAAGACAACCATTATTACAGTGTGCTGCACATACCGCGTGACGCAGGTCAAAAACACATTTTAAAAACTGGAAGTCATGTTACTAATAAAAACACCTTCCACAATACACAGTGGATAATATACCTATTATTAGGGATTTTCTAGTCTTTTTATTTGCAACTCATTTTAAAAGGACTGCTCAGGCAGTGCTGTTGGTTCCAGACTAATTACTTCCAGATTGTGTTGGATTTTCCCACACACAGAAACAAGTGGCATGCTGAATTTGGTCATGTCAAGGCGTTTCCACCAGCTGCTTCATAACCACTTCGAGAAGCTCATCTGGATGCAATTATGACTTTACTGCAAAGTTTTTTTGGGTTTTTTTCTTTTCAAACACTTGACCACAAAAATCATGTTCCTCGTTCAATTCCCATTGAAGTAAATAGGATGGTTTCCATAGACTTTTTCTGGATAAGGTCCCATAAAAAGATGAAAAATAAGAACTCTTTGTCTACCAGGGAGAGAGGTTAATCTCTTGTTCTTAAAACTTGCACGTCAAAGAACTCCAGTGTTGCACAAGATTGCTGCACACTAAGTCCAATATATGGCCATATCACAGTCATAGTTTGAACTGAAGAATACTTACACAAAACACACAAAATAAGGACTTGGAGTCAAAAAAACTAAGCTCTTCTCTGTGAAGTAGCAAGTTATCAATTCAAAGAGATTAATCTTTAAGTTAGAAAAAAATACAAAGCTACTAATTTCATTCATTTCATTTCCCTACAGCTAACACATAGCAGACCTTCACCTGAGTAAGGTGTACTTTTATACCTTCAGTTTATCACATAGTAAGACATAGCCATACGTATTCTATCTCCAGATTACACAGTTGAAGGCAAAAACCATTTAAACACCACAAGGAATGGGGGAATACATTAAACCCTTTCCCCAAGATCTGAATTACAGGCACCACACAGAAGGTTTTCAGCACAGTCCTCCTCCTCCTCAGGAGATACTAATCCCAAGAAGCACTTGAAAAGAAAATACTTGTTCACCTGAAAGCCCTTTACAGAAAGCTCAGTTCCCAACTCAGACCCAGGTTGTGCCCTACGTGGCAGAGGTGTCTTTGCAGAAGCCAGGCCCAGTAAGCTCATGAACAGAGACCACAGCGTGTGCAATGACCACAGGTGCATATTAAATAATAATTAAATAATAATTTCTTCTTTACTCAAGCATCTACAACCAACAAAGTGAAAAGGTGGTGGGTCACTAAGGGTGACAATCTACAGAATCCACAGCTTTGCTGTTGCCGTGAAGCATTGGAAGCTGCTTCTGTTTTTCTGTATAGCCATGATTATAGGAAAGCAGCTGCCTTAATGAACCATAGAAAGTGTGCTGGAAAAAAGGGGCTGGGGATAAGACCTGGTTCTGCCTTCTAAGAAGTTTCTTGGCCCCTATTTTTCCTCCTTGTCACATACTCAGTCTCTGAAGTGAACACACATTTCACCTACAATACAATGAATCACTTACAATGAAATATATAATGACACTGCCTTCTACCCCTCATCAGAACTGTGCTGGCAGTATTGGTTTTAACTTTATGTTAAAAACAAAGACTAAGTTCAAATGTTCTTAGCAAAGAAGTTCTTCTTTGATGTTTAAAAAAACCAACAAGTGAGAAAAGGTCCTTAGGAGCCTTTTATAAAAACTAGAATTCTGCCCACTTCTTTGATTAGCAATGGACCAATTCCCAGTGTATTCTCATGCTGAAATACAAACTGCTGGCATTCTTCTCTGGCATGCGAGCAATGATCCGATTGTTTAATTCCAAATATGACAATTAATGTTTAGCATATACTGAATAATCCTATACATAATTGCTCACTATTATGTGGCTTGTTCAAACCAAGCCATAGTTAGCGGTGACTGAAAGTTATCAGCTATGGAAAATTAGATGATGGTTTCATTCTCTGGTAACAATTATCTTTCTTTTCACTCTAAAAACTTGGAGGTTGGTATCTGAAACCTCTCCTCTCTACCTGTTCTTCCAACTCTGTGAAAAATAAAAAGGACTTAAAAGCATGCTGTAAACTCCAGCTAGAGCCTAAAAATGGACATGTAACAGCAGAAGAAAAACCTGTTGGACTTGCACAGGCTGCACTGCAGGCTGGGAGGAGAGAAGGGAAGGAAGAGTTTTATTTATAAATTCATATAAGCTCCTGTAAGATTAACCTAGAGGAAAAGTCCACCCTTCACCACCAGCAATTATTCAACCATCTTCAATCGCCATTTATTGGGTATGCTATAATTTGTGGAACCCAAGAACCCAATTATTTATCATGTCACAATCTGAAAATAATTGTAGAGATTACAATGTATTGAAATGGATTTTTTCTTATGGTTGGCAAGATTAATGTGTATTTACAGCATTAAGTAATTTCCCATATGTATTTCCTTAAACTGTTTCAGTTGCTGGGTGAGGGTTTTTTCAGTGGACAAGAATCACACAAGTACAATAATGTTGGATATACAAACACCACAGGCAAATTTGTCAGGAAGCATTGTATCAAGTCAATACAATGTCATTAAAACAACAGATTTTAAGATATGCAAATGAGAAAATGCAAAATTGTTCAATAACCAAGGAAAGCATCAGTGTAAGGGAAACCTTAATACATGCAGCCACAACAGGTTTTATTTGCTTGCTTCTCTGCTGGCAGTATTGTTATAACATTGATGATGTTCAGTATTACATCTTTTTTTTTTCCCACCTGTGTATTATATTTGAAAGAAAACACAAGCAACTGCAAGAAAGAAAACACATTCCACTGAAACCAAGAGAAGTTTATGTCTGAATTAATGAAAACAGTATTTCACTCCAAGTTGAAGTGATTTGCCCCAAGTGGCACAAGTTAGAAGCAGAGCTGCTGGTGGTAATCCACTCCCTTGACTCCTCTTCTCCTAACTCACTCCAGCAGACCACTTACCTGCCTGTCTCTGCACAGAACAAGACACATGTTTCAGTACAGACCAGCTCTGCTTCACTGTCAGTCATCTGTCCCCCTCTGGATTTACTCCAATACTCCATGCAACCAGGAAATTACCTCACATTTCATATCTCAGGTGCAGAGCAGGAAATCAATACACACTGCAAAACATGCAGAAAATCCTTCAAGCTATGTTTCTCAAACTGAGAATCCTTTCCCAGGTTTCTGAAGAATTCAACTCTTCAGTTTTCTCCCAAGCACTGCCATAACCAAGCAGAACATCACTACAGCTTCAGCAGAGTAAGAATCAACTCCCCCCAAACGCCACGTAGGAAATGCATTGACAACACCATGAAAATACTGTCCCTTTCCCACCCAAACGTGCCCCCAACAGTTTTCACTGCATTTGTCCACAGAGCACACACATTTTGTTATGATACAGTCATTTTACTTTTTAGTACTTATCCATAACAGACCAAATTCTGTTAGTGTTTCTCTCCAGATAAGCAGCTCCACTAACCACAAGGAATTACTGATTGTAGAAAGCAAGCAGAACTTGCCCCAGTTTCCTTAGCTGGCTAGATGGAAAATCTGTCCAATTAAACCTCAAAAAAAAAAAAAAAAAAAAAAAAAAAAAAAAAAAAAAAAAAGAAGAGCCTACTAAGAGCCTACTAATGCACTGAAAGTTATAGCTCCAGCACTGAAAGCCTCTTGGCCAAATTCTGCCAAAGATCCTTTAAAGAACAGTACTGGAGGGCTGGGGTTTACCACTTACTTTGGTCACTGTGGGGTGGCCACTTACTTATAGGTTTTTCATGTTTCTTTTTTTAAGAACAGTTGTGAATATTAATAGCTATATATCTTCAAGATAAATAAAAACTTGCTGGGAAAACTTACACAAAAGGATTAAACTTACTGTTAAAGAATGCAACTTACTGCTGTGAATCAATTTATCTGCTAAGTTAACTGAACACCAGACAGAAATTGTGCAACACAGAAATTGTGAAAGCATTTAGCAACCATCATCTCAAACAATTCATTCCCTGCATGGGAGGGGGTCGGGTGTTCAAACATCCTCACTGACTTGTCTTCCATAGAGAAGACTTTGTTTTCTGTTAGTAAGCAGAAGTTACATAACTGTTATCCTCTGTTCCCTATAGATTCTGTTATCCAAATTCTCTGATGTCAGGGGCTGCTTTACACTTGATTCCGAAAGCATTTAGTCTTGGCCTTTTAAAAAAAGAAAAAGTAGTAAATGAATAGGAAAATCCTTAAATAGAGAATGCAAGAAGTCCTGCACATTCACATAGAACATCAACTGAGCTGAGAAAAACCAACTAGAAGAGACAGTTGAGGAAATAATAAAGCTGGCAAGCTGCTCCTTGACTTCAGCTTCCCCTTGGTGACTTGAGAGTGTTTTCATCTTTTCTCAAGACAGCACCAGTTACACATGAATGCTTTTGAGTGCCAGCCTCATTAAAGTCTATGTTGGTACCAGCTCCTATAGCCAATGCAAAATTAATATTCAAACTTCAACTGAGAAGACTGTCACTGTTGCTCCACCAGAGTCTGCATACAAGGAAAACAAGTGTTACAGAATGAGAAAATCACATTAACTGTGTTCTCAAATTGCCGCTCTGAGCATTGCATACTAACGTATTAATATTTGTTTTTAAAATAAGCATCTGCTACTGGAAGACTGGAAGAGAACGTAAAAGCAGATGTTACCCAAAGCACCACAACAGTTTAGGAAAAGGAGTGCTGCAGGTCACTGGCATCTGCCTGTCCACTCTCAGGGAACAAGGACGTTAAAGCCAAACCTAGTCAGGGCAAGACCAAAGGAGGGACTGGACAGAAACAAAGCTTGGAAATGGTTTCAGAGACAAACTTTTGTGCAAGTATTTGAAATACAGATTAAAGACAACTCTAGATTTCATAGAGCCACCTGATTCTGAGTATACAAGGAGAAAAGAGATTTTCCTTCTTACCACCAATAAAAAGATACTTGGCCACCTGAAGTCAGGAAGCGCCTGATACTGGATCTGAGACAATTGGGAATTAATTGGTATTTCAGGAGCTTCCCATTCTGCCTCTTCCCTCGCCTCCTTTGGCTTACTTTGCCTCTAGCCCCGTAGGGAAAGCAGCAAACACGTGCACGGAGGCTACATGACTCTAAGCTGGTAAAAAGCTGCTAAGCTAACTGATGGCAAATCTGACCTTCCTAACTGCTTGACAAGAATTTAAGAAGATGATGATGATTATTATTATTTCAAAGGAGCAGGATTCTCATGGATTCCCCACTAAACTTCAGGAATAGCAAACTACAACAGGATGCAGCCTGCACATGGACAGCAGGAGAGGGATGTGCATCTGTAAGACCAATGACAGAGTCATTCAGAGGGAAGAGGTACATACAAAATATAAACCAACTTCTTCATTTTTTAGTAACATGCTGAATGTTCTCAAGTTCTGCAAGTAAAAAGCACTTAAAGATCATTGTAATTCATTCCTCCTAATGTTTCCCCTAACTGCATTATTACTTTTAGTGCCAAGACACATCTCAGTACTGCTTTCATACCTGACACAACCTCCATCGTAAACAAAGTTCAGAGCCAACATGAGGAGATAAATCTTATTTTCACTCAAGATGATTCTGTTCCACATTGTATTTATTTTAGAAACCTCATTTTTTAAATAAGTGCAATTATATAAGCAATACAGTAGCTTGCAGAGAGCAGTGCTAACTTCTTCAACACCACCTTGTCTTAACCTTGGGACAGGACTGTGAGTCAGCTGTGGTCCAAGTGAAAATTACCTGATTCAGTTCTACTATCATACAAAGTCTTAAAAACTTTTTTTATTTAATAAGTTCATTTATGACTAAATGGAACAAGAGATGGCTAATTTGAATGATTCACACATACTAGTGTGCATTATTCAAAACAGTAATATTTTATCTAAAAGTAGATTAAAAATTGCATTCCAGAATTCTAAGCTAAATACTAAAATTTGCTCAATTTCCCCCTTGTAAGAAATACAATTCAGCTGCTGTTTCAATTCTATTTAGAAGATATAATTAATCTTTAGCAAGCCCAAAAACAATTTATCACTTAGAGCAACAGGACTGAGGATTTACCTGTCACCCCTAAGAAAACCTGTTCCAACATAATAAATTCTATTCTTGATAAAGCTTTCTGTAATGACCAGCCACAAGGTCAGTAACCCACTACCACAGACACCACTATTCTCCCCGAATGCCACTGCAGAGATGGAGAACAGCAAAGGAAATTACAACTCTGTGGCTGCAGTCCAAGGAATATATAGCAGCACAAGTAAGTTTCACCTTATTCCGGATCAATTCTACTTTTCTTAGGGACAATTTTGTATAAAAATGCAGCAACACAAAAGCCAAAGCCATAATGATGCCCTCCAAGGGAAGGAATGCTCTGTAACAGAGACAGATGGCTTCAGCTCATATGCCGCACTTCCCCTTTTTCAAAAGTTCTGCTCCAATCTTATTGTAAGGGCTTTGCAACTTGCTTGTTTGCATCTGTCGTCATATTTTGTGAGCTGTGTGCCTGCTGAATAGAAAAAAGAATGTTTTCTTTTTGAGATGGGAGCAGATTTTGCCCATTTATCATAATAATTCCCTCAATTGGGATGCAGCTATTTTCTCACTAAGAAAAACTCAAAGTGTAACATTATTCTATTCCTCTTCTGTCAACAAAAGCTAAATGGAGCATTTTTTAAAAATGGAATAATGCTTCTGGATCAATAAAGACCACAGTCACACAGGTTAACTGCCTCCAAAATGTGTTTGGTGGCCTTTTGTCTCTGAATATGCTTGTCCATGCCCACAGCTAATTGGAATAACTTGGTCTTATCCAAATAAAACAACCTTTTACCACTGTATATAAGAGCTGCAAGACCCAAGGTGAACATCATATTAGTATTTCCATAATGGTTCTGTCATGTATCTCACCTTTATTTGCTTTAAAATAATCACAGTTTATTTTGCACACGCACTCCATTTATGCCATTTGCCTCCCTGTGCCCATAAGCCAGTTTTAATTTGCATTAACAACTGAAGGACTGTCTTCTCCTTTTACCCAAATTTATGTGCTACTTTTTATGATGTTAAAACACAGTGTATTTTGAAATATGAGATATTTTGTTGTAGCGAGTCCAGAGGAGGTCACAAATACGATCAGAGGGCTGGAGCACCTGTCCTGAGGACAGGCTGAGACAGTTGGGGTTGCTCAGTCTGGACAAGAGGAGGTACCAGGGAGACTTCAGAGCACCTTCCACTACCCTGAAGGGGCTACAAGAGAGCTGGAGAGGTACTTTTGACAAGAGCATGGAGTGTGATAAGACAAGAGGAAATGGCTTAAACTGCCAGAGGGAAGGGTTAGATCAGAGACAGGGAAGAAATTTTTCCCTCTGAGGGTGGTGAGGCACTGGCAGTGGCTGCCCAGAGCTGTGGATGTCCCATCCCTGGGAGAGTTCAAGCTCAGGCTGATGGGGCTCTGAGCAAGCTGCTCTGGTGGGAGGTGTCGCCGCTCATGGCAGACGACCTTCAAGCTCCCTCCCAACCCAAACCATTCTATGGTTCTGTGACTCTAAACACTACCACATCCCAGAGCCTCCACTTTCCATCATGTCTCAAAAATAAGCCCCTTTAACAGTTCCAGCTTTGACATAAACATTTAGTGGCCAGGAGAGGTGTAGAAAACCCACAGGGTGTAACACCAGGCAAAAACTAGTGTGGTGCAACAGGAGTGACTCACAAAATTTGCAGCAGGACTTCACCTCTCCAATCAAGCAGAGTTGACAGTGGTGCAGTTTGTAAATGGAGACGTTACTCAGATACAGTAAAAACGTAAAAGACAGGATGATATGCAGTGGAAATAAATCCTTAAGAACAGTTAAAGTGAAAACTTGATTTATTGCAAAGAAAGAAGAAAATTTTGATTTTATGGCAAGTCCCACAACAAGTAGGTATTAAGGTTACCCAGAGTACACTGCCATACTCATGCTTTGTGGTCAGTATTTCAGCTAGCAGTACAAAAATCAACTGAAGGCTGCTAAATCACATGTGTGTCTTTCTCTCTCTACATACCTATCCATCTACATAAAAATTTGGTGCATCATATCAAGTTGCCAGTAATGCTCAAGTCCCACTTTCACAATTTTATTTTTAATCTCTTTCCACCTTACCCTCTCAAATTGAATAGAGGACATGTCAACTACCAGGCTTAATTTCTGTTCTCATTAGCTTCTACATTATGCAGATGTCAGATGAGGAAGAACTGTATCAGATAACCAAAAATTAGTAATAATTAACCAATAGCAGTACAGATTGCCTGAAGAGACCTATTCTTTCCAAGTGGCAAATTATTTTTTAATTATCCCTTTGAGATGGAGACTTCTAATTGCAAATACTCTAAGTAAGGAAAAAATATACACTGGGGAAATCCCAGATTATTAGCAACTGTGCAACTTGCTACATAGGTTTTGCAAGTAATAATACTTTTTCCAGTTAAAAAAAAAATTATTCCTGGAAGACTTCTTCACTGATGCAGATAAACCTGAAATTGAAGTACACAAGGATAATGGAATTGTTAATTCAATTTTTGACGTCCAAACAATATTTTTTTAAGTCAAGAAAATAAATTGAAGCCAGACCTATTTTGAATGTGCTGATATAAGAAAATGAAACGGATTTTGAGCAGCAAACATTTTCTATTAGTTTAAAATTAGATTAAGTCAATATACACCTATTTATTTGGCACTTGAGAGGCACTTTATTTGTTTCAATACAATTTTACAGATCCAGAATTACTCCTAAGCCCCCTACCCCATTTTCCACTGCAGGGAGAAAAGGAGAGATGTTATTTACCTGGGAGCTTCGAGCTTTTTCCACTATCCACAAGCACCAGATTGAACAGTTTCTCACACAACAAAAGAAAGGAACTAAAGAAGTCCTGAAATTACCAGCGGATCTCCACCAGGACGAGAGCAACCAGGATTTTGGAAACCACGTTTGTGGCCACTGCTGAGCATGGCAGCTTTAAATATCCACGTTGTTCTGCATTCAGTGCTCAGCAGAGCACAGTTTGGCCGCCTACGGCTGTCCCCAGCCTTGCCCAGCCCAAAGGGACAAAACACAGGGGAAGAAGAGCTCTGACTCTTGTTTTTTCTGGTTCAACCACAGAACTGGTACTCAGCACCCTCCTCCATGTCCTAACAGTCCTTCAGCTTCACCTTGATCTTCCCCTCTTCTGTCTCCTAAATAAACCCAGCTGCTTTCTCAGGGGTCAGGCCATAGCTGTCCCTCAAACTGAGCAAAATTAAAGTATATATCAGTGTTCTGAGCATCCTTTTAAGATGCCACATGTAATTAGATGGTCTTTAATATTCTTCTTGCTCCCCTGGGAGTAACATTCTCGGGTGGCCCAAGACAGCAGTAACATTACACCCTCAGCACATTGATTTCTGAGGTCCAAACACCCTGCAACAAGCATTTAATAAAAACGTCGGCTATAAAATCCTAATGGCTAATTTGTCACTTCCAGATTTCATAACAAGCATTATCATCCTCTCCCAGGATCGCAACAAGCAAGGTTCATACTAATGTGGTTCAGTCACAAACATTTCTATTAATATAGTTCAGGCACACATTTTCCACCTAATCAGCCATCTGTCACTCACTGGAGACTTCCCTTGAAGTTTGAAGGGTAGAGGAGAATATTATGCACTAAAGGTAAAAAAACCCCACAAAATCCTCTTTCGTGGCTGCATTTTGGGTTTTTTTAAACCAATGTCTTTGCTGCTGGAAGCTGGCAGCAGTACCTAGGTGCAGAAGGTGCACAGATTTCTTCTCTGTGGGTGCAAAATACAGTTTATAGGCCAAGTGAAATCCATAGTCAGCATCCAGTGAACTGCTGGCCTTGCAAACAGCCATACTGCAGGAAGGAAAAGTCAAGTGTGTCTCCTGAGAGAAGGCCTTTGGGTGAGGCAGGTTGTACAGTAAATGTGTACAGATTAATAGCTTTAATTTTGGTTTCCAGAGAGTTCGGGAGGACAAGAGTTTGTGAAAGAATGCCAGTAAGATGTAGAAAGCTTTTGAGCCTACGTTCTTACCACCCTCATTCAAGTTATTTTAAATTTCCCACACAAACCCGGCTGTGAGTAAATTCCTTGTCTTAAAGAATTTGGGGTTCATCTCTAAATCTATAGACAACAGTATCAAAGCTCAGTTACTTTTGAGGTTGCAAATAAGCAGGGTAGGACAACTGCTACACACATACATACAACTCTTCCACCCAGAAGTTACTATAACAAAAACAACTCAAAAAAGACAAAGTTTTCAGTGAAGGGAAATAATCAGCAATAACCCTTCGCAGGCTTTCTTAAAAACCACTGGAATATGCAGATTTTTACTTATCCTAATTTGCTCAGTGCTACCCTACCCTTGCTTTTGAAATCTTTGTGCAGAAGAGAAGGAAGGCCACTGCAAAGAAACAACAGAGAGCAAAACACCACCCACACCAAGAGTCCCCTTTTGGACCAACACTGTGAGCGTGACATTTAGATCCAGGTCACCTCACCAACTTACCCCCCTGTGCCTGGACTGCTTATTCTCCTCATTAGGTTACTAGAGAAAGGGGCAAAAAAAAAAATCTGTTGAGAGGCATGAGCCACATCTCTGATCTGACCTAAAACCACACAAGCTGAAACATCTGTAATTAATTGGCTATTCAGTGTATTCAGTGTATTGTCCAACACATGAGCAGAAGATGATATGTTAATTGCCAAGGTCCTTTCAGTTCCATTTTGTCCAGTTCCTGTGGCTTGAAAAGATCCCTGAAGTCAGAGACATTTTTTTTAATTGTCATTACAGTTATTTCAGTACAAATGTTGCCCTCAGAAAGCCTATAAAGTGAAAGAAGAAAATTTGATTTTATCTGCATCTGATTCTTCCTCTTTTATATAAGCTTAATGCAGCTCATAATTAGGCTCTGTTATCTAAGGGAAAATTAATGAAATAAGAACAGACCTCCAGATGAAGATTTTAAAGCGTGTCAGTGACACAAAGTTTTTTTGCCATGTTAGCATATTTAATTGAGAGAAGAGTGGCAGAAACTGGCTAGAAACGCAGATGATCTCTTGTTCTGTGTCAATGCACCTGTATCTTGTAATCAGACACTGACATACTGAATATGTCAGTGCTTTTTTCTCCCCTTTCCCCAATACAAATCAGTGGGAAAATTGCCTATGGACTGGGGGTTTGTTGCCTTTATTTGTTTTAAAGGAAAACTAAGATGCTATCTATTGTGCTTTCAAAATACATAATTTTACTTGAAAACAAACGCTTCCATCCAGGTGCACAGAAGTTTAAAACATGCAATTGAAGTGCCAAAGTCAGTGAGACCATTTCAGAATAGAATAGGCTCTATTTGTATTTTTAAAGAATATGATGTATTTGCCATACAAAAAACAGAGTTACTCCCTCCAAATTTTTAAAAAATAAATGGAAATTTAATCAGAAAAAACCATTTCTTTTCTCTAGCATTTTAAGATTCAAATATACACTAAAACCCTTTTGACAGAGTTTTAAATTATGTTAATTTAATGAACTCTTCACTTAGCACTACAGTTATCCTTTGAATTCACCAATTCTATGATGAAGCACTTCTCAGATTGCTTTGGACAAAAAGACACATTACGGTATTGTTGCCCCAGTAAATGCAACAAAACAGATTATTTTTTGTGAACACAGTCACTACTGGCCTGTAATTGCAAAGCTGCCTTTAAGGCTGCCATTTCACCAAAAAGAAAACGGCTAAATGCGCAATTATTTAAAAAATAATAAAATACTCCTCTGCAAATACATGCAGCAGCTTGAATTTGACAGAAAAGGGATCAAGTCTCAGACAAGTTTTGTAATTTCGTATTAAGTTTATGTCACTTTTATTGCTGCTGTGGCACCCAATGCCTTTCCCATTTGGAACTGTAATTTGAAAGAGTTGTTTCCAAAAATAATCACAATTTCATCAATTAGTTTTCCTATTTTCTAGTGCTGCTGCCCTACTTTTTTTTCTCAGTTTGCTACTGAAATAGAAAGCTGAGTCAAGGAGGACAAGAAATAGTTTCCATTCTCATTTCTTCCTGTCTCAATATATTAAGTTTTCTCAATGTTCAGTCCTTTACCATGGCTGTGTTTCCCAACAGAGTCATGTTAACTGCACACCAAAACCAAACCACCTTTCAAATGCTTAGGAGCTGAGCAAAGAAAGATTTCTTGGAATAAAATAAATCAACCCCCAAAGGAACACAGTTAGATACATCTACTAACATTTACTCTTTTCTCAGGATATCAAAGTGGCTAAAAAGGTGGGGTGGAGACTGAAATACAGAGCTTGTGGCCAGCTCCAAGGCCAGAGAAGTACCATGGGTGAAATCCCAAGGTGTAAGACCAGGGTGTTCATCACCGTGACCTGGGGAGGAGATAAAACGGGGATGTGCTGAGGTTCCCTGACTGTTTCCAGCACTGGAGACCTTCCTACTGCAAAGGTCAAGGATTACAGCTCAACACCTATGGGTTAAGCCCCTGTATTCAAGCAGTCTCTGAGCTACCCATCAGAGGAGGCTGAAAGCACTCTAGGAAAATTTATTACTGCATGTTCACTGCTCAGATCTCACTGCAGACAATCCTAGACAGGCCCAGAAAACCCTGCTCACATCCTCATTAAAAAACAGAACACTAAACAAGGGAAACACCATATCTCAAGGTAAGCACTTGCCAACAGGGTCAGTGGACAACTGAAATCAAGGCTGGGAGAATGAATCCACTCACCAGGACATAACGATCAAGGAACAACTTATATGTGAACCTCTTAATTTCTTTTACACCTTCCCATATCATTTGACTTCTGTCTAAACAGTCAATTATTCTAGTTTATGGTATAATAAAACCTGCCTTTTTTCCTCATTTCGAAGCCTTCCAACATTCATTGGAGTCATTGCATACCCACCTTTAAGCTCTGCCTGGTAGTGGGACCCTAAACCTACTTCTAAAATCCACCACACCCACAGCTTGTTTAGAAAACAAAACAAGAAGCAAACAAAAAATCCACGAACAATGAAAATTGGACACTAATGCTAAGTTCTAGATGTATCTCAACTTCCCTTTAATAGGATTTTCAGAAAAATAATGTTAATATAGTTTCTGCCTTGTGCAGCCTTGCCTGCACCTCATGTCACTGTCTCCAGAAATCTGGGTGACTGATTTTCAGAAATGAAAACTTATGATGGAACACCAAAAGGAATAAAGTGAGAAAAACAACTTTAAAACTTGATTACTCAGGGATGGATTAATAACATTCATCTAAGTCTGTAATTTCGATCCTATCTTAGAACAAGGGATAAAAAAAAGGTAGTGGGTTTCTTCTCAAGTTTTTGTTGTACTTTTATGCAAATTGTCTAGACCCTATCTTCATAGCCCATCATGTAAAATAAGCCTTTGTGGAAAAGTATATCACATTTTCCTAAGTCAAGCATGTTTGGAAAAGGCTTCACCTGAAGACTAAGTGAAGTACAGGGCAAGGTTCTCTATTTGGGGCATAAGAGACACCTTCGTAAAAAGTCCACAGTTGCAGAGGTTCCTGGAGAGGCTGGATTCAGTTTCTGCTCTTCCCCACTTTCCTTGGGAATAAATTGGAGAAAGATTGGCTTTCTGTGTGAGCTCCTAACATAGCTCCCGAGTAAGATTGGAGGGAAGTGGAGTGGAGCAGCAGGGAACCAGAGCAAAACAAGAGTATTTGGAACTAGAAAATCGAAAGCACTATCGATATACATGAGAGGATGTAAGTGCATCCAAGACTGGTGAACAGTGAAAGGAGCACACGCCATGGAAAGAGGTTTAATTCTGGGAAAGCTGCAGAATGTGAAATATAAATTGCCAGATTATAAGGAAACAGAGATGAAAAGCTTGATTCAAACAACTTGGAAGGCAGGAAAATTGAAGAAGTCACTGACCGAGAAAAAGAGGGTGAAGGGGAAATAAGTACACAACAAGATGAGAGTGGAAGTAGAGACAAATAGAAGATGGTTTAAGATAGAAAAAGAGCACAAAAACAAGGGCTGAATAAAAAATTTAGAAGTACACTTGTTAATCTGGTAGATCAAACATTTTTGTAAAAACTACTGTGCTACAATGGTAACTCCTAAGACCAGAGTCACAGCTCCAAAACACTGCTAGAAGTTGAGAAGATGTGACTTGGGTGACACACGAGTCTCACTCAGAACAGCCAAAACCCCCGTCCCAGTGACCTGCCAACTCTCCTCATGCAGCCTACCCAGACACAGTCACCAGCCATCTGAGTATTGGGATATAATGGACATAAAACTAACACAAAAAAAAAAAACAAGAAAAA
The DNA here is from genome assembly GCA_013397795.1 of Orthonyx spaldingii. Classification (NCBI taxonomy): domain Eukaryota; kingdom Metazoa; phylum Chordata; class Aves; order Passeriformes; family Orthonychidae; genus Orthonyx; species Orthonyx spaldingii. Next base: position 1,005,032 of record VZTJ01000678.1, read on the forward strand.
AAAAAAAAAAAAAAAAAAAAAAAAAAAAAAGACAAGGTAAAAACAATGCAATTGTCCAAAAAGTCTAGTTCTGAGATGGATAAACCTGTCCAAAAGGCAGGAATGCTTCACACTGAAACAGAACTAATCACTTCAACCCCAGTTGGGCAACTGGTGTGAATCGAACTCACACAGGTTGTCTGCCTTCAGCAGATGGTGGGAAAATGTCCATAAAGGCTTCCTAGCTTTTCCTGTGCCCATAGCAACACAATGTCTGATATCTGAGGAATGCAATGCTTGTGTGGCAAAGCTGGGCTGGGAAAAACAAAAGGGACGCTGCATGGTTTGACATCAAACCCAATCATTTCCCTTAATTTTAGGGTTTGGTTTCTTCTTTTTCAAGAACTCTAGTGCCAGAGAAGACTTCTTTTGAGAATAACTCAAGAAACACAAACACACAGTGGCTTACCCTCACTCTTAAATTATGTTTTCATCATCTGAAATCTCTTGAGAACTTTCATTAAAAGCATTTTTTAATTCCTTACAAATCCTTAAAGCACAGTTCAACAAGAACATTTATTCTCTTAGGTGAAAAGGTTTGGTCTGACTCCTGCTTATCTCCCAGCAAACCCTCACTGTAAATGCTGCTCAAGTCCTGTATCTTGCACAGCAAGCTACAATTTAAAAACTATACAGCACAAAGCATACATTCGTGCATTCACATTAGCAGGAGACTGGGAAAGCTGGGACTCTCCAGACTGCAAAAGGAAAGGTGGAGTCGAGCTGAAATCCAGGTTTACAAAGCAGCACCCTCTGTGGAGAGGCTGAGAAAACCACGTCAAACTGAAATGTATTTAAAACTAGGATAAAGTCTATTTAAAACAGTTAAAATAATTCTTCCCCCAGTGGGCAGAGGACCCTGCAAGCTTCCTGACAGCATAGGCAGCCTGCGGCACCAGGTCAGAAATGGTCTCAGCCACCTTTGTGCAATCGTCTCTCTTCACTTGCCAAAAAACAGAGCACCTGATGAATTCAAGGTTAGAAGCCCTCCCTGGGACAGTGTAGGGAAAGACAGAGCCATCAGAGGTGGGGTTTGCATCCCACCTTGCACATCCAGAGCTCGTCACCTACGCCCAGCCCAGGCACGCAGTCCTGCCAGAGCCATATGTCCCACCATATGTCCAGAGCAGCGCTGGCTGGGGGATGGACGGGCTCGCCTTCCTGCTGCTCCATCGCCTTCCTGCTGCTGCACTCGAGGCTTCTGGATCAATGCTCTTGCACTGATCAATTAGGAATAACAAGGATTTAAGCTTGAATTCCCTGAGCAGCGATAGAATTAGATTACTTTGATTCGATGCAGACTTAGATCTCTACCAGCTTTCTGGCTTCTTGCATTTGTATTTCCTAGACATAGCCTGGTGAACAAAGAAGCCAGGTTAACAGATGGGAAGGAATAAAATTGAAGATCTTGGATCCATTTCTGCTAAACTGACAAGCCCATTTCTATAAACTAGGTATTATATACATCACACACAGCCAACAAATGAAGTGGTTGGCTCCCTGAGATACCTAACGAAGCTACCCAGAGAAATTAGACATGTTATCATTGAATGCCCCAGAAGGGGACATAAAAAGAGGTAAATTCCTCAGCTTATTCATAACCATCTATTTCACAGCATTACAGACATAAATCCTCAGATTTTTACAGTCTTAGTCAGTGCTTCTCATAGGTAATAAGTCAGCTTCAGCAGTTAGGTAAAGCAGTCAATTCCTAAAGCCACAAGCTCCCCTAACACATGAACACATTGCAGCTGTTTTATATTCAGGAGTTTGTGTAATGCTATCAATTCTCCTCCACTTTGTTTCTTCTCCCTATTCCCTCAGAAGAATAAAAGTAACTCTGAAGTAAAAAAGAAAGAAATCATTCCTTAACTACCTTGAGAAATATGTGGGCATGACTGTGAAAGCCAAGTAAGAGTGAGGGATACAGGGTCTTGAGATATAAAAATTGCCAGTTATTGAAAAACACAGAGGTTTTCCTCAGAAGCATCTGAGATGATTCTGTGAAATTTCATGGTATCGGAGAAAACAATCTGGTTTGATAAGTATCAGAAACTTTCCTAAATGAAAACAGAAAACATCTGATAAAGAAATGATGAACATTTGCAGGGAAATGAAAATTTTTATGCACAAACAGGAATGTGACCCAGGGCAGTACCTCCCATTCCCTTGGGAGTTACAGAACATTTGAGAGAAATGAGAAATTCTGATGAATGACAAAAATGTATGAATGAAAGAGCCTGGAAACCAAGAGGACAGATCATGAACTTCACAGCATTAGGATTTCTTTAAATCTCATCTTCCTGCAAAACACACATACACAATCAAGTAGTCAGCAGATTTTTAATAATACACATTTTGTTACACATTTGCAACCATGCCGATATTTCTTCCAGAAATCATTTGCACAAGCAGCAACTACGTTCTCAAATGCAGAATTAAAAACTGTTAGCAACAACATTATTTTGCTTTTAAGAAGTACAGTATGAAATCCATATTATTTCTGCATTTTCTAGAACTCAAGCTATTGGTAGTCTTTGAGCCTTATCCTCCAAAAGTTACTCCAAGGTAAGAAAGGGAAAATATTGGCCAAGGTGGCTCAGGAGCCAAAACCAGCTGATTTTCATCATGGTCTTGAGAATGGTTGCATTAAGAGATTGGTCAGGCCTAAGAAACATCCTTCTTTATTTCACTCAATGTGGAAGCAGATACACCTCACAAGAGCAGCAGAAATCAATATTAGTCCAAACTGCAATGAGCCTTCACATTCAGAAGTTCAGCCGCAACTGGGGTCGGAAAGAGCAGAAAAAGAGTATTTGAATAGTACAGTGATCCACAAACTCAATTCAAGGCAGTAAGTAACTCTGTGCCCGAGCGAGCTATAATACTTTATAAAACAATAACAAATAACTACACCTCTGATTGATAACAAAGTATTATAGCATACCACAGGCAAAACTGTTGCCAAGGTAATCTTTTTTCCTAGGGAAAGGGACTTTTGTGATCATTCCTTCCTACATTAACTTTCTTTCAGCTTCCTAACTTCAGAGGCAGATATTAAAGGTATTGCATGTTTGTGTTGTATTTAAGGCATACGTTTGGCAACAAATCAGTGAGCTGGTGTGGATTACAGAGACCTGGCTAACACTTTGCCAGTGTCACAAAGCAGGAATCTGCCAGGGCACAGAGACCTCTGTTCCAGCCAGCAGTCAGGTGGGAAAATAAAAAAAAAAAAAAAAGAAATTTAAAAACACAATCAAAAAGAAGGAAACATGTAAAGGTGGCATTTGAAGACACAGAGGGAAAGATGAACTCTGACATCTGGGTATAAGAAAATATTTACATCAATGCACATCTGCACAGACACTCCAGAGGAAAATTCATGGGCTTTTTAGACCATGAATTAGAGAATTGTTTTCACTCTTGCAGCAATGCATGGACACGGTTCTGAGTTTATACTGAAGATAAATGTTCAGTTTATTACTCTTGGTCAGTGCCCATTGAAGGGGATGAAAAGCAGTCAGTAAAAAAAAAAGAAAAAAATCTGGTGAAGCTCTTGTGCTATATAAAGCACGAAATATCCTCTTGTTTCCTCTTGTTTTGTGACACAATGAAACTGGAAAAAAATACTATACTTCATGCTTGAGGGATCTTTCCCTCAAGTGAATAGATCACAAAACTTGTAGTAATGATCTTGGCTAAATTGTTTGAATCTGTTCTGCTAATCTCCAGATTTTACAAAATTTTGATTAAGTTTTCATACAAAGTAACATGAAAACGAACCGAATCCATTTCAAGTCGGACTATCTAAAACTCAATCCAAGCTTAGTGACTATAGAAGTGAGAGGAAAAACCCCAAACAATCTCCACAATTTCTTCCCCTTCCTTCCTCTCAGAAAAGAAGCATTTTATATTACCCATTACACCTTGATTCTACCACTCTCTTGCATACCACAAACTGTTGACTGGCCAGCTTTAAATGTTTATACAACAAGCTGACTGTATGTATACAAGCCCTGAAACATTTGAAAACAAAAAGCATACACAAAAACAACATCCCTGTCATGTTTAAAAGTCCAGGATACATCAAATGAGAAACCCCAAGTGCTACTATGCAGGAAGGTGTAAGAGATAAAACAGTAATTCAGATAAAATTGCTTAGAAAGTTAAAATACCACAGGTTTCTAGGATGGTTTTTATAAAAATAATGTTTAAGCTCATAAGATAATTGATTTTTCTTCAACCTCTGATAGTACTAGGGGTCATATTTCCTGTTATTGTTTTATAAAGTATTGAAGATGCAAAAGCAGTGCTGCAGGAGGCGGCATCACATGTGACTACTGTGCACCACTTGAAGGTAAGAAACTCACTTCCAAAAATAGATTGATTTAGAGTAGTAACAGACACCACAGTACAAATTAGCTACTGCATTTGACAACACCATGTAAGTGTTATCAAAATGCCTTGCTTGAGATTGTCAGTGCATGCTCTCACAGGGGAAATGAGCTGCTGGTGATGCTGGTACCCTACAGACAGCACAGGCAATAGGTCTATCACTATTTACCTAATTAGTAAACCCTAAAACAAACTTGCACCATCTCTCATTATGAAGTCTAAGAAATAGTTCACATTTCTGTCAGAGGAACTTATTCTCATTTATTTTAAAAGACAGTGTCACATTTGTAGAAAGTGCTGATACACAACTATTGTTATTGATAATTAGACATGCAGCTCAAGCTATGTGTGGTAGAACAGGCTACTTCTCTTCAAACGATCCCAACCCTTGTAGTAATAGTAATTAACAAGAAAATAGCAATTACAGATTTATGTGCTACCTTAAACATGAACACTGACATCATATAAACAATTCTCTGCAAGTTGCTGGTTTAATTAGTCCTTGTGCACTTTGTGTGAAAATGAACATTCCACTGTTTAAACACTAAATTTAGAAATTTATATTGCAGAAGCGATAAAAATCAAACAATTAACTGAGGCTCATACCCAGCCTGTAATTTCTGGCTATTATCACTACTGGGGTACATATTTTTTTTATAGACACATGTATATATATGAATAATTAATTCTGAGATAAACATTCCATAAGCTGTCATTTGTGTCTTGCAGATTTACTTTTCCTCCAAGAGTTTGATTTTACTCTACTCATCTGTTTTATATAACTATTTCATGCTAAACTTTTAAACTATTTAAGCACTTGTACTGCAAGTGTAACATCACCTATTGCACAATGCAGTCAAAATATTTTTTCTAAATCCATTTCTTTCAGAAGCCAACTTCCCCCTTATGTACTTTTCAATTCTAGCAAGGTAATAATTCCATTATTTTCAGAGCACTCATTATTGACTGATGCTTTATGTTAGGCTGCACTTGAACAACTGCATCATGGCTGGTTTCGTAAGGCAGAAGAGTTACAACCTGATACCGCACGTCCCAGCTTGTTTGCTCCAGCCTTGTAGTTTCTTTTCTTGTTTTGAAATCAAGTATCCTAAATTTCAATATACTTTTGAAGCAGCTTGTTGCTTTTAATGATCACAACCATTTTGAAGCTAAGCTGAATGGTGCCTACAGGGCATCGTTATTAAGGGAGAAGAAATTCACTGATGCAGACACGCAGCACACGCTGCCTCTCAGGCTCTATTTTTGTAGACCATTAGAAATCTGCCACGTTTTGTCACATTCCCGCGATGTGGCACTTCAGGGTTTTGCCAGCGCCTACCCTACGTGGGATTATTCTGTCAAATCTTATGAATACCTTGCTGAGTCTTCAGGGCTTTTGACAAAATTCAATTCCAACTGCAGCACCTTCTCCGCCCACCCCCAGAAAAACACCCACTTCCTTCGACACTCCTTGTACCTGTCTGTAAAAACTCTTCAGAAACTTTGAGTCAAAGCAACACATCTCTCTGTTTCTTGACAGAGAACAGCAAGTCACAGGTACCTGTAATAAGTGTTTGGCATTGTGTCCATGAAGCTCAAGCAATCTGGGCAAGGAATTTTTACTACGGCATAGTCTTATCCCCTTCAGAGGCCAATCCTGCACCCACCTGTGCATGGGCATTGAATGAATTCCCTTGGAGTTTCCAGTAGAAGCTAAACACCATTAAGGTGTTTCACTGCATCCCATGGAACATCCCTGCCTCAACCAATTTTGGGCGAGTTGCCTTTCCTTTTTCTTGGTATTGTAACTTCTTCACTGCTATGAGTCATCCCTTCTCTCCCCCACTGTTCCTTGTTCCATAGGATTTGCTGGAATTTCTCTTTGGCACCAAGCAGTACCAGCTGCTTTTTATGCACAAACAATGACTACTTTTCTATTTCTATTAATATACAAACCAAACATTTTCATAACAAATATGATCCGGTCACCAGTACTTTTTCTTTGCTCCCCATCTTCTTTTTCTTTAAAGAAATAAAAGCACTCACTAGTATTCCTTGGACCAAGCTTAAACATCAGATATCTGAGATGTTCCTCCTCCTTCCTCATGTGAATTCTATCTGAAAAGAGCTCAGCAAAGGGAACTATTAGCATGATTCCCTGGTTGGTAGCGGCACCATTGTGGGCATAATAATGCACAAAAAAGGGTGTTTTTGCCAAAAATTACACCACCTTTGGACATTTTGTAAGTGCCACAATCGCCATTGAAAGTCCCCAGCACCTCCTGATTTCAGTTTCTGCCTGTGCCCACTCAGGAAAGTCCTTTACTAACTTTTACAGCATAACAAGATACATAAGAAAAGAACTTAGTTTCATTACATCTAAGAAACAAAATACGCTAACAAACCGGAGTTCAACCTGTGAAAATTACCACAAGTAAGTAAAATGTCATTTAAAGCACTAAAATGCAGACTAAGAGGTTAACAAATTCCTATTTCACAACCAGTACCAAATCCCATGTAAACTGGTGATGGGCAAGCACACAAGGCAAAGTGCTTTCAACAATAACGCTCAAGATCTGACTCCTTGTGCCTGAGTTTTGTCTTTTGCTTTGTTACACTGTGTTTGGCAGCTGTTGCAAACAAGCAAAAGTAGGTTAGGGAGAGGGAGAAGGAGCAGGGCAAAAAACTATTCAAATGTACTTCGAACAGTTAGAACTAGTGCCTAATTGTGGATTAATTATTTAAAGACAGCACAAGCTTTCTTTGTCAGATTTTATCACAAGACCAAAAACTTGGCCATGACAAGGAGTGGGAATGGTTGCAATGTCAGGCCTGTCGATGCACATACTGAAAAATTCAATACCTGAAGCAAGGGAAAGCAGAGACAAGGATACCTGTCCATCTTCTCCATCATTCTGGATTTCTCCCCACCACCATCCCCACTTCAAACCCCTAAACAAGTGAAAAAGTGCAGCCGTCCAGTACTGAAGAGCTGTGTTCAGAAAAAAGCTGATTTGGCAGGAGAAAAGTACTCCCTGAAGCTTCTCATGCATTTGGATAATCTTTTCCAGTCCCAGGATTTGGAGGTTTTCCGTTCTTTAAACAAGTGTTGCTTACATGTAATGCAGTATACAGTGAGCACATGGTAGGAGAGGAAAATAAAAACCACACCAAAAACCTCAGTTCTTTTGCAATATTGCAGGAAAATTTAAGTTACAAGGAGAATTTATTCATCTTATTTGAGTTTGAAAGCCCACACATTTGTTTAACACAAGAAACTGAAAACTTAGAGATGATTCTTTTTCCTGCCTTATAACTTGCAGCTTAATCCTAACCACTGTAGCTGCGATTTACAGGTGGATTTTAGCTCTTAATAAACTGAAAATAGCAATTAAGTCAGGGCTGTCAATAGCCATCATATATACATCTGGGTAAACCACTATACGCAGAGCAAGCAAACTAAATTCGTGCCAGCTGAAGGTGAAGGATGGAAGTAAATCTGTAGAAGAAAAAGAAGGTCCTATTTTCTCTACATTATAACCTTTCAGAAAAAATATTTCCATTTTAACTGCATCAAAAAGGGTTTTCATTTCTTATATAGAAAAAAGAAGGTAAACATGAATTAAACTGCTGTAAGTGCTTCCCTGCTCTGAACATCTACTCACCCAAGTTTTGGGTTATAAAAGCAAAGATACAAGTTTTTCTTGCCTTTCAGGAAGTCATTGCAATCCAATCTTTCATTCTCTAAACACATTAGAGACTCGAGTTACTGCTCTACTGCTTTTATTCCTTTTAAAAATGTACATGCAAAAAACTGTCTTGAATGATTTCATTTGCATGGTAGCGCTAAGCATGAAGCATTTTAATGGAAAGGATTTTTACAGCCATTCACAGTACCAATATACATAAACTAAGTTAAGTCAACGGCAAAAAGATGTGTTAAAAGCACCCACCAGAAATGATTACTATGGAGGGTTTCTGAGTGAAATTACTGTCCATTGCAAAAGAGTGACTCAATAGCAACTTTCATTTAAGAGGGAAGATAAGTTAAAATATCAGAACATATTTCTGACCAGGAAAAAAGAAAGGATATGCCTGATAAGAGATGTGTCATAAGTTCAAGTTACTGGAAGCTAAGTGAAAAAATAATTTTTACTACCTCTATGTGGTGTTTATAAGCCAAAACTTTTAAAATTCAATGTGTGACATTACATTACAGAAATAAAATTCACTGAAATGCAAATCTCACAAAAGTGAAGTCAGTTACTTAAAAAGTGTGTAGCGCAGTTCTGAACAGCAAGTAAAAATCCCAACAGACAGCTCAGGTACTGGGCCCAGGTCCTGTCAGCACTCAGCATCCTCAGCTGCTGCTTTACAGCTTTAAGGAATGTCAATAACAGGAACTCTTGGAATGTAAGGATGATAAATTACAGGGAAGACTTGCCCATAAGCTAAATTAAAGGAGTTTTGACTACTCCCATTACTTGTGCATACTCACTGCTTTGCTCATGTGTGTCTGCTGAACCTGACCCCAGGCCAGGCTGGATAGGGCTCCAAGCACCTGCCTTGTCCACGGTAGGGGAATGGAACTAGATGGTCCTTAAGGTTCCTCACAACCCAAACCATCCCAAGATTCTATGATTTATCACTTTTAGAGCCAAATGAACTCCTACAGTGTCCCCAGGGCAAAAACAACAGCACAGAAGCATCAATCATCCCCTTTCTTCACTACCTTTTTATCTGATCATGAAAAAAAATAAAACCAAACCAACAAAAAAGACAAATTCTGGTTGAAGAAATCCAACTATCAACATAAGTCTGAAAAGAGATTAAGTGTAGTTATCTTTTGAAGTCTTAGATAATGATTGGACCTATAATGAGTTTCCAAGTAAGGCTGCATGTCACAAACTCCACATTAATTCAAACAGATTCTTAGGGAAAAAAAATCATACTAACTTGTTAGCACACACTGTTCAGCCAGGGTTCAAAGTGAGAGACTGGAATGTAGCTTTTGCTGTCAAAGAGGTATAGTTTATAATTCCATAGTTAATAGCTGAAAGTATTTTCACACAGCAATAAACCCAACATTTACTACAGTCATAAGACTGAGATTACAACATTTACTACCACTGTAGAATCGAAATTACAAACAGCTTTTGATCGCTGCGGGAAGGAGGAGTTTCCACACTTGTGCAAGATGAGAAGGTCACCGCCTGCTTCCAGGCATTGCCACAGCCACGCCACAGGCTCAGAAAGCACCAAACGAGGAGCTGCACAGCCTGGAAGTCCTGCACACCAGAAACCAAGGAGCACATGAGAAGGGCCAACTACAATTACAGCAGATCCAAGCTATGTGTGCATTCCCTCTAGCAAGGTAAGGGAAATACACATTAGGCTGCAATTACAGCCAAGCACTCGGCGTAAGATTTGAGTGCTGCAAACGCTGCCATTCTCCTGACGGCAAACAAGTCGTAATTTTGACCTGCAACTTGACACAGACACCAAAACCAAGCAGATGGCAGACTGTAAATTAAGATCTGGAATTCAGTCCCAGGAAAACAGATGCATTGGAGGCATTTTTGTAACATTATGGCAACAGCAGCATTAGTTCTAACGATGTGAAATACCAGGTACCTATTTGAAAAGTATCTGTCATTTATATTCTGCTGACTCTTCAAGACAGTGGGGGCAGGAGGGGGAACCCAAACAAATTATACTGCTGGTAAAAGCAAACCTTCTGCTATTAAAAAGACAAGTATAATGGCCAACTTGCCCTAAAGCTTAAGAGTTTTACCTCATTCAAGAAGTACTATAGCAAGTTGAAAAATTTAAACCTAAAACATATCACACAAAATACGAAAAAGGAAGCCATTTTTGCTTTGTTTTACAACTCAGACTGGTATTAACTGGTCAACATTTGAAGCGAACCCACTGTTGTTCAAGTTATGATTCTACATCCACAAATTTGGTGGCTCTTCTTCCTGCATAATAGTTTCTAAGATATGTTAAACAGAATTAGCTGCTCCATGAATTCTTTCATTTGAAAGGAAATAAAGATGTTATTTTACAGCATATTCAGGTTTTTTTGCTTCCTGCTTAAAGAAAGGCAACAGAAAATATGACAAAATCATTAAGCCTAATCCAAGCTACAAAATAAAAAGACTTATGTCAGTTTATGGCTGAGCCCTACTATGACCCTTCCATATCTGCTTAGTCAAATCTACCTGGCTGACCTGGGAACACCACCTGGCTGCTTGAAGAACATGTTAGAAACACCTTGTTAAGGTTCAAAGGTTCATTTCAAAGGCTGCCCATGTTCCTGAACAAGAAGCCACTTAACTTGACATAAACAGGCAGTAACATCCACTAAAATCCAGTCCAACTAACTGGAAGTAGCAGTCTGAAACAGACAGTTATTGCAAGCAAAGAAGTTAAAGATGCTACTTTTAATGTGTTATGACCAAGACAAAGGTCTAAATTAGACATTTTTCTTGGGTTAAATACTTCCCATCTCTGTCTGTACGGAATGGAGAGATAGCAGCTACTCCAAAAGACAATCTACCTCAGCTGTGGGGCACCTCTAACGAAAGGCTGGATTGCCTTCAGAGATGTGCTCTTGCTCCACTGCCTATGGAAGAAGCAGAGGGTCAAACTGAACAGTGGAAAGGGAGGTAAATTCATCCACAGATGGAAAAAAATATACAGAAGAGATACATTATTACAAAAACATCATGCCTTTGGCTCATTTACATAAAAGAGAAAATGAAAATGTGAAATTGAGAGAGGTTTCTTTCCCACACACAGACAACTGAAATTCAGCTACTCTGTGCTTAAGATAACAAGGTTTTTCCTCAGAAGTCAGACTCAATCCCTACCCATGGATGGGGGGTGGGATCTAAATGATTTTTAGGGTCCCTTTCAATCCAAATAATTCTGTGATTCTCAAGGGCAGGCTTGTAAGTGTGGACAAAGTGGACAAGAAGCTACATGCTCTCATGCTGCTACTAACAACACAAATACTCCCTGATGACTTGCTGAACTGCAACATTATGCAATTACATGGGTATATTAAATCCGAGAACTACAAGCCCAGAGCATCTTGCAGAAGAAAAAAATCAATTTGGTTGTTACTTGGTTAGTTATGGCACGGTATAATTAGCCCAGCTCATTAAACCTAAGACAATGAATACAGAGCATCTTGTATAAACTTTATTGACAATACTAGATATATAATTTGCATCTTGCTGAAATGAGTAATAACTGCATCAATTTTCTTTTTGAAAGGATAAGCTTCATATTGCTTAATGCTAAAAGAAATTAAGATTTCCACAGAAATTTAAGCTTCTAGTCATTACTCCCTGAAACAGAAGTCATACTAAAAATGAGCTTTTACATCTTTGCCTGGAACAAACCTATCCTGAAGAGTCAAGTAAACATCATCAACTTCTTTTCTCAAAACCTCCACACCAACATTCACACCTCACCTGCCCCCCTCAGTTCTGCTAATTTCCCCCTTAGCCATTTCATCTCACCATACACCCACCACCACCCACCACTGTTTGTGGAGGCTTTCTCCCCTCATTTGCTTGTATCTTCTCAAAACCAGCTACTCCTTACAAAGAGAAAAAGAAGTAAAAAATTACTCTCTGCTATCATCACACTGCTCCCCTACTACTTAAAAATTTTTCTACAGAGGTTCCTCCCCTCTGCTATTTAAAATATACATTTGGGAAAGGAGCTGCCTACTACTGCGGCTCTGTGAGGAGCAGATTTCTAAGCGCCTCCCCCTCACCTATATTTTCCATTTTTAAATATACTCTTCCTCTGACACTGAAAAAAAATGAGCATAAAAAGAGTGGTAAGTAACTGCCTTAAGTCCCATGCCACTTACGTGTCAGAGGGAAAGCCTGGGTTTACAATTGCTACCAAGATATTTTGGATGGAAGAAACCTGCCTTTGCTATAGATGATTTACTGAATGACGGCCATAAATATTTTCTTCTAGAAATTGCAGCAAAGGCCCTGGTTATTGATGGAGAACATCAGTCTCAGATTTCTAGGGTGGGGAACTCAACCAGTGATATAAAGTGCCCCCAAAAGAACTGTGATGTGACTAATTTGACTTCTGAAAAAGAAGTAACACAAGCAGCCTTCAGAAAAGTGGTTAGAGTTGCAAATGGGAATTGTTAGTTTATTACAAGCAAATTGTATCTTAGACATTAACAGTTTGTGTGTCCTATCAGGCATAAAATTTCAATCCTGTTTTATTTGTCTCTGTTATACGAATTGTTTACAATATTCACTGATTACAGTTATATTAGAAAATAATAAACAAGGAGTGAGAAAAACAAGTCCATTATTTAAATCTAATGTTTAATTTTGTTTTGCATCGATATTCAGCAATATCAATTGCATGCAAATAGGTTTTGTGCATGCTATTTAAATAGCAAGAAAAAAGAAATTTGACCAACAACAGGAAATGCACAGAAGAACAGAAGAATGAAGGGACTACATTAAAAGTCATAAAACATTTTTTAAAGCTTCATTAGATTTAGAAATGCATCAAAAACCTACATCTCCTGGAAGAATCTATAAAATTACACAATTGGAATTAGAAAGTATGAAATTTCCTGCAACAGGGGAGAAGAATGGAATCTGAAACTTCCCTTTACCATTCCAAACCCAACCCTTATGGAAGCGCACAGCTGCGTCCAAGTGAAAGAGATAGGCAGCTCAACATCTTGTATCAGTAACATATGGCTTAAGGCAGGTACAAAGAGATTTACTTCCCATGTGATCCATTAAAATCTCCAGATACGTTTAAAGCTCACGCGGCGGAATTACAGTAATGGAACTGCCCTGGGACCTCAGAGCTCTGACCACAAGTGTCTTTTGTTAAGAAAGCTGCCAAGGCTTGAATTTCCATTTAATATCAGTTTTCTACAAAAATACAGATAGCCTATCTAAAACATATGGGCAAACATGTGCTTTAACATAAAGCTTTCGGGGATTTTTTTTTTTTCCAATATATTAACCCTTTAAACATATCTCCAAGTGCTTTGCTTTTCCCATTGGGACAGGACTTCAGGAAAGCATTTCCTACTACTTTTTGGGTTTGGGTACTACCATTTAGAAGTCCTAACAGATATTCTCCTAAAACATGAAACATTTGGAAATAAAATCACTTCGGCACACAAACTAAAGAAACAGCAACTAGATGATCTAAGACTGATAATACTGCTTTTTTAATAATACTGATTTTTTTGAAGTATTTGCATATGGATAGAAAATGCAGATAATGTGTCCTATAAATCCTATAGCGTACTATAAAAGCAAAAGCTTGCTAAGATATTGAAAAGCAGAGTCTTTACCTCAATCTTTCTTCTAAACAGAGTCAACACAAAGGTTGAAGAGTGGAACACGGAAGTGAGATTAGCTGTATTTAGGCCAAGCTGACAAATCTGAAACAGTGTGTGTGTGTGTGTGTGTGTGTGTGTGAATACATATAAATGTGAAAATATGTAAAGCCTCTCCAAATCTCAGGATTGCCTTGTGTTGACATAGAAGGTAACATCTAAGGAAATATTGTTTTACTTCCATGCAAGCTTGCCCTAAATGCTCTCCCCAGATGTTACCTTCCTCATGAGTCTCTGAAGAGACTTTCATTAAAACTAAACATCTGGGGAAAATGAAATTGGAGACAAGTAGTTAAGATGCTACATTAATTAAACTATCAGTTGATTATAAACGTATCCTATAAATTCCTTCAGCATTGCCCTCTTTCAAGACTCATTTAAGAACCTGGCAACTCAGGAGAGGCCTGGCAAGTTCCCTGAAAAGGGACACTGCTCCTGTTTACCATGCACAAAACTTCTCCTGCCGTTAAGCTTTATGGAGACCTGGCTCGTGAGCATCTCATCTGCTGAGCCCAGAGAGAGCCCAATTCTGCAACACGATAGCTGATGAATGAATAAGTGTCGCATTTGAATTCCCTTCCTTAGCAGCACTTGCTTGCAAATTTCATTCCATGAAGCAGTTTTGACTCCATTACTACTACACACTTCAAAATTATAAATGTGTGTTGAAAAAACTTGCTATTCAAGGCAGAATTGCAAATGCTCTCAGGTTTCCCAGCTGCTTTAGAGGCACAAGCTGTGCAAGGCCAGGCCATCCCTCATTTTGGAGCTGGTGCAGGCAGCGTGTTGCATTTGCTTTCACATTAGAGAGTTCAGCTGCTGTGACCATTTTCCACAGGAGAAAGCTCCAAAGCCTTCCCTATCATCCAACTGAAATTTCTGCTCTCTCCAATTTATTCCAATTTCCAAACCATAATTTCTCCTTGCAGGCACGCTCCTCAGAAATGAGTGGATGTGCACTCTGCCTTCCTAACCCCCACAGCACACCTTCACCCTCCTCCTCTCATCCCAGGGGATGCCTCGCCAGCCTGTCACCCAGACAACTGCATATTTTAGGAATATAATTACCACAGTGATTTCCAAACACCTGGAACTCAAAACACCAGTATTTCTAAAGAATTTGGTTACTTGCAGGAAACAGCTAAGAAACAGAGAGGTAAATAGAACCTGACAGAGGCAAATTTGTCACTGCCAAGGCAACGGGGAACCTCACCCTGAGGCTCACTACTGATGCAGCCCACCAAGCGTGCGTCTCAGCTTCCAGCTTGCTGACACACACCTGAAAGCCATGGTTTTATTTATCAGCTAAGCAAACCTTAGTTAACAAAAGCTTTCTAGAAGCCCTGTAGGAAATTTCAAGGAGAATAAAGGAGTGCCTTTAGCTTCGTTTTAATCAAGCTAAAATGTTTAAGCACAAAGCAGCTACAAGAAAAATTAACGTCATTAAAAAAGACCAAGCTCTACCTCTACTCCCATCTCTCTTCATTACACTGCAATCTCAAACCTAAATTTGGTCTTAAGAGGAATTTTATCCTTTGTATTCACATTCCAAAGCAATGTTGGCTGTTTAGAAACTTACCATTTGTGCAGCAAGAAAAAGAGACCAAGAAAAAAACTCCTAGCTATATGAATGAGAAAAAGCCTGGTCTGTACAGAGCTATCAAACAAGCTCAATAAAATGTCGCTATATCAAAGTGTTTATGTTTGAAATGCCAACAGATACTTTTCTTAGTATATTAGGATAAAATCATAGAATGACTTGGGTTGGAAGGGATCATTCCAACCCCCTGCCATGGGCAAGGACATCTTCTCCTAGACCAGGTTGCTCCAAGCCCCATCCATCCTCTCCTGGACCACTGGCAGGGATGGGGCATCCATAGCCTCTCTGGGCAACCTGTGCCAGGGCCTCACCACCCTCACAGTCAAGGACTTCCTCCTAATATGTAATCTAAACTTGTCCTCCGACAGTTTGGATCCATTCCCCCTTGACCTGTCATGCCCTTGTAAATAGTCTCCCACCATTATTCTTGTAGGCTCCCTTCAGGTACTGGAAGGCTGCAATTACATCACCTCAAAGCCTTCTCTTTTCCAGGCTGAACAATCCCAATTGTCTCAGCCCTTCCCCACAGGAGAGGAGCTCCATCTCTCTAATCAACTTGGTGGCCTCCTCTTTGGCTCATGTCCAGCCTCTCCTCCACCAGAACCCTCAAGTTCTTCTTAGCAGGGCTGCTCCCAATCTCTTCTTCCCCCATCCTGAATTGATACTGAGGGCTGCCCTGACCCAGGTGCCAGTAACAACATCCATGCTTCACATGAATAACCCCTTTTTTTTTGCTCCCCTTGCCTGGATTTTAATATCTTTACAAAAGTGGAAAAAATAAAAATGAAGGGAAAAGCAAGCGTTCCTGTTAACTGTAAGCTCTAAGGCTTTTAAGAAGGCTCACAAAAGAAAAACAAAGATGCCCATATGGCCAAAAGCACTGAGAACACCAGAAGAACAGATTCGGCGTAACTCAAATCCCACATGTCTGGATTCCGATCATGTACAACGCTTAGAAAGACTGGGGATAAAAAAAAGTTAAAGGGAATTAAAAGTAATTAAGAAGAGTCTGATACAAAGATAAGATTCAAGAAGTTTTAAATAATTCTTCAATTCAATAATGAGTATAATGAATAAAATTGCATGCCGTTTGTTTTCTTGCCTGTCAACTTCATTAGCAATCCAAGGGAAATTATTTATGAATATTCAAATTTCTTATTTGTACATATGGCATAACTGAATACATGCTTGAATTTGTTGATAATTTTTCCTTCTCAAGGAAAACAATGTATTCAAAATATCTGGCAATGATATTTCAATGACTAGTTGAGCATTCCTGTTGTGAGTCAAGGAAAAATAATAATTTTCCTCAGAAAGAACAGGAAACATTTCTGTAACATTCAATAGTGCCATAACTCATGCAACACCCAGTGCTACCTTTCTGTTACCATACACTGTGGATGGCATCTTGATACCTTACTAAACTCCTGCATTACGGTTCTAAGAGAATGATCTTGCCTTGCCACAGAAATTTTGAGAAGAAAATTGTCATAACATATTGCTTTAAAGATGGCTTTAAATTATTCAGACATTTCTGTTGTTTTCTTCCAAAAGCGCCGAGAAGGCTGGATTTGAAAAGATATTACTAAGAGAAGCCCAAGCACGTATACTCACAAATGTTGTTCTCATTTGGAAATACAAATTCCTAATTAAGTCACATGAAACTTGTAAGAAAACAAAAAGTCTTCAAAATTATCATTCCACCAAAATAACTCTGGTTCCATGAAACTGCATTGCTTAGACAGAAAACAAATTTTGGGCAGTCCCTCTCCAGAATAAATAACCAAACCCAGCTCCCTGCTTTTCCTAAAAAGAGGCAGAACAACAAGGGAAACTGAGGTTTAAATCTTATTTTTCCTTTGTTTTAGTGCAGCAGCCTGCACTGGAAGGGAAGCAGAAAGCTGCCCCAGCACAAGGAAAATTTTGATGAACTTCGTTGGATGCTTTTGTGACTACATTTCTCCTTGTCTGTCTCATTAACTTCTTCCCTACAAAGGATTTCTGCTTCCAAAGTCCTAGCTACCTGTCGTATTTCCAAAGAAATCCCATTAATTATGACATTCAACAACACCTAGGAATCATTCCAAGGAATTCTGCTGAGCTAAAGCTACCATCACCAAAAGAAAGGTTATTAGGGACTTCATGAAAACCTGAAGTACTACTTCAGATTTTTATTTTTTTTTAGTGAAATGATTGAAAGAAAAAAAGAAAGGTGAGAAACTTAAAGCACACAAATGAATTAACACCTGGATAGATACAATCTTCTCCTGTACTCTTACTCTTCTTTCCCTTCATCATGAAAGTCAGATACATAAAAATGAGTGTAACACCTGTCCTGAAGATTGGCACAGGATTGGTTGAAAACACAGCCTGACACGGATACCCAAAGGAGTCTGCAAGGTTGGAAAGACAAGGGACTTGAGCAGGCCAGGGGTACCCTGAGCCAACTTGTTATCCCATTGGGTAAGTTAAGTTGCAGAGGTAAGAAAGAAATAATGCTCCATTAAAACATGTCTCTTAAAAAATTAGATTAGGCTTGCATTTTCTCAGGTGTCCTTATTACCATAAGTACATATATACAGTTAATGGCTCTCATACCATTCAAATGTTTATTCCATAGTTTAAACTGAAGAATTGGCAACAAAGGGCATTTCTCCTACTGCAAGTATGTATATCCCAGTTCTGTGAGCATGTCCATCACCAGGGAAGTAGGGAGCAGTTGTGATCCCGTACGTGCTGTCACAGCAAGCGATTCATCCATCAGGTACCATCTGACCCATCTTAGCAAAAACAGAAATATGAAGGACATCTTTGAGCTGGCAATGCCGCTGTGCAAAGCCCAAAACCAAAATAAGCCCTAAAATAACACTTGCTAGCAACTGAAACTGAATGAGTCTCATGGCTTCTCACAGCAAAAGCTGAAGAAGTTCCATTTACAAACACATCAGAACAGAGGTACTATAACTAGATGGGCAAAAAGCAGAAATGCCTCAGCCTAAACTCTCCTTAGGGCTCACTCTGCCAATCCCCTGAGTACAAATTTCACTGGTTAACAGAAACCAAATGATGGGGATGATGTTAAATCAAAGTCCATCAAAAGCCTGCAAGAACCACTTTCTCAGCTACACTCACTTCAAAGCTTCCTAAATAACACTTTCTTCCCCTTGCAAAGCAACAAACATGATTTGAGTCTTGACCATATTTACTGGAATTCAAACCTACTTTCATTTTAATTTTTGAAATACCAAAAAGCAAGAGGTACCGACATCATCCTTAAGTGCACATAAGAGTTTGCAGAGCACCAGTCTGAATAACAAAATCCATGTGAATGGGGGAGTGTGCTGGTTTAGGACAGGGAGGGAGGCTGAGATCAAACCTAAAACCCACCAAGGTTTTTTGTTTCTTTTTTTAAATATAGTCTCTCAAATTATATTTCAGCTCTTGCCATCATTAAAACAATGCTGGTAGGAATTGTACTCCAGCCTCCATGTCAGTACATTAGCTGCTAAGATTATGTATTTCAAGAGTTATTGGTTTAATTCAACCACTTGTTTGCTATGTGCTTCTTCCTGGTGGTTTATGTATTTTGTTTTGGAGACTTCCAAGATCTACACTTTTTAATAACCTTCTGTCACATTCTCAGTTATTAAAACACTCAGAAAACAGTTTAGGTTTTGGGCAAATGTAACATAAAACACAGATAAAGGTAATGCAGGAGGTTACTGTCCAGCACAAAGATACTACTGGCAATAACAAAAAAACAACAACTGTTGCTCAGGTGGTTGAAACCATTCCCTCTTTTCTCCCTTTCAAGTTTTTTTCTTTCTTAAATCAGTAATAAAGATATTGCCATACTTCTGCCCTCACGTTCAGTTTTTCTTGAAGGACCCAAGACTAGTTTCTTCAGACTTGTGCTTTCATAATCTGTTCTTAAAAATTACAAAAGCTTATATAATGAAAAGATTAAACCAAAAACAAAGTTACATAACTATAAAGATGCAGACAGAGCAGCTGAAGGGTGTAATATTAATAGCCAAAATCAGAGACCTCAGCTTAGTTTTCCAGTAGTAACTGTTCAGGTTATAAAAACAGATTTTAACCTTTAAGGAAAAACAAACACTGATGTACATTACTTAAAAATGTTATTGGAAGTATGTTAGCTCTTGTGATATTGAGTTTTCTGATACGGAATGGTAAAGTAAAATCCATGTACAACACACATGGAGGTAAGCCCATGAATTTGTAAGAACACTGGTTTCCTACAGACAGTCCATATGGAAGAGCAGCTTTGGCAATTACCAGTTCAGGCAAGAGCAGGGATTTGTGAAACCCAGCTCAAGACAAATGGTGAGCCTACGTTGCTTTCAGTACTTCCCAACACTGTATTGGTGAAGTTTTATAAAGCAATCATTCATCATAAAGAAGATTATTGAACTGTGGAGGAAAGCAACGAGCAAAAAAGGTGGACACCAGGCTAGTCACTGTAAGAAGTATAGATTGCACATTCATATATAGCGTGACTGTGCAAGACAAACTTTTTAAAAAGCACTTTGTCTCCAGCTTCATCCATAATGCATCCAAAGACCTTTTTCAAAAGAAGTGAGGGTTGCATACAGATCCTTCTCAACTCCTCAGACAAGGCAGAAATATAGAGGGACTTGCTGACTCCCCATAGTTAAACCAGTTTCATGTTTTAAAACCAAATGCTGCACTTACAATAAGCACACAAAATATAAAGATCTTCAAGCACAAAAGGAGGCATCAAGAATTCTATCAAAAATAACCACAAATGAAGTCCTAAATTCCCAGAGATTATGGCACACAATACACAATGCATTCACAGATGCAGAGAGAGGGGAACCAGCTGGCAATTAGGAGAGCACAAACAAGACTTAAACCTAGGTTTAATTCCATGCTGTATCCAGGAATACTTCAAGTCTCAAATAAATAGGTGTCTCTGTTTCCCATATACTTCCCAAAACAACTCTCCCACCCCACTCCTTCACTCAGGGAGGCTGTGACCCTGTTCTGTGAGGACCAGAGCCACAGTGGGAGAGCTGCGTGGGCACTTTGTGGAGCATTTTGCAAGTGTGTGTGTGCCAACCAATCCTCATCACGGGAGCAGCTTCCTGTCAGCACGGGAAAAGCATAACTGGAGAGGAAGATCTAAATGTCTTTTAAAAATTTAAAAATAAAAAAAGTAGCCTAGCAGCACTTTTTCCAAGGTTGTGACTGGCGCTACTGTAAAATGTATAAGTTATTACAGTAGCTGCACATATTATCGAAGAAAAATTAGGGAGGTGACTTTTTCAGGCAGTGAAGTATTTTAATCATGAAACTCACTCTCCTGTAAGCACAGCCATATGGAGGTACATGGAAAGTACTTACAACACTGCTTGATAGAGACCTTTGCAACACCTTTTGCAGGTCACCAGATAAAGTTTCCCTTACACAACAGAACAACGTAACTTTGGGAAAATCTTCACTCTGTTTTCTGAAGATACCCAATGCTGCAGCACGGACTAACCAAGCAGTAAGTTCTCGGTGCTTTTATCTCTCGAGAGGCTCTGCAGCACACAGACGAGAAGGACAGAGGTGGGGCTGTGAATACTGACCGTTTCTCATGGAAACAAGTAAAGGAGATCTGTGTTTAGCTCCGGCCACACAGCAAACATAACTCAAGGTAACTTTTGTTCCTGTAGGAGTCCAAAAGGTGGCAGAGGCAGATCTCATCCACCATCAGCAACTTGGACAATTGAGAAAGAGGAAGTTTCTGATGCACAACAAAAGCGTCTGCCCCTAACCTTCATTAAAAGTCAATGGGATTTCAGCTCCTGATTCTCATTACTGCTTTTGAAAGTCTCCCCTTTTGTCCTTCCACTGCAGACCACAGATGAAAGCAAAAGCTTTTCTGTTTGAGACAGGCAGCAGCCACTTCAGTTACGGCTGACCAGGAAAAGTGAGAGTTTCACTCCTGCCTGGACTTGGGGTTTTCTATTTGTGCAGTATTGATCAGGCAATGGGTAATAACTGAATTATAGCAGAGCCAGCAGGTCTGATTCATCTCTTCTCAGATATAAACACGACCTCTCTCACCAGCTGCAACCTGGAAGCTTTGGGGGCCTTTCATGATAAAGCAGTAGAACTTATTTGTTCAAGCACTGGTAGGAAACATGAAGAGCGTATTTACTCTTAAGTAATAGTAAGCAAAAAAATTCGTGCAAATTTCTACGTGAAATACAGAATATCAGAAATACTTAAAACTTACAGCAAAGGACTCTGTGATAAAAACCGTTACAGATGTGTACATAGTATCACTCAAATTATCTTCTGATGTACAAGTACTGAAAGTTCATGAATTTTACTGATTAAATAAGACACGTAACTGAAACACTACAGTTACTGTTCTGGCACTGTTTAAAGACCTGTCACCTTTATAATCATTGTTTAATCCTAAAATTCAAACAAAAAATTACAAAACCATGCAGTTTCTGCTTCAAAAGTGCTTTATTTCCTACCTGGCACTGGCCCTCAGAAAAAATTTAAATAAACTCAAAGCAAACAAGAAAGGTATTACAAGCTTTAGTGCCTTCATAAACAGATAGTCACACTCATTTTAATTGTTCCATGATAAACAGTAAAGACCTGTTTTAAAAAAGGAGATTTAGTAGCTTTTTCCACCAAATTTCTGTGTTAAAACAGGATTAAATATCCGGTGGGCAGGAGAAACCAATCCCCATAAGCATACTGAAAAACAAGTCATCCAGGACAGTGTAACGAGCTAATCCATGACTTCTTTGATTTGTTTGCTTGTTCAGGGGCTTGTGGATTTTAGTGATTAACATAAAGTTTCTAGGTGTCATTAGTAACTCGAGCGACAAGTGCAGCTTGCCATGGTGTAGTTTTGAAAGCAAATTCAAAAAAATCTGGTAATCCACTGTGAACTTCACTAGAAAACACTCCAGACTTCTGCGTGCACAGAAACAACAAAATACTTTCCTCTATGTATTCCTTAATTGATTCAAATGCTGTGGTAATAAACACGTGTAGATGGCTGCACATCTCCATTTTAGTGGTTATTGGGTATCAATGCACCCAACAGCAAATCCCAACAGGTATCACATTCCAATCATTCAGTTATGGCCACTTGGCTATTCCTGTTTCTAGGAATACAGTGCACCGCTTCATGCCGCTGCCTTGGTCAGCTTTAACTACTAAGTGCATATATATAAATATATGTGCCACTCCATGGCATCCCAAATAGCTTCATGGTGCTGAAGTAATTGAACTGTCACTCGTTACAAGGCAAAAAAAAAAAATATTTAGATAAAGTGGACTTGGCTTACAGCACTTGTTCCTATGAGGGGAAAATGGCTCCAGATATCAGTGCTAATGGAAAAAAATGAATGCAGGGGCATTTCCTCCATATTTTATGCAAATTTAAACTTATTCCTGCTGACAGGGGCAGTTAGGGGAAATAAGCCCTAGAAACCTGAGCAGTTTGGTTTTTAAGACTGAGAAATACCTACTCCATGATATTGTTAAGAAGAAGAAATGCCTTACCACACAATAGCAATAGTCTGTCTAACCAGGATTTTCTCCCTGATGGGAGAAACAGGTGATGAGGTTCAGGGAGAACATGTCAGCCTGGCACAGTCCCTTCCCCTTGCATTCCCCCTGCACCCACAACTGCTCCATTAAGGATGTTAGAGCATACATTTATGTCCAGTCCTTTTGCTGTCCATTTATGACCTGTGGACTATGAATCCGCCTAACCACATTTACCGTAAGAAGATTCAAAGGTTGGGAAGAGAAGTTTAACACTGAAGCTACATGTGTTCTGAAACGCTACTCCCACGGGGAGTGAGATGGCCAAAACAGAGGAGTTCGGTAAATGAATTAGTGAAGGAAATTTACAGTAACAACAGCTAACAACTTAAGATACTTTTTGCATTAAGGAAGTTGCTGTGCAATGAAGAGGCCAAGTTCCCTGCATCCATGAACACAGAACAGCACAATATGATTGATTGAACAGTGCCTTCCCTATGCAAAAGGGGAACACCCAACAGACATGGAGGAACTGCTATGGCCAAGCAGCTCTCAGCTAAAGACAGTATCCAGTCTAACATGTTTATTATGTACCTTTTTTTGTTGTTAATAAATAGCTTTAACATCCTTTCACCCAAAAATGAAGACCAGCAATTGCACTCTCGGCCTTTTCTAAAAGCGCTCAGCGCAAGTCTATTTTTCCATTTTTAATAGAAAGGTTTCATTAAGTTTTTTACAGTACACGTTGATCACTCGAGTCATCTCCATGGAAGTTTCATAAACTGGCGTTCTGGTCAGACAGGTTGCCTTCCTCACAGACTGAGGCAACAAATTGCTAAACCCCAGCTTAGAGAGCACCTGCTGTAAATACGAGTTATCCCAATTCCACAGGGTTCGTTAAGCGTCCCTTTAGGTTGCCACTCCAGTCGGGTTAAATAAGCCTCCTCTGTGTAGTTGCTTTTGAGAGCTTGTTGTGAACAGCTACAGACACAAGAATGTGCTGTAAGGGTAAAGCCTACAACACCAAAAATTCACAGGAAAGGAAACAGTGTTATTTCATAATTAACGCTTAAACACGACTTCTGAAATTATACATAGACACTATAGATGTAAAGACTCAAAGCAAGTCTTACACAACCGGTTTGATCTTCTATGTTTAAAATTTGCATATATGAAAAATACCCTGGCAACATAGTTGTAATAAAAGTGCCTTTTTGCAGCCTGCACTATTCACTAAGCTTTTTTACTTCCTAAGACTAGTGCTCTAGGTCAATTTAAGTCAATACCTTTAATGAAATATCAGGGTTGAGACACACAAAACCACAGAAAGTCAACAGACATCCCATCCCAACTCATACTTTCAAGCTCATCTCCTCAATTCTCCTCATTATATTCACACACAAAGGATACCAGTAGTAAAATACATATGTACACACATGGTATATAGAAGTACCACTTCAAAGCTATTCTGGTAAAATAAAACACGAGGAATATAAAAAAAATTAAAATTTTTAAAAAAATTTGCAAGGGCAAATTATTCATTATCCCAGTTGGAATTTAGCCAGTCAAGTCTGACATAAATTTCATGGTAAATCTAGAGCAGAGCTTCGTGAAATTTTAGATAAAAGCTTATTTATTAGTAGTAGTATACAAAACTGGCATCAGCCTTTTTACTACATCTTCTCAGATCTTTTCTTCTCCCAATGTACAAACAGATCTAATTAAATTTAATAATAAAACTCTAAATGAGTTTTGAAAGTTATCAATACTTTGTTGGTGTTGTTTTTGGAGGGGAAACAGTTGGACTAATGAGCAATGCAAATAAATTTATTTCTAGAAAGGCAAAACCACCACTTCCACCCAGCAATCTGACCCAGCATCACTCCTGAGTCCTACTATAATAAAAAAAAGGCGAACAGTGCCTAAGTTTTACAACTTATCCATAAGAAAAGCATGAAGGAACGGCCTGCTTGGCTATATTTTTTAACATCTGTGCTTGCACATACGCACAGGTGCATAAGTGAAGCAGCTCCCAAATTTGTGTCAGGCAGCCAGAACTGAGTATGTAAAATATCAAAACACATTTGCAAACTTTCCACGTACAAATTGCAAAATGCAAGATTGCAAAAGTTCAGTTTTAACATGCCAAGATCAAACCTTGAGTAGTACACCTGACATCACATCACAAAAACAAAAGAACAACCATCTCCAACTCCATTCTTTCTAATGATTTCTGATTTTTAGGAACATAAGGATAATGTATTCTTGTTATATATATAGTGTTATTCCCTATACAGATTCTCACAAAAACCTACTACTGACCAGAAGTATAAACTCTTTCTTCAAAATGCCATAAGGATATTTTGATTTGATTTGAATATTTTGATGTCAGTGTTTATTTGAAACACAGCTATCTTCATGATCAAGAGCTCCTTATTCAACAGAATTTGAGATCAGTTGTATCTGGCACAAGACATTTGAAAAATTTAGAGTTACAGAATCACTGAATGGTTTGCATTTAAAAGGACCTTAATGATCATTGATTTCCAACCCTTTGCTGTGGGCAGGGACACCTTCCACTAGAGGAAGAGCCCCATCTAGTCTGGCCTTGAACACTTCCAGGGATGGGGTATCCACAGCTCCTCTGGGTACCCTCACAGCAAAGAACTTTCTCCTAATATCTAATCTAAACCTACTCTCTTCCAGTTTTAATCCATTCCGCCTTGTCCTGTCACTACATGCTCTTGAAAAAGTAAGCTCCCTGTGGGTACTGTAATATTTTAGGAAATCTAATATTCTGTCAGACTTTACATTCTAAAGAACTCATATTTGTTCTCATCAGTCTTGTACGGCTATTTGAAATACACAGAATATACAGACACAGAGCAGCTTTTTTGAATCAGAAAGAGTTCAAGCAGCTTCCTGAGGAAGTTTCTTCCATAAGAATTCCTCCTCACAAGTGAAATTAAATCACAAAGGAGAAGGCAGAGAGACAAAAAGACTCAAAACTCCATATTGTGGGCAGGATATACTATTTGACATGCTAAAACAGACATGCACAAAGGTAAGCACACACAGAAGAACTAGAAGGTTCTTGGAGCTTTTTTTGTTATGAGACAGCTTCAAACACGTAGCTGTTAGCGTTACTGACTGAGGAAAAGATTCATTTATTTCAAGTAGCAGCTAAGCAACCTTTGACCACTGTAAGACCTGACAACTTTAATTAGTTTTAGCTTAAAACGGAACCAAACTTGGCTTTGGCATCTCTCCAAATAATTTTATCCCAGACTGCTCTCTGTTGCTAGTGGAGCATTGCAGTATAATTACTTTAATCTCTTCATAGGCATGTTCCATTTGCTAGCTTTCCAAGGAAATTTACAGACTTAACATACAGCTCAAAAATAATAAAAAAATATTTCTCATATCAGTGAAACAAAAATTAACAAGAAGCCTCCATCCCTCCCTGGCCTGTAAAGAGAATTTTTATTTTTCAGAAGTTGCTATGCCAAACCTATGTTCATCACATTCAATTAAAGACATTGGACACAACAGCTCTGTGTAGTGTATGCACAATGAAGCTGCTAGACCTGTTTGTATGCTTGGGGTTTGGTTTCTTTCAGGTTTAGCTTGTATCACTCTAGACAAGAAAATGACCATCTGGCACAAATTCCAGACATTAGCAGCCATAACTATTTCCAGATTAAATAATGTTATCACGTTGCTATAAAACACTAACAGCACTTAAAGATTCAGCCACTCTGATCTGGCCACCTCATCCACAGGCTCAACAGAGAAAATAGCTGGGCAACCTATTTCTGCATGAAGTCAAAGTTATCAGAGAGAACAGGAAAGGGGGCCCTTCGGCAGAGTATTTTGCCCTAACTGTCCTAATCCACACTCATATTTCCCAGAGTTCTCTGTTGAATTGCACAAGATGGTCAGCCTGCTTCACAGAACGAGTCACGAGATGGATCCTGGAACACGGAACAGCACAGGGAGCTGTGAAGGAAATGAATGAGGGGGCTTTGGCAGGAGCCTGATGCTCATAACTGTGGGTAATCCTGCTGTGTATCAAGGGTGCTCAGGTGAGCTCTGCCCTTGCATTCATTTGCCTTCCAGCAGAGTTTTAAGTAACAAGATCACCATTTGTTTGACCCCTTGCAGAATGCACAGGTATAGAAACAAACACATAGTGGGGTTTTCTCTTGACAAGCTTTGGTTTTGGACAATCACAGCTTGAAAAATACATATTTACACAGAACACAGGTTAATCTTATACTTCAGATGGAAGGCAACTGCCCTTTGCTTCTGTAGGAAGCCTCACAACTTTAGCCCTGTCCCTATGAAAACTGCTTCCTGCACGGCTGAGCTTCTCTTCTCACGGCTGAAACTCACAGCATGCCCGCAGAGGAGAATTGTCAACCGTGATCTTCATCCAGGAAGAAGAGACGACATTATGGATTTCCCACTACAATTCAGAGTGCAATTTTCATCAGAGGATGAACTTAATTAAAATAAGACGGGACAGCTGAAGTAATAAAAAACCTTTTAATTACATTTCTACAGTTTTGGATTTGTCCTCAAGCTAGACATCCAGACTGCCTCAGCCTTCACCAAAAATATGAAAGGAATTCAACTGCACAAAGTTTTCCTGAGCAAGCAAAAAAGCACTGAATGTCAAAAAAATTACTACTTTCAATTTGTGCATCTCTATCAAAGAAAAACTTGCAGGAACATAGAAAACAAAGCACATTTACTCTAAAAAGACCAAACTAAGACTTTTTGGTAAAGAAAACTAATACATTTCCAAACTCTGTATAGATCATGCGCTTTCTTCCATACCCAGCCCTGTGCAGGAGGTCTGCATTTTCTTTCCCGCATTCACCACTACAAAGCTCCAAAGCATAACTCCATAAACATTACCACACGGCACCTATAAATGGTTTAATTAAATGCTGTTGATACCAACTCTTTATAAGCCATCAGCGTGGCAGCCTCTCATGGGCTCCCCAGTCAGCAAAATAAAGGCAGCCATAGGGACAATACAATGCTTAACAAGAAGATGATCTCCCGGGGCACACAGGTACCGAGCTAACGAGCCACCGGGTCATTCGCTGCCAGGGAAGCAGGGTGCAACACAAAGAAAATAGCAGGGAAATTCACTTTAGTTGCCCAGGCGACAGCGAAGTAACACGATGAAAAATTCCTGGTCACGCAGTGGCAGGGAGAGCACTGGGGCGAGCTCACACCAGCCCAGGGCTGGGACTGGAGCACACTCTAGTGACCCGAAGTCTCCATGGTAAAAACTTAATAACTTCAATGCTGAGCACCCCAAAAAAGCTAAAGAGCAGTGATTTGAACTCTGCCTCCATTTATAAAACATTTGATGCTTGTTCAGAGGCAAAGGATAAACCAGTGTTGGTCTGGGATCACCAACCTTTTTCCCCTCTTGCCCTGTGAAGGCAACTGTGGTTATTATGCAGTTTGCCATTTCTCTGGGGCAGATTTAAACACTGAAAATTAATCCTGGACAAGCTATGGTTTTGCACTTTGTCTTACTGGCTGAGAACCGACGTGCAGCAGACAACAGTGTGGGACCTGTGCAGATGCCACAGCAGCACCCCAGCTCCAGCAGGACTGCACCAGGAAACTCCTCCCCACAAACCACCAGATTCCAGGGATCTCTGCACACCATGGCTTCTTCTTGCAGTTTCTAGGCTACACATACAGTCTGCACTGTAAAATGTAACTGAAAATCAGCAGCTTTTCAACAGGTGGTTTAGCTACTGCACCAAACAGTCCATTTGCAATACCAAAAATAACTAAAAACATGGACTTGTCTCCCTCCACACCCCCTGTAAGCATTGCACAGTTACTTTGCACACACTATCAAGAAAAATTATTTGTATACAGCCACAAAGCACATTGCTTCACTAAGGCTGGAAAAGTGAAAGAAATTCAGGAGAAATTATAAAAGAAACTCAGCACGGCTGACTTCCACATTTTCATGCACTTGCCCAGGACAGCCCTGGCTTGGCACGTCATAGAGGAAGAGATCAAGCAGACCCCTCTCATTCAGGGTAAAGTATCACTCATTTCAATTGCTGAGAAGCTTCCAAATTGCCACATAACTACAGCCCCAACTCACAACACCTTGGTCAAGTGGCCCTTTCCCACTCGCACCTTTAGCCTATCATTCCTTCATCTTCTCAAATTAAAAGCATACATTTTTTTCACATCCTATGGTTTTATTGACCAATCTTCACAATCTGGAGGTGTTATCTTAGTGACTCCATGGACTCAGCAACAAGATAAGCCTCAATAATTCAAACCCATCAAACCACCGAATTTTTCCCCCATGTGCCCTTCTGTATTTCAGTGCCAACTTCCTTCTCCCACTCATTTGTGGCACTTTAGTTTTAATTCTCCCCTTTCTCTGTTTTTTTCCAGTGTTTCTCTATGTTTCTGAGTGTGCCTTTGTTTCTCCTTCTCTTGCTTCAATTTGTTCAAAAGGCTTATACTAAAGAAGCTTTTCCAATCTTTGCCATGTCTACAGTTGTCGTTCTTGTTCTTAGTGCAAGCATGAGTTACTGGTAAATCCAAAGCCATGTACATATGCACACACTACACCAACACACAATGTCTGCCATTCCTCTCATAATGACTTTGCAGAACAATTACCATTACACAAGACACATTTGGTACCCATGGCAGCACCACTCCAGTCAGGAATATATACACAAAAAAAATCATTCTGGAGAGTTTAAGTCTCAGACTGTTAAGAACATCATGACCACAGCAAGTACTTACAATGGATCATTGTACCCACTAATGAACAAAGCCTGTTGAAACACTAAACTACATGATTATTGCTTAATTTCTAGATGTGGATACACCTCATTGCCTCTCTGTACAGACTATACTTTGAAGCTGAAATAATGAACTACAGTGATTAGAGAGCAGCTTTTAAAGAGAACAAAACTTAGTGCCTTTTTATTAAATACCAGGGGGGAAAAAAAACTTCAATGAGAAATAGTCCTTTAACACATCATTTTTCAAGACTTTTATATGTCCTTAAATTATGTATGAACAATCCTTCCCAAGTGAACGTGACTACGCCTGCACTAAATTTAAGAACTTGTGCAGCTTTTTCCAGGTTCAAGGCTTAAACTCAAATCTTTTGAGTGACACAAGTGCCTTATTTAAAATCAGCATTTTCATTAAACTTGCAAGCTATTATATGTCATGTAGGTATTAAGCTTCACAAGCATAACATGTTGTTACCAAAAAGAGTCATCCTTGCACTCTGAAAAGCAAATATTTTGGACAAAGGAGGAGGAAAGATGCTTTGGAAGTACCAGATACGGATTTCCCATCATTAAGATGAAATGGTTGACATGAGAACAGAAATCCTACATCCATTAACAAATCAACTTCTCTCAGCAAGGTGATAAAAAGGAAAAAGTGAGCCACCAGTTGCACTGGTGTAAAAGAACAGTAATAGCAATCCATACACAATCTCTTCAAACAGCTTTCTTGCCATTCCCTTCTCCCGCCAGCCATCCTCACACAAGCATGCATGTTACATGGCAGGCAATCCAATTATGACACTCTACAGAAAAAGAAAAAGGCATTTAAAAGAAGATATAATTGAAAGAAACTTCTGAAATATAAAAACAGTCCTTTCACCTGTGCACCACTGAAGTTGTATTAATACATTTACCTCAATCTTGCTAAGAACCAGCCCTCTGGGTTACCTGGACCAATTTGTACCAAAGCTGAATTAAAAGCCTAGGGCTGTTCAGCAACTGATTTTATTTCCAGTTCATATGCACATTTTCTTTCTCACCTAATTCATAGATTCATTATATGCACTGACAAGGGATCAAAATTCAGGATCGTAATTTAAAACTCTTCAGTCTCGCCAATTATACAGGATTTATCTTCTGTATTTGCACAGTGCCACGCACATTGCTGATGGTTCAGACTATTTCCTTAGCTGGTCTGGAAGAAACACTTAAAACTGCAGATAATTTTTTTTTAAAAAAGCAAAATACAAAGAGTGCAAATATGCACACATATTATAAGCTGCAGTACAGGTATTGAAAATTAAATACTATGCTTAAAATGTATAAACATCATCTAGACAGAGCCCATGTCTAAACAGCATAAAAACCCCAAGCAAAAAAAGTGCAAACCAATTCATTACCTGATTTCACCACAACCAAAAAGCACCCAAAATTCCATTTCTGAACAGTAAATCATTCTCCATCTCACCAGACTAAGTCCACATTTGCAGCACCGTGTTCATGCCAGGACTGGAGAAAAATTAGACCCCAGGTAGAACAACTATAATTGCTAAATTATATAGTTAACAAAACTTGTAAGATAATGTTATTTAACAGAGGCAAAAAAAAAAAAAAATCAAAGCAGTATTTGTAGCAGAAGGAACGTTGCATTTGGCCAAGGAATTTAAAAATGAATGCCTTGATTCAGGAGACCACACTGTGGAAGAGAGAGACTACTCAGTTTGCACATATCCAAAGTGCCTGTGCCCTTTTCCTAAGGCCCTGGATCATGAAATTATGCTCTTCCCTCACTGCCACAAACAAGTCCAAGCCCACTGGAGTTCCAGGAGCCCCAGCTCACAGTTGCATCTTTCCTTACTGAGGAGTTTTACCACCTTTAGCACCACATATCAAGGCATGCCAGCCTTGAGACTTCCTCCCATTAAACAAAAAAAAAAAAGGAAAATAAATTCATGATCAAGAAGTCCAGAGAGGATAGCAATGCCACTGATAAATCGGATTCCTGTTCCAAGCCAGGGAGAGGTAACGATACACTTCAGTTTTCAATTTAATCAAAGCAAAAGAGTGAGCTTTTCACTCCGTATCTTGGCTAAAAAAGAAACATGTCCTAGCTTAGCTCCATCATGCCTGCACCAGCAAATTGACTTAATTGTCAGCAAGGAATTATGAAATCTGAAGTGACTCCAGCAGTGCTCCAGGGAGACTCCTGAGGCACGGTGTCTATAGCAGAGACACCAAAGTGCCATCCATCTCACTCTCACCCTCAGGCAAAGCAGAACAGCCTGGGCTCTCTAAAAGAGGCCGCCAAGAAGAACAAAACCTGGCTTTCTTGGATGATTAGCAGTGGCCCAAATAAGAAATTTTAAATACATCAGCACAGCTTCCCTGGCTGCTCCAAGCACAGGCGGAAGTTCATGATCGGAGACGACGATTCGTAGTTACAAGGCTCACAGGGAGAGAGGCAACACCGTGCATGCTTCCCCTCTCACATCCTGCTCCCCAAGGATAAGGGCAGGAAGGGCAGAAAGGGAAACTGCAGTCAACACAAGCTGCTCTGCTGGGTGCTAGTACTAGAGGACAGGACAGGAGAGGAAGGCAGCAGAGATATTGCTAAGCTATACTTTCTGACTCAAATCCTGGTTTCAGTCTGACAATGCCAGCGTGACAGAAGAGGAGAAGCCACATGTAACTCAGCCCCTGGGACATGGGCACTAAGAAGGAAGTAGGGAGCTGAAAACCTTTTGTTGGGTCTTGGATAAGAGCTATAGAGATAAGTACTCCCACCTGAAAATACCCCTTGGCCTGCCTGTCACGGGATTCACTTCAAATTTAAGAAACAGTTTCTGCTTTAATCTCATCTATTACTGGTGGTGGGGACTAGTCTGAACTAGAGTTGCAACCTCTGAAGCTGTAACCTCCTGGCCTAAAGAGCCTTTGGGCTGTAAGCCCTGCCAAAATTCCAAGTTTGGGCCTCCTAAGCAGGTTCTTTCATATCAGAAGGGAGGAGGAAGATAGAGAAATCACTCTTTGTGGTGAACAGCCCAAATACTGATTACTCAGCTCCCTGAAATGCTGTGTTTGTTATCTAGTAGTAGGGGAGCAGGGTGGGGGAAGCTATAATTAGTTGAACCTTGGCCAAGGCTAGAACTGCTGGTTGGCAAAACTCCACTGTGACATCGCAAAAATCCTCTGGCCTCCAGCACTCAGAGATGCCTTCATCCAAAGAATCAAAGCAAAACAAAAAATAAGTATTTGCCCTTGTCTACCCTGCCCCCAAGGTTGATTCCGTTGTTTTATTTTTTAAGGTAATGGACAACCTAACATGAAAATTGTTTCAGAACCTTAGAAATAAGTTGTCATTAATAAATTCTCTCTGCTTTTTCTCTCAACTTCCCTGGTTCAGTGAACTCTGCAGGTAAAATGCACCATTCTTCACTGATTGACTATTCTGAAAATCATTCTAAAATTTTATTCTAATTTCAGAAAGAGTAGTATCATGATTCAGATTTGTAGAAATTCAGAACTAGTCAAGTGACCTGGACCACACTGCTCAACACAGTCCCTTCAAAGTGGACTGAAACTGACAGAATGAGAAAAGAGCGTTCCTCTGAAATAGCCTGCACATCACAAATTCTTAGAAATGTAAAGGCAATGGGTTGCCAGTTACTATTATCTCGCATATCAAGTCACAGGGAAGACTTACATTCCTCTATAACCTGGTTTGATAGAGTTGAAAGCAATACCACCTTTTTCTTCCATAAAAAGTTATTTCACATGACACAAGAGTACAGTTCCCTCGAAAAAGCAATATGGTTCACACTTTAAATTTAAAAAGCATTTCTAACATGGATTTGCAATGCAAAACATTCTAAATACAAATCAAATATAGCTGACAGAACCATCTTTTTGAGGCAGCCCACAAGTAGGCATGCCAGATATTAACTATTTCTATTTATTACTCAACAGAAACCAGCTTTCAAGCATAAAATGAAGGTGCTACAGAGACATATTTAAGTGATTCATGGTGCACACCAGATTAAAGTTACCGCGGCACAGACATGCAAGTGATAAAAGAGAGAAGGAGCAATAATCCTAAAAAGTTCTCCAGATCAGTGTTTTTCCCACCGGTTTCAACTACTCAGACACAATAGACAATGAAAGCCCCAGGCTTCAAGGTTTCACTGGTGAAACCATTTGAGAACAAGGGCCATTACAGCATTGCCCTTACAAGAGCCAAGTCATCTTTCCTTCATGAGAGTGCCGGCCCTGGGGCGCAGCTCAGGCGAGAAGCTGCACAGCTCCAAAAAACTCCTCTGCAGCCAGGAGGAACATGTTAGGGACAGGGAACCCCAAGGGCGGAAGGAACAGGACCACCCACGGCCCCTCTTGGCCATTCAAACACATGGTGACAATCCAGGCAGGAGATACTGAAACGGATCTTGAATGTTCCTGTCACCTCAGAGTGAAGGGAAGAAGTCTGGGAGCAGCAGCAGCAGCTCATCACCCCACTGCTGTGAGGAAAGCACAGAGCCTTGCAGCACCTTCAAAACCGTAATTAAAACAATTCCCAAAAACACATCCAAACAACTCTGAACAACAGTATTGTTAACATGCAAGTGACTACTCCTTTCACAGATGCAAACACCCTTGCCATTGTGCTTGGATTAACAAGCAAATACGGCTTTCACAAGCTTCCACCAACCTTTGATGTATATTTAGCTGCCATTACTAATTTTTATGATTGTGACAGCAGGTCACACAAAGGAGTTTGGAGCCCAGAGTTTTAAAGCCAAGCCGTACCCTTAATACTAATTTCTAAGTGAGAGGCATTCTGAATTCCATAAGAAAGCAACTTGTGGTTTTGCAAACAGAAATATTTTTCTCAGAAAAGTCAGTTGCTAACAGCCATAGGTCAAAACAAAACCTAAACTGCATTTCACAGTCCATAATTATTTATTTAACAAGTAGTGGAAACTGTATTTCAAGGGACTAACATTTCCAAGACCTGCAGCAAATGGCAAAGCACTAGGCAAACCCAAAATCCCAGCAAAAAGCGAAAAACACAGCATTGGCCTTCTACTCAGCAGCTGAGAGAATTAAGCAAAAGCAATTCCTCCTGCCCAAGGAGAAGGCAGGGGAGACAGACAGGGTCAGCCAGCTGCACAAGAGCAGTTTTGAACATCAACTCTGACTACTGCTTTTTTATCCCATTTTCTGCATCTAGCAAATTAGATAAAGATAAACCTAAAGCCTACTTGCTCCAACCAAAGTAGACCTTCCCCTATTCAATACTTAACTGCATATATTTAATGAGATTATGTTACACATAGAAATGCTAATTCCCATGATGACCTTACTGCACAGTCACTTACAGTGTTGAGAAAATATCTGTCCAAACCCAGAACAACCCAATGTGTTCCTGGTTACAACAGAAAGGGAGGAAAGAGCAAACATACACCTGGACAGAGGAGTGTGGGGGGCAATATTAACACTACAGGGATCATATCAGCCTATCAGCTGACCTCCTGCTGCCAATATTTTGCAAGTAGAGAGGGGAGGGCTAAAAGAAGTCTTCTCTTTTGTGTACCAACATTTGGAAATTACTTGACTGGTTTGGGTTTTTTAAAATGCAAAAGCCTGAAAAAAACCACAACGGTTGCACGCCTATCTTGACTGAGAATACAGTGTTGCAACTATCAGCTTAAAAAACCCACAATCCTTTAGATAATCCCCCACAAGTCCTGATTAAAAGTGGATTTCATATTATGAAACAAAGCATAATTGTTCAAGATGACCTTGAGTAGTTTCTTATACCACTCTGCTCCATCAGCTGCACTGTCAAATATATGATAAGGCAGGCTGATAGCAAGGTCGCTCCAAAATATTTTCTTCTATAAAGTAAAACAGATGCTTACAGTTCTTCCAAACCACGCCTGTCTCCTGGTCTATTTCAAACACACAGTGAACACACATAATGAAATGGAGTCGGCATTTAATAAGCACGAGCTGTACCGATGGCCTATCCAACAAGCACGCCTCGAATACATGCATTTTGTTTCCTCTGCTTAAGTCATTACCGATTTTATGTCCAGGAAAATTAAGGTACACAGGCCAAAAAGTGATTTCACGATAACAGGGGCACTATTGCCACCTGCTGTCAGAAAGGATTCACGGCATCCCACACCACCTCACGCTTCCCAACTGAGAGAAATCGCAGACTTCTGAAGAAATCCAACTTTGCAGGTGTTTTGCTTGCATACTGCTAGTTTCCTCTAGAAAGAGCACACACAAAAAAGGTCCAGGGTAACCATGGCAAGAAGGATCAATTATCACATTGGGCTCAGAGATAATAAATGGGTTCAACAACTGATGCACAAAGAAATAAGGAGAACACACTGGTCTAGGTAAAACAGATACTATTCTGAAAGCTGAACACTGAAACCAGACTTGTAAATAAATCCAGCTATCATAGACCATCAGGTTAGATTAGGCTACTAAAACATCTACCTTGCCCATTTTATATTAGATTTTCAGAAGACAGCCAGCCTATGCTGAATCCTGTCAAAGGAGAGTTGGCCATTAACTTTGCGTCAGGGTATTTCCTAGAAACACAAAATGGCCTGTTTTGGAAGGAACCATCAAAGATCATCTAGTTCAACCCCTCCTTGCCATGGGCAGGGACATCTTTCACTAATCCAGGTTGCTCAACTTTCCTCCAGCCTGACCTTGAACATTTCCAGGGATGGGACATCCACAACTTGTCTGGGCAAACAATTTTAGATAATTAGGTATCAAATACTTAAGGATCATGCACACTCATTCCACTCAGACTTCTATGGGAGCACAGAATAACATGAAAAGTCAAAAAGCACAGCTCTGAACCTCAATACCTGTGTCTGGTGCTTCAGCCCACCATCTGTCAGCTTGAGGAGCCTTTTGAGTGCATTGTTCCAGTGGAAAATACATTTCCTTCTCTACTGGTTTTTTTACAGCTTCTCACTAAGTCACTGAACACTCACATCCCACTGCTTGAAATCATCACTTGATTATCATTAACATGAAGTGCCTATCTGTTTGCAGTGCCTGGCCATATGGCAGGGTGAGTGGCAAAGCTCTCCTTGAGGCAGGCGAGGTTTCGGCCTCCCTTGCACCACGTGAGACTCTCGGCTCGCTGGCACCACACACGGTGTGGCAGGACAACATCCAGGTGTCTGAAGCACAGCTCCCCCCAGAAGCCATCTCCATTAGCTACGTGAGATGGCTGTGAGCACACTGGTGGAATACTGGAATGAAAACATTTCACCACAATTCGTTAACCCTTCCCAAAGCACCCCAGGACAAGGAACAAACTTCACCCGTGACATGTGTCTGCAGCACTGCCACACTTTTCTTTCTTTAATGCTTAAGTGTTGAGTTACACTAATTATACCTGAGATGTTTTCCAAGTGCATTGCAACCACCTTTTCTGCAGTGCAATTCTGAGTGAGTCTCCTCAGTTGTAAGCCTTGGCCACACAGTTACAGCAAATGGTGTTTGACTGAGGCACCAGCTACAGTTCTCCACCTAAATTAAACTGCACCTCCAGCAGTACTTCCATTTCATTCTCTTGATGACTGTCACTATATACAGACATTTCATCCAAGTGAGAATTACACTACAGGGAAGAACAGCATTCAAATGAAATTAGACCAAAAGCAGAGGGCAAGTTTAACCACATCTACTGCTCACCAGTCAGGCTTAAAGTATTTTCCACAGAAAGCAGTAATAAACTCAATCACAGATGTCACAATTGAGAATGACCGATTCCCTCAACTATTAACATTGACTTTCCTGATGAATAAGTGAGGACTATATATAAATTAGTCTGGGGTTTTACACACAAGTGTAATTGTACCAACTGTAAATTAACTTGAGAAACCTTTGATTAACACCACAGTCTGCTCACAGTAAAGATGAAAACCAAATTAACAACAATTTGTTAGCAAGATTGGTTCTATTCCTAGAGGAAATTATAACAGTGTAAGTTACGTAGGCAGATGTCAGATGACTCCATACAAGAGATTTCAATACAAATTTTCCATTTCCCTATCTGTACACTGGAGATAAAACATGTAAAGTATGTTTACAAAACATTCTAACGGACAGCAAACTCACTAAGAAGCTCCCAGTATAACCAACCATTCATGTTTGACTCAACCGGAAAAACAAAAACAAAAACAAAAAAAA
>VZTJ01000678.1:1043078-1058493 GCA_013397795.1 Orthonyx spaldingii
AAAACCACCAAAACTCCCACAAAAATCAATACTAATAAATGCAAAAATCCCATGTCAAAATGTTATAAGCAACTTAAGGGCAGATTTTACATTTTGTTGCTTCCATATTCAATAGCAGGAACATCTGAGTTAGGGGACTTATTTTTATAGCGAATTATTGAAGAATAATTTCAAATGAGCTTCAAAGTAAGAATTACTGGTCATTATAAACTAAAAAGGGAGAGAATATGTACACAATACCAGATCAGGCTCAGTGACTGACTCAAATACCTTAATAATATTCAGACAGGCCACTTTTGAAGTAATTTCTACTCCAGAAGTTACAAGATGAAAATTCTGTGTGATAAATTAAGTTGCCAAATGAAATGGATTAGCAATCAGTGAAATTGCCTGATGTCAGATCTGTTCCAGATTAGAATCCATCCTTTTTCCCCACCTGTTCATTAAGCACCAAGTTCAAGGCAACTGCAGTGACTGATTGCACATTAACGAGCTGTTTGTGTGCAAAGGCAGAGTTCAGTCCCTATCTATACTTACACACTTGTATAAGCATAATTCACTGATAATACATTCAGTTCCCAGTATCAATACATAGCACTTCTACCTTGATGTGTCATTTTGGGTTTGAGAGAAAAGGGACACCTCATTAAGTTAACCATATTCAAGGTCAAGGCCAGGAAATGATGAATCTGGAAGAAAATATGTTGCTATCTCCAGATAAAAAAGCTGGATAAAGATATTGCTGTGACACAAAAATACCAAAACATGGTTGTGAAGTCAGAAGCCCGAGGGAAGAAAGGCATATTTCTCTAGGAAAGGTGAGACTCAATATGAAAATGTCTATTTCATCCTGTATATAGAGTCATGCAGCAGCTCCAGTGAAAACCAGTCCTGCAAAAAGCAAAGCAAACGGAGTATTTAAAACTGAATATTTTTCAGTTTCACACACGTTCAGTACCAGGACAGGGAGGTAGCAGCAGGACAAGCATTCCAAATTCTTTAAAATTTGTGACAAAACTCAGCTGCAATTCATTCCCTGAAAACACCTCTGCCTCCTAAAGCAACCAGGAGACCATCCCCTCCATACACTCTCCCTGGGCTGGCCCTGCATGCTGTGCTGAGGCAGCTGAGGAACTTGTGCCTGCCAAACCAGCATTCCCAGCTGAGGCAACTCATTGCACACAGGCAGACAGATTCCTGCAGAGGAAACCTCCTTTTCAGCAATGTCAGGCTCAGTAACTAAATTCCAGCATCAGGGGTTAGTAACAAAGGGACATAAAGAGTTCTCTACTTATGTTAGTCACCAACTCTTTTCTCTCTTGATCAGAGGAAGGTTTTACTTCATATTTGTTTTCTCATATGGAAAAGATATTCCCTTTGAAAACTGAGAGTTTCTTCCCCAAATTTTTGAGTATTAGAAATGATTCCAGCACTCAAATACAGTTTCAAGGGAGACACCTAATTGCTATACTTGTAGCAACTCTCTAATTGCAAACTTAGAAACAATAGTACAGACTTATTACCAGAACTACCTAATTGAATAGAATATCTTCCTTTTTCCTGAAGATTAAAGGTTTCTGTTCTCAGTACCATACTTTTGTACTGATACCAAGAATATTTTTCAAAGATAAGAAGAAATATAATCTCTTCTGGTGTTCTGCAAGTCGTCATCCTCCTCCTACCTATCAGATAAAAATAAGGAGAATCCTTTTTTCCCCTGACATAATGGTTTCCCCTTGATCTCCCTCCTAGTAAAAACTCCCTCACAAGCATATTAGTACATGCCTCCTTATCTTATAACTGGACAGTAAGATTTATTAACAGGTAGGAAGTGAATAAATACCTGAAGTCAGTAGAGATTAACTGCTGGTTAAGGTGTATGAGGTCACACCCACTCCCAAAATACCACTCCTGTAACTCCAGACAGTTACTGCATATTATATAAATAGTGACACCGTTTTCCTTATTGAAAATGCAGAGGAAATGTAGTCTTTACTGCTTAATTGATACTATAAATATTGAAGAAATTATTTTTCAAACCTAACTGAGGCTTTTACTGCTTTTTTCTGTATTTGGGATTGCCAGAGGGACTACACAACCCCTCTCTCCCCTCCCCTAGACACAGACACACCACACCCCCTCCAAGCTCCATTCTGATGACTTATTCAGATGCTGGCTAATTGTGGTTATCTGGCTTCCAAGTGCTTGAAGCACTTTTGGCATCAGGATGAAGTGACATCCAGGAACATTTAATCTGTTAAAAAGGCCAGTCAGCACAGATTAATGCAGTAAGTACATGCCTCAAGGAGAGCCTGTTTACATTCTTAGAGTGTAACAACAAAGAGCAGAGGAGGACATAGGAGTAAAAATAAGATTTTCATACAAGTCTTACCTGAATCTTTTAAAAAAAAATGTGTGAAGGAAATGGCATAACAGGACACCTTAAGCAAAACATCAAGTTAAACTAATACCTGTCTGCAATGCAATCAGTAGCAAGGAAGGTTTAGGAAACCATTCTGTAAGGAAAAGACATTTATAGGGGTAGATAATTGACATCAATTTCAGCAAAATCGCACACCAACTCCTTTTTTCAGCTCCTTTCTCTCTCACAATGCATCTCAGATCCTCACTGTAGTCTTGAATGGTTTCAAAGAGCCTGATGTGGTTTTTTTGACAATGAGCAAAGACACAAACTTACTAGATGTAAAACATTTTTGGAAAGTAAACAACATTCAGTTTGTCTGCTAAAAGTCTAGGAGAAAAAGGGATCCTCTTGCAGCAGCATTCATCAATGATATCCTGATATTTAGCTACGTAAGATCACCATTTATATTAATTTACATTTGAGAATACACTTGGTTTTTTTGCCAATATGTTTGTACCCAAATCTGAAGATAATTTGAACTACCTGGAACCCTTTCACAGCCCCAGAATTTGCCAGACCATTCCCTTTACTTCAAGAATATTTAGTTCTTCACGTAAGTCAGTGTAAATATTCAACCCGTAAATATCTTTCTGTGGCTTTAATTTGGATATGACTTGCTGCATTTTAAACTATTTATTACAGGAGACAGTTAATGGAATTTTTAAATTCAGAGAGAAAGTCTCAGGAGGGTCTCTTCCTTCCTTCCCCAGGGCTTGCAACAGATAAGAGGGAGTCAGTCATTAACATTTGGAGTAGTCAAAAGGCATTAAATATAAAAAGAACTTGCACAGATTTACCTCCAAAAAACCTATCTCCTATTCCATATTCAACGGGGTGCATTTTATTCAGCTCACACAAAGAAACTGGTACTGTGGCTACTTACTGCTTTATGTCTTTGAGGCTTGGATAACTTCAGTTGCAGAAGGAAAAACAATGGAGCTCTTTGCAAAAGCATCATATGGTGCAGAAACACGGGTTTAGATACCATCTAAGAGACACTACAGTTTCCCTGAAATTGTTTGATTTAAGAAGAATCTCAGCACAACAGGTGTTTTGCATAAGCAATATGGATCTTGAGGCGAAACACCTTCCTCATGCAGCTTTCCAGCTATCCTCCACAGTTTGAAAGGTTAACAGAAAAAAAAATTACATTGAAACCATGAGCAAATCAAAGGCTTACACTTAATTAATGCACTGACATATAGACAGCATATGATTTTTTCCAAAGTAACTGTAGGTTAATATTTTAATCTAAACTTATTAATATCTCATAATAGTTAACATTTTATGTCCTTCAGGACCTATAGAAGGTTACAAAAGAGAGCTAGAAGAATCTTTAAAATCCACCTGTACCAATGCCCTGGCTGCTTTGTGTCAGTCTGATACACCAAAATATCACTGTATAAATATGTTCCTTTCAATAAGCAGCTTTGCCAGCATCTAATCTGAATCTCCCATTAAGCCCAAATTCAATTTACAGAAGACAACAGTAGAAACAACTTCTTTTTTGACAAAAGCTTCCTAGATACTTTGAGAGTGTTATGTCCCTCTAGGTCTTCAAAACTCAGTTTGTTTTGTTTTGAGTGGTCTTTAAACTTTTTCTCAAAATTGCATAATAATACATGTTGATTTATTTTTTTTTCTCCTCAGAGAGATGCATTTCTCATCTCTCAGGCTGGCAGGCAGATAATAGGTTTATAGGCAGATAACATCATTGGCAGTCAGTGATATAGGTTTTTTGGACCTTTCAAGAGAATTAAAGGGGGATTTAAATCAAGAAAAGCAAAGTATTCCTACTCTAAAGCTAATCCTTAACTAGTTCCAGCCTGTAATTCAAGGGAGGCCTATGAACAAAGAGAAGCCAAATATAAATGAGAGAAGTATGCTAATATTGACTTACTGGAAAGCAATAAAGTAAGGAAGTCAGCAAAAGCACTACTGGAAAAATCATCTTTAAAAAAGAATGAAGGAAAATAATTAAAATATTAAAGCTTCAGAAATCTTGTCAATGCAGTAAGGAAAGGATCACGTTACATGGATGCTACTGTTTGTTATTTAGGAAGGCCTCTGTGCATCAGTAAGCTAGAAAAGTAATTAAATTTTTTTGCATGGGAATACCAGCCTCAGTACTTGGAATGGGAAATCGTATTTTGAAACAGCTAAGGATTCTGCCTGTACTTCATAAAACCCATGAGCAGATGTCCACTGTTAAAGTGGGATGTCATCCAATCAGTTCAAGGGATTGTTCAGTACCCTCTACACTGTGGAAGCAAACATTCCTGTGCTCTTCACAGACACGAACCAGTAGCTCCACACAGCATTTTCCTCTGATAAGCAAACACATCAGTTTTGGCCGTTACAGCCCTGGGAACCTCTGAACTTTATTCCGTCACAGAGAAGATACTGCAGCACGTTTCCTTCCAAGAAATGAATACCACCAAAATTAGTCCTTGAAAATTAATCAATGCCACTCAAATGCTAGGTGAAAAAAATTTCCAGCTTGAGGACACACAAACCACACATTCTTTTTGGAGTGGAGAGCACTGGCAAGATTTGGCTGGGGGCATGTGCCTAGGGGTAAACCTCCCCATTGTTTTCTGCCAACAAACTGAACTAGCATACTGTAACCTAATACACAAATGAATTAATTGCACAGGCATTTCTCTC
The DNA here is from genome assembly GCA_013397795.1 of Orthonyx spaldingii. NCBI lineage: Eukaryota > Metazoa > Chordata > Aves > Passeriformes > Orthonychidae > Orthonyx > Orthonyx spaldingii. Next base: position 1,048,171 of record VZTJ01000678.1, read on the forward strand.
TTTTTGTCACAAGATGCTACACGAGGTTCTTCACCTTGGCTGCACACATGGAGACACAGTCATAGAGCAGGAAGAGGTACTAAAACACAACTCCACCACGGTCAAAAATTTGAAAAATACCATCTCCCAACAAGAAAGCAAATATGAAAACCACATAAAACAAAATCTGTTTTCCTATCACCTTGTTGTTAAGGTTTTCACATTATCTAGCCTGCAAGTGACCTGATTCATAAAAGCAGACTGGAATGTACTGCATTAGCTTAGTATCAAAATTGAGCCTTCTACAACACAAAATGTGAAGTCTCAGCTCACCAAGTTAATTCAAAAGATGGACACGAGATCATTAATTTTTTCACAGCAACCATGCTATAAAAGTTTCACAATAATCCCTGCCATAGTAAATGCACACAGGATGAACAGATGCAATATGAAGGAACTGGGGAAAAAGCTGTATTTTCCAACAGATTTCCATAGGATGCACCAGTTTTAGGCAACTTTTCAGAGTTCACACTTGTACCATGGAGCTACAAAGGATTTTCAAGACACAGCTACACAAAATATTTAACCACCTACCAGCATTAACGATGGCATCAACCTCAAGCAGCGTAATGTCACCTCTATACAGGGAAATTTTCTCACTCAGACTTTTCTTCCCTTGCAGATCTTCCTTAGCATCTTCACCTACAAACCAAGAAAGCCGAAAAATCAGGTTGCAAGCCTGGGTGCGAGGTCATTATTTACAAGTCCTGAAGAGGCAGCAGTCCAGTGACACCGCTGCTGTCACACTGCCAGCATCTTTCGGTTTCACCTCGAGAGGGCACCGGCAACCCACAGAGACACCAGCACTGCCCTCACACCGCACTGCTTGCTTGCTGCTTGTTTCCAAATACAAGTGGGAAGCACTGAACCCTTACCCACATACCATTTGATTACAGAACTGTAGAAACGTACATATTTTTTGAAGCGAGATCCATCACATAATTTTATTTGGTAATCACAAGGGTGCAAATTGCAAAAACAAATTGAGGAATTAAGATAATCCTCCAAACTAGAGTAATAATTTCTCCAATCCAAAATTACACCAAGTGAGTACAAAAATACACAAGCACACCATTTGCCAACAGCCCCAAAATAAAGAACAATTTCTGAAGACATGTAGCCAGACAACAAGCCTGAAAAAAATTCCACACCAATTTTAAACTTGGAGCTTTGTCACCTTAAATTGCTCAGCTAGAAGGAGGCAGGTGGTGAAGATAATATCCACTAGCTTGCAACAGATTTGTTACTAAATAATGTTACCATAGGTCCCTTATGCCTGTAAACTCTTGAGATTTTCCATCAACAAATCATTTCATTTACATCCTATTCAGTCGATGGAACACTTCAGTTACCTCAAACCCTTGCACAAACATACTGCCCCAAAGCTTCACCAAGTCAGATATGCACATCACCAGCAATGAACTGAGGAGGGAAGATTATTAAATTCACTTTTACTATTACTTTGTTAACATTCCTTCTAACACAAGTCTCAGGAAGCTTGAGTTCCTCTATTGGTCAGAAATAGAACTCATTTGCTGAAGTAACAATTAAAGTGCGAACCAATTCCAAATCTTCAGAACAAGTGAAGTTTGTTGATAAACAAAAAGAGTCCTCAATATTTAGTGAGAAGGTAGAAACAGTCCAAACAAATTTGTCCCTCTAGTCTTACCCTCCATTTCCATCAGCTCAAGAATAACAACTCGGATGTGTCAGCAGTTCCTTGCTGAGCACTGGGAGCACATCCCCAGCCTTCTGATACCCAGTCCCGCAGTGGCGAGGCAGAGCAGCGGGCTGAGACAGCCACACGCTCAGACCCTCTGGCTTTGCTGTGACATTCCCATCTCCAGCTGCCCGGCAGCAGCCCTGTGACATCGCTTTGCCGTTCCCATCTCCGGCTGCCCGGCAGCAGCCCTGTGACCTCACAGCTGGTGCCACCACCGCGCACGGACCCCGCGGGCGCTGCTCGGCTCCGCTCGGGGTGAGGGCGAGAGGTCGCAGCTCCTCAGGCAGCCCCGCCATGCCCCGCCCGGGGCTGTCCCTGCTCCTGGGGCTCTGCGCGGCCTCGCTGCTCCCCAGCACCCCCGGAGCTCACGGCTGTCCCCCCAGGAGCCCGGTCCGGCTGCCCGTGCCGGCCCAGGGCGTGCGGCAGCCGGACACCGGCACGGGCAGTGCCGGCCCGCGGGCCGGGCACGGCTGCACCTTCTTAGCCCTGTCCCTGCTGCTCGCCCTGCTGTGCCTCGGGTGCAGCCTCCGCAGAAAAGCCCAGAGGCAGCGGGCAGAGGTGAGGGACGGGGCCGGGCAGGCGGCACGGTGCCGGGGGGCTACAGCGTGGAGGGTGGGGAGCGCCAGCCCTGCGGAGAGGAAAGCCCGGGCAGGCACCGAGGCGCCTCTGCCTCTCCCCAGCCCTGCGCCCGAGCCCAGAGGCAGAGGCGGGGCTCAGCCCCCTTCCTCCCAGGAGGGAACAGGGACACCCTGAGCCACCAGAACGAGACAGAACCTGCCCGAGGTCTTCTCCACACTGGGGCAGCCCAGCCCGGCCCCAGCGTCTCCAGGAGAGCCCCAGGGGCTCAGCCCCCTCATCCCCCCTGCCCCTTCCATCGCGCTCCCTGCCCTGTGTCTCTCAGGAGAAGGCCTGGACCCCCTCAGCGACGAGGGGATCCGGCAGAAGGAAAACTCTGCCTCCATCCAGAGCTACCTGAGGCACCTGCGCCAGCGCTGCCTGCGGGGGGACCTGCTCCAGAGGGGAAGGAACAAGAAAGTGCGGAAAGACTTAGATGAGGAGGCAGCACTTTTCTCTGACTGAGAAAACAACACCTGCTGGGCAAATGGAGCAGTATACTCACAGATTACTCATACAGCTTTATTATTAAAATTGTTTATTAAAGATTATTTATTAAGACAGCTTTTACTTTTGATTTAACTAGTCTTGCAAACAAGTTGACTGTAACTCCTATGAGAAAGTGAAAACAATGGCCACTAAATCTGTCTGCATGCAGACTCACGAAGGATGGAGTTGATCCTGGTACATCCTTTCCAAAATTTGGGGGTTTAAGCTATTCTTGAAGACACACAAGAGTGGAAACACTGCTCTAGGTCCTCCTGTTTTCTCCACTGCCCCAGCCTCAGTAATACATTACAGCTGAAAATCTTCACCAGAAACAGAAACCATGAACATTCATGTCCCACCCCCACTGTTTCCCCTCTAGATCCACCCATCACCTTCTAGCCGTCTGCCTATACAATCCAATTTCATTTGGCTCTTCCTCCAAATCATCCTTTGGTCCCTCAGTCATGTTAAAAACATCTCAGAGTCCACAGAGCCACATTTGAAGTAGGATGAGGTTGATTAGCTGAGCTCTTCACACCAAATACAGGAAATAGGCTGTCTTAGTCCTCAGCTTTGTTTACAACTCCTTCCAGCTCACCCCAAAGCAAAAGGGCCTTTACAGCTTACACAAGGGTAGAAAAACGCATTCGATTGAGTCAGCAAAAACTGCACTTGAGAAGAAAACGGGTAAAGTTCATCCAAACCAAGTGGAAAATGGACTGTCAGAACATCTCACTAGAGGGAGCCCCCACCCAGGACATAAATGTACTCAGCTGGTGCAATGGACAAGGCCGGCACAAACCTACAGCATTGAAAAATCGGCCCTGAAACTCCACCACTGCTCAAATAGCCAGGGTTTAAAGTCTACCATACTTTAAAGTATATTAATTTTTTTAACAGGTCTCAAGCATCCAATTACAGAACTCTCTACAGCAATACCAAAGAGCTTACCACTAGAGGGAGGAGAAAAACCTACAGCTGGAAGAGTTTATTATAAAAAACCACTACATTTGCATTTTAAAATGCTTGTTAATCAAAGAGTAGAGCACACACGTAGTAAAAATAAGTACCAAAGCCCCATAGTATAAAGCAATACCTGTGGCAAAGTAAAAGTCTCCTGGCACTCTATGAGCAAATGCCAGTAAGAGAAGAAATCAGAGAGAACAAGTGAGGATTCATGGTAGCAAGGCTCACAGTGTTATAATGGAAGTTTGTTAAACAAGTCACATGACACATTTCTCCTCAAGTTCATAAAAACAAGTAACAGACTGGATTGCAAGAAAAATATTAAAATGGGAGAATTTCATCATTTCTAGTTAGCTTTAGAAGTCACAGCTGAAGGAAGTAAATTAATTCCAAGTTCAACAGAAATAAGTCTGCCCACTACCTCATCCCTGCTATAACAGCTACTAGCAGAGACATGTATCCCCACAAGCAAGGCTCCTCCAAGAGGATCTGGAAAAAGAACCTGAGCAAGGGGCAAGAACCACATCATCCCCAGACAACAGCCAGCCCTTCCACTCCTGAAAGAATCCTCAGCAAATACTTAACGGGGACACTAAACCACTTGTGTTGGGTTGCTGAAAAAACAAAGGAGATGAGTGAGCTTTAGGAGTGCATCTGACCTGGGGAAATGTGAAGCAACAATTCTGCTACACACTCCATGCTTTTTCCCTTCAGTGCCTATTTTATTTTTACTTAAGGCTTTGTTTTCACAAGTTTTCTGTACAGACTAAAAATGATGAACTATTAGCAATTACTAACCTCACATCTAACACAACTTTCCATTCCATTTGTTTCTCTACAGGCTTACGGAGCATTAGAAAAGATAGATTGTAAGACCTGTACTATTGTGTGTCTGCTTCTACTCCTACTAAGCGTGGCTGATTGTACAGGAAAGGCAATTGCTTATCTCAGTCAAGATAAGCATTATTTCCATATGTTCCATCACCGGGGGAAAAGCATTCACAGATGCACTGTAGTACTTCAGATTTGTAGTACAGATATGCTCTATCACTTCTTGCACTTAAACGAGATCAGAACTCCAGCACAAGGAAGAAACATCTGTTGCAGACAAATCACTTTCTACTCAGCCAAAAATGCAGCACAATGTGCAAGTCAAAAGCACTTGATGAGGAACACCAACACCTTCTCCCTGGCTGCACACTCTGCCAATATGGTCTGTTTCAGCTAATTAGCAAGTGGCATAATTGGATTAGCTGAGGACTACAGCCAAGTACCAAACCGGAGATAAACAGGCAGCATGAATCACAGAATGGATGAGGTTGGGTGGCACCCCTAGTGATTGTCAAGTCACCCTGGGCAAGTTGTCCAGGACCCTGTCCCGGTTGAATTTCAAGTATCTCCAAAGACAGAGATTCCACAACCTCTCCAAGCAACCTGTTCCAGTGTTCAGCCAGCCTCACAGTGTGTGGTTTTGTTTTTTAATGCTCAGAAAGAATTTCCTCTTTCAACTCGCGCCTACCACCTCTTGTCCTGTCACTGTGTACCACAGAGATGAGTCTGGAGAGATCTCTTTTACACCCTTTGCTCTACGTTTATAAACACTGATCAGATCCCATCTGGGGTATCTCTTCTTCAGGCTAAACTTCAGCTCTCTCACTTTCTCCAGGCACAGGAGATGCTCCAGTCCCCTAATCATGTTTTAATCATCTCTGTGGCTCATCTGGTGCATTAACTACACTTCCCAGTTCTGCACCACTGACCAACCTGCCGAGGTCACACTTTGCCCCATCATCCAGGTCAGGAGGTCATGGTATCTCCTATTCAAGGTTCTACAGGAAACATGAAATGTCCCCCTGAGGGGCTGTAACTCACCCCTGTACAACTACTGCAAAAAGCCCTGAGCTCACTCACTTAGGCCAAGCTAAGAATAGTGATATGGCTACCAGCAGCCCTCAAACAAAGTCAAGTGCCTTGACTTTTTAGCCACATGTTTAAATGGGAGCCATTGAAGACATTTACAGAGAGAAAAAGTGGTATACCATGAGAATTGATCAAAACAGTCAGTCAGTCTGAACAACCCACACAACGCTCATGCAAAATGTAATTTTCTTGTGTTACAAGGTCTTGCATAGTCCTTAAACAACCTTTTTCTCAGTCTATCCCACACAGCTCTCTATATCCCCAAAATAACAAAGCTGAGAGGCAAGAAAACCCTTTAAGTCTAGGAGAGAAAGAAGTAGAAGGAAAGAAGGAGCCTGCCTTTTTTTAATGAAGTTTTTGTAAACCAAGGGAAGACTTGGTATGGAATGCGAAAGCACCGAAGAACAAAGTTTGAGAAAGGAGTAACAACAAATGAGGAGAACAAGAACAAGAATACATTCGCAATTCTAATTTGTGATGCACCCTTATCTGCAGGGACATGCAATTGTCAATTCATAAATCAAAGCCTTCTCACTTCAGCTGCATACACAATGACAGCAAAGACACAACATAAGTAGGCTGAGGCCCTTGGGTATTTGTGTGTTTACTTGGAGAGTCAGCATCCAGCTGCTGTGGTTGCTATGCTTGCTGGAGATTTCATGATTTAGGGTCCGTAGAAAAGGCTGCTGGTTTAGCTGTGACTCAGAAAGAGTTGTGCTTTGTCTGTGTGAAGAAACCCATTCAGTCACTGTCTTCTTTGGTTGGTTTTATAATGTGGACCTTCAGAGGGATTCCAGACTTTGTAATGAGATAGTGGAATAAAAATGCTGTTGGATATGGTATTTTACTGAGTTCTTGCCCAAGCCTGATTATGAGTACCTCACTCCAAGTGATACCAAGAATTTCAATACATATTCTTCTCAGTGAATGGCAGCCTGAGTTGTACTGAAGTTCATTAAATGACCAGCCAACGTCACATGGAGGAAAGAACTACACTGCATTGCCTCAAACCCAATTCCTATTTTATAACCTTCCTCTACTACAGAGAGTTCATAATTAACAATGGGAGTTCAAAAATGGAGAGACAAACATATGACACTTCTTTAGATCACTGTTCATTGCCCCGTGAATACATTGATACTTGTCTATAAAGCTAGAGGACTGTAGATGATTCCACTTCACTAGATTCTTCCAAGACAAAGCAGATCCTTCCACTGCAAGAGCTGTGTCTGGGCAATATCACAGCATTCGTACAACTATTCCTGGTGTGTTCAAAGTGATCCAGTTCCACCTGGGGTAACTGAAATACACCACCAGCAGAGCAGCATTCCTACACTCACCTTTGTAAACAGGCTGGAAAAAAATTACTTTTCATGACCAACCAGTTATTTAGTCTTCAGCAGCATCTGTTTTACTTACCAAAATGTGAGAACCCATTTTAAATAGGCAAGTACATACAGCATCAAGGAGGATTGAAAGAAGTTTATAATGGGGAATCACGAATTCATTACTTTCATTCACTAGCTTACTAAGCAGTCAGACAATTTTTATTCTACATTTTCTGCTTTTTTAATTGCCTACACCATCACTGAGCAGTGACTTCTCTAGTTGAGTATTACAGGCTTTTGTAGTACTTGAAACACAGCTTGGAAATAAAATGTTACTACCAGAAAACTATGAAACTATATGCAAAACCATCAGCAAATATTTCATGGCACTGTCATTCAAAAACCTCTCTGCACAACATACAGTGACAACAACTTACCAGGTGGGAGAAGGAACTTTAGTTTTCTAATATCAGGGGACAGGTAGATAAGTTCTTCTTCAAGTGCAAAAGATGATGTTTTTTACATGAAGACATTGGGCCTGGGGGTAGCTCTTACCTTGCAGCATTTCCTTCCCCCTACTCCCTGAGATACCACATGTAATTTGCTACCCCAAAGAATACTGGTGGTTCAATCCAAACAGCAAAGGACAGAGGAAACTTTGAATATTTGAAGACAACTCTTACCACTACTCACTAGTGTTGCAAGTCTTGCTTGCTCCATTCAAGGACTTGAAAAATGGAAATTAATACAAACTCTCAAGCAGTTACAAACTCATTAGCAGTTAGCAGAAAGATCTAGCTCTATCTTCTTTTGCATATCTACCTAGAAATGAAAGACACACCAAATCTTGAAGCCTTTAAGTCAATATAAGAATGTTCTGTGTACATCACCTTTTCTCCTGGATTTGGTTATTTGCAGCACACTTACAGTCCTTCCCCTGTAAGAACACTAGTAGAAATGCAGGAAGAGGGGGGAAAAAACAGAATGGAACTCTACTTTTTCTTTAAATATGACTGACCCATACTCTCAGTGACAGCTACACAAAGTCTGGGATTTGGAAATCCCACCAAAGGACAGCACTGCAACACACAGTACATCGGTAGGCGAGCAGTAGAGTACCTTACTCACACAGAAAACATTGAGCATGTGGGAATAAATCCAGTGCAGTGAACCTCAACTACAAGTCATACCTGTGCAGCAAGTGGAAAACACACAACTTGGATCACCTTTGCAGTCTAATCAGCCATACCAAGGAGACCATCAAAAAAGCCCATCATTGCATAAACAAGACTTCACAAAAAAGCAAAGGTCAGGATAAGGCAGGGAAATGTTTTAAAGCAAGACAGAAGGGCAACCAGTTTATTCATATCTACACTTTCTTCATACCTGCTCTGCATTAGAGATGGACTGAGTCTTGCAGACAGGAGCCTTTGGGTAAACTCTAGAGTAGTCTTTTCTAACACAGTGTTTGACCAGCAACTCCCAGGGATACTGTTAGTGCAAAGGTGCTTGCAGAGAACTACTTCCACTCTCAAAAATAAATGTATTGGCTACATCACTACAAGGCTGAAAGGCTTCATTTTCCAACACATGCATTCTATAGCATCCCATCCCCAAAATAAGATCTGGAAACTCTGGCAAAGGCCCTTGTGCAAACACTTCTGCAAACATGCCAAGTCAACATGAAATAGCCTGCAAGTCTCAGGACAATCCCTGTGCAAAAACATTAACATTATGCTTCTCCCTCACGCTGCACATTGAAATAGAAAATATTTCTCAGTATCATTTCAACAGTTTTCAAAGCTGTGCAAAATCCAAGTTTATCATCTTTCAACTGGATTATTAAGCCTTCTCTCCAGCGTAGAAGACCATTTTCTGGGCATCATAAGAAATACACAGCACTACCTACAGGGCTGAGAAATTTTCTCTCAGCTGGATTTTCCAAATACACATCAGCAAGGTGCCCTCACATGGAGAAAGCCATGTATCACTTCACAGAATAACTACTACCATTTAATGGTTGGACTCAATGAACTTAGAGGTCTTTTGCAACTTACTCAGACCCTTGCTGGCTTGTTAAGAGACATTTCTACATGCTGAGCAGCTTGGGTCTACTGAATCGAAAAAGAGAAGCCGAGTTTATGTTGTTTCCAGTGACTGGGTTTTTAACACACGTGTAATCAAGTGTTTAACTGTGCATGAAGCAAAGGTAGCTACACATGAAAGTTAATTAACATGATCCAAACAGAGAGCTTGGTGAGCTTAAACTGCACCAGTGATCCTGCAACACCATCAAAGCAGTTAAAGAAGTATCATTACTTAGTCTGAGTGTGAGGTTGGTTTCCAAACTTGATGCAAGCCTCCCACACCCAGAAAGAGGTAGTTGGGTGGCCTACCCTGTGTCATCACTAATTATAAAGAGTCCCAGGCAGCAAATCCTAGTTGAAGTCATAGTTCAGCACCTTCATAAAAGTCTGCCATATCTAATCTACATCAAATTAAACCAAGCCATACCAGTCTCTACCAGTCTAATAAAAAGAGGGTTCCATCTTCTGCAGAAGGACATTAGCTTTTTCCACCTGCATCTGAAAATATCTAAAAGTCACATAGCCAGGCTACAGATCTACATTAGTGAGCCATGACAAGGCTACAGTTTAACACCTTGGTTTTGGCCTCATCCTAATCACAGGTACATGGCTTCTAATCAGGCTGGCACATTGGCTCACATCTGTCTGCAAAAGATTGTGAGGACATATGCCACAATCCATCATCAATTCCAGATTGGGGCATTAGCCAAGCTACCACACTGAGCAAAACTAGTAGTTTTGTCTTCGTAGAGCAATACATTAATTTGGGGGTTTGATCTTGCAATCCCCATGCTCAAAAGAAGCTTACCCTTTATATATAAAAACAATAACCAAAGAAAAGACAGAAGCTAAAATATTTAATCTGTTACTTTTCCCCTGCATATATTAAACTATCTCACTCAAGTCAGCCACCAAAATATTCCAAGCTGTAACCTACAATTTTTCTCAGCAGCTTCTGAAGAACACCACATCCCAACTTAAAGCATCACTGCTGCTAAAGCCATCCTCCCTCACACCCTGAATGAGCCTGCCAGCTGACAGCACAGTGCATCATCTTGACTTCCTAACTCTACTTAATACTTCCTTGGGGACCTCTGTACAAAACTTCAGTGCAGTGACATTCAGCAGCTACAAAAAAAAGAGGATTGTTTCTCAT
>VZTJ01000678.1:1058514-1070274 GCA_013397795.1 Orthonyx spaldingii
CGAAAAAAAAAAAAAAAAAAAGGATCATTTTTCATATTGCACAGGACAGAAGCTTGAAAGTTATTCCTCTGGTCAAGATTCATGTCACCAGTAATTAAACATTAGAACTATTCTTTCTGGCAAAGATGTGCCTAACCTCCTGTGCTGGTTTAGGGCAAATTTTGAGAAGGGAGCTCCGAAGGGGTCTCCTTTAGAAAAGCAGATTTCAGCAGCCCCTCCCCCAACTGGTTTGGGAAAAGATTTCCTTCAAGAAAAGTGGAAAAAACTTTATTTAACAAGCAAAGTAGTCACAAGCATGAAAAAAATAAATTCTATTAAACAATGGAACCTCTTGTTGTTTTGAAGAGTCGGTAAAGTCTGAGAGTCTTTCTATGGGTGTGGCTCAGTCAGTTTCAGTCCCTCCAGGGCTCCGACCGGTGCCCCGGCCTGGCATGCAGCTTGGGGGGCCCCTGGCGAGTGTCCTGATGTCCTTACACCTGAGAGATGCTGAACAGTCCCAGAGAGAAAAAAAAAAAAAAACAGTTCAGGTAAAGCTCTTCTTGCTTCAGCTAATGAGGAAAAACAGCGAAAAAAAGCAAAGAAAAACTCCCTGTCTCTCTCTCCCTGCCAGAAGCCGAGAACTCCGAGAGCACACTGAGCCTTATCTCTCGCTGTCCCGCTAGGCAGCACAGTCCGTGAGAGAAGCAATTCCAGGGGAGAGAGCAGAGTGAAGCTTCTGCAGACAAACTGCTGCCACTGCTTCTCTGACTCAGTTAGAGGGGACAGAATTCATTTCTGAGTAAGCAGATTATATGGCATACACAGCATAAAACACATAACATAAAATCACCCTAGGACACTTCCCTTTGCATCCCCACCTACTATCACTCTGTAAAAGCCATTGAGAGCTTGCAGAGCCTCAATAAGGACACCAATTTACCAATGTATTGTTGAGAGCAGCATCCTTTCCCACGGTTAACTCTTGCCCCTCAAGGAGCTGTCTGCCACTGGAGCTAAGAGGGCTTTCTCAGCTGCATGCAGAAGAGCCACAAAATAACTCTATCCAGGACCTGTATAAGCTTAGCTGTGTGGAAGTTACCTTGTTAAAAAAGTCACAAGAGCAGCACCTTAAAGGGAAGTCATCATCTTAATTACATCAAAGACAAGCAATTTACTTTCTTAGAGAGAGGATTAGATACGCTAGATTTTGTGTTCTTAATCTATGTAAACAGATCCGAACTTTTTAATAATCAGCATTTCATACTTGCTGAAAGCAAGAAACTTTTTTGTTTTTCCCAAAAACACTTTAAAGCAAACTGTAACACAAGCGTCATCTCTTTGACAGCTAATTCATCCTATAAACGTTATTTGCATGCAGCTCACCAAGGAATTACAAGGTCAAATGAACACATCTTCAGTCTTTTTATTGTAGTTTCCCTCCACCCCTTACACTAAACACACTAATTTATCTACTTGTATCAGGGATATCACTAACTAGAGATGATTCACCTCCAACCAACACACACACTCAGAGGTTATTGCTCAGTTTATGCTCAAGTAAACTTGCACCTGAAGAGCGATTCCCATCCCTGTAATGTGCGAGTCTATCTTTGGAAATCAACAGCCAAGGTGTGTATTGGGAAAGCCAGAAAGGTGTGTGGGGCCACCAGACCACGTGGTCAGATTTGCACCACTCTGCAGCTTTGCATCTGTTCAGGACACATCCTGAAAGGGCAGCCAAGAGCCCGAGCAAAGCAGAGCACACGGGGCTCTGGTTACACCCCTGCCCTAGCAGCCTTGGCTATCTGTTGCAGCCAAACAAACACCAACTCAGCCTTAAAGTTACACCACATTATGCCACGGGCACACCAACTCCTGGACACCTTCAGCACAGACCAAGAAGCTGCAAACATGGTTTGTTCCTCTTAGCCCTCTAATTCCTTTGCTGCTTCCTTAATACATATTTAACATGAACAGAGAGCAGAAATGAGCAGGTTTTCAGCCACTTACACAAAAAGCACATAATTTCACAAGTATCAAGTGATAAATACAAGTGGTAAATACTTAATTACCACAATCCTCACACAATTCACAGAAACCACAGTTGTTAGTTTTTTCATGGTACTCCCCCAGCTATTATACACAGCAGTTAATAAGTAGTGCTCTCCATGTGCATGTAAGAGACAGTTTTATAACCTTAAACACACCAGTGTTGAAGAGACCTTGTGATACAACGTTTAGCATGAGTAACAGAGGTATGCCAATACATGAAATGTAAGGGCAAAACCAAATACAGTATGAGTTCAAGAGAAGCTGGAATTCACTTTCAGGGCCACAGATAACAGTGGAGACCCTGAACAGTGGCACAAAAGTTACTGCTGTTTTCAGCAGCTGTGTACTCAGCAGAAAAACTACTGCACTCTGAACTTCATCAAACCAAGAGTTTCAGTAGCAAAATAACCTTTTTTTTTTGGAAGAATAGCAAGAATTACACTGTCTCGATTAGCTTTCATCCTTGTCACTCAGCTAAAAATCTGTTATAAAGACAGCTGTTACAGTCATTGTAAGAAAAAAAAACACAATGAAAGCTGATGGATTTTTGGTGGGGGGATGGTCTTGAAGCACACAGGTTTCACACAGCTGTTACAGACAGAACTTGTGGCTGTCAAACTTGTCTAACAAACTCACTGTTATAGTTGAACATAATTTCTTCTTCTGTATAAATCACTGATAATATTGAGTAGTTTAGAGAGGATGCCATTTCTTACTTGTAGACATCTGGCTGAATTTTACCACAGCTTAGATGTGGTGTCACTTTCCAAAGTCTGTTTAATACTCATCACCTTGGCTCCTAGCTCCTGCAGGACAGGTGTTCATATCAAGCAGGGCTGCACAGAGATACTGGGTGCTTTGGAGAGTTACTTGTGTTAGTTACCCATCTCAAGAAATGCTGCTCAGAGCTAAATGTTACCACACATCTTCTTTCCACCATGAAGCATTTGGAGTGGCTCATCTACATACTTTGTCTCTGTAATCTCGTGTCAACCCACTGTGACTATTTAGAAAGCTACACATTCATAGTACAACTATGCCTTTATTAAATCCAAACCTTGTTATTATACATAAAACCCTCACTGTTAAAATAGATTAATGTGAATAGTTTGTACCATATCATTTTCTTTAAAAACAGCAGAATAAAAACATTCAGAGACTGCCAAAACATCTAAATATATTTCAAGACTTGCTTAAACGACTACGGATCTTTTCTGTCATTTAACCTTAGACAAAAATAAACTCAGTTACTGTGTCCTTCCATTTTAACTTCATCAAAAGTAGTTCTTACCACTAGCAAAGATCTTTAAACCACCACCTGAATTGGCTGTTTTCTTGGCATCACTGTCATAGCAATGAATTCCAGAGGCCATGAGAGTCAGCAGGACTATCAACTACCTGGAGTTAAACAATATCACTTATTCCATTTTCTGATTTACCCAATTAATGCAACAAAATGTTTTTCTACCAGTGACATGCAAAACTCAGTGACAACAAAATTCCCAAGGCCCTAATTTTTCAAAAACCTTTCAAGAACAAGTTTTCTGCAGATTCCAGATTCACTACTGCAGAATAAAGACATCTTTGGGAATTAGTGTGTACCCAACAAAAGGTAATTATGTACTTAACTTCAAAATACACTCTAGTTGCTGGTCTACGTGGTAGCATTTTATTCATCGAGCAACATTAGCTCCTGCTGCTGTACAAGATGAGTGCCTAACAAAGTGATATGTAATAAATAGCATTGAAACAAAAGGATATAAATTCCAGAGCTTCATAAAACAAGTCCATTATTCACATGTTGTCAGGAAGACAGTCTGCTTCAAAGTACGTGAGCCGTGTGTGCTTTGGGTGTATCTGAAGGACAGCAAGTGGGGAGAACATGTGTTGCTGTATATTCACACTGTCCAGCCCTCTACAGCAAGCTCATTGTTTGTTTCCAAAGTGGGCAACTCCTCATTTCCTTAATAAATACAGTTAAACCAAAGAAAGCTTACATTTACAGGACTACTTCAAGAACAGAAGTTTCATCTTCCTACCATCCCCTCTGACATTAAAGACAGCCAGTTGTCACTAACTATCTCTTTTCCTTCCACTGCTGCAACACTTGATCTCTGAGACCTACTTGTGCAGCCCAGCAAGTGGCACACCAAAAATCAGGGGTGTTGATAGTCCTTCTGGAAACACACATACCCACATGAGATTGCTTCCCTTAGCTCAGAGAAGTGGGCACCAGGCTTAGTCTTTGCCTTCCACATTGTGCTGCTCTCCTCCCAAAGTCAAGACTTAACACAAATGTTGACCAAATTCCACGTCACATCAAAACACACACCAACCTAATTTCTTATGGCTAGTTGTGTTCATATGAGGAGACCTGCAAAAAAGGTATAGATTTTTTTTTTTTTTTTTAGTCACAGCAGAGCATTTTAACAAAGACACCGCCTCTTTGAAATTCCAGATGTTTTTTAATAGCTTTGCTGCTACAAAGAGGCAAAACCCTTGTCAGCTGCCATTCAGAATTCAGTAACTTTACCGCTCAGGAGCCTCTACATAGATGCACATCCTTCTGTTATGTTATTCTATTCCAAAGACTTTCAGCCTCACCAAAACACCAAACTTACTCCAAGCTTTACTGGTTTTCTTCAGAATTTAGTTCTGAACACAGCTTCCTATCAGAGGGTAGAGGAGGGGTAGGGAAAAACTTTTTTCCACAAACTAAGGTATGTTCTCCCAACTTGCCAACAAAGAGCACCCATGAGGTACCCTGGCAGTGAGATTGGTTCTTTCCCAATATGAACCTCTTAAGTCATTTCAGTTTGAATAATTCTGCATACAGACTTTTCAATAATCTTCAGTTAAACTTCCACGTAACAAAAATGTATGCCTAACTGGAACTTCCCAACACCCTGCAGTGAGTCACTCCCATTTAAAAATGGGTACTGTAAAGGTTTTACATTGTACACGCAATTTTTCCTAATAGTCAGTACAAAAATTTGTGCAGTACTGAACACCCTTAATCTCCAGTTGAGTACTGAGTATCTGTGGGGACTGCTGCCAGCTCAGACGCTGTGCCCTTCTCCTACGGCTTCTTACTCCAGCAGCTGATTGATTGCGCCTGCTTCACTTGATTTGTTCTTGGTTGCTTTCTTGATTTCTCCTCACCACTCTTCCTGAACAGCCACTCTACGCTTTACTAATCAATCTGTCATTTTTCTACTGTATATGGTACCGGGAGTAAATGGTAAAGAATTTTTTCCAAATTCCCCATCAATTGTTGTTTTGGCTTGACAAGTATACAGAAGATTTTATTTTCACTACCACCACCCTTCAGACCTCTTCCCTTTGTCAGTGCAAGCAGCCACCTTTCACTTGAAGAAAATACCAGAACTTGGGCATGGCATTGTTGGGTCATCGCTGGTCATCACACCTGGGGCTTCACTTGTTCTCTCCAGAATCTCAGTCAGGCTGTACCTGTTACCCTCTGTATGTCCCATCAAACAGAGCCAAAGTTCTCCTCAGCAAGAAGAATTAAATTCTAGTTTTTCTGTATTTCAGCTCAAAAAGACAGCTTTTAGACACACTACATATCTTCAGAATGGGGTCAACATTTACAAGACAGTTTGGAACACATGCAGTCACATTAATACACGTATTTATTTTAATTGTACTAATCAGTTGGAACACGGAAGCATTTCAGCAGTCCAACCTTCCAGAAGTTCACTATTACACATGGCTTGCTTACAACAAATACATCAAAGAAAAAGAGTGACTACAGATATTTTCTCCTGAATGTACAGTATAACAAAACCTTCAAGCAGCAGAGAAGTGTTTCAGCACAACTTTTGCCTTCCAGCATTTTTTTTGCAGTGTACTGGGTACTAACAGAAAGAATGCAAGAACAGCTACAAGGAAATAAATTCACCACCGCCATGATTCAATACCCACATATTAGACACTGACATTTTGCTTCTGTCAAGTGTAACAGCAATCACAATGTAAATCCACACCTTGTTACTTTCAGCAGCCCAAGTAATACAGCATCTGTGAATTTCAGTGCTTTATGGGGAATCTGAGAGTAGATGGAATAAAAACATCGTTTGGGCTAGAAGGGATAAAGAGTCTCCCAGTTAAACCACATGACATGCTGTATATTCCCACATACCACAGCCCTCCAAAATCAACCTGCGAGAAGTCAGGTCATCTTTTTTATTTTTATGCAGCCTTTGTTTTCGAGATGGACAGGTTTTCTGCTGTTGCAAGATATAAACGACCTACTCAAATGGGAAAAAGAGGTCTATGGGTACTGATGTAATACAGCTACTCAGCAGGGCTGAAGAGCTCAGCAAACTCTTGACATATTTTCACTTCAAAATTTATTCCAGATGCTTTTAGGAGTAGACAATAGCAATAGTTGCTTTTGACAAGGACATCTGAAAATCTGTGAGCTCCTCCAGATTGTGCTAAAATAAGTGTTACAGCCTTCCCATTTCATTAAAAACAGCTGATTAGCTCCAGGCCTCATTTCACCTGGACTATCACCATAAAGACCATGTTCACCTGCAGCCACAAGATTACACACCTCTTCACCCAGGCCAGTACTTGCCTTAAATGATACAAAAGGGTCAGAAAATCAGTCCTATATCTGTAGAGGCAGGAAGCACTTTAGGTCTCGTAGTTAGATGCTCCTTCAAAAAAACACAGGCTTCAGCCAAGTAGGACAGCAAGACACAGGGGAAAAAAAGAGGAGGAAACCAGCTCAGAAGTCATCCCTATTCCTCCATACCCTTGTGTGGATGAAAAGGAACTAGACAAAGAACAAGGCACCATTACAGAATTACCTGCAGAGTAGAGAAGTCTGTAAATGAATAAGACTCACATTTTTGGTCAGTTCTCACTGCAAGTGTTTAGACAACTCTGCTGGTGATCACAACCATGATAAGGCTGTACATGCTAAGGAAACGGGAGATAATCCAGGCCAGATCGATGTTCCTCAGCCTGAGAAAGCAGGCAGGACTAAAAGTAAGGGAGGCTTCAAACCAAATCTTCTCCAGTTTCTGGATTTTTAGGAAACAACGCAACTTGCATACTTCCACTCTGCTCTTGGGTCACCTGCAACACTGTTTTGCACAGATTCCCCATATCACTATGCTCAGTAAGTTTCAAAGACAAAGTTCTTTAGGCATGGCTGACTTCTGGAGTATCTGGAAAGTAAGGCTCATGCAGAGAAAAGCTACTTTACACAAACGTTAGTGACTCCGTCTGTGGATACCACAAGAGTTCTGGGACACCAATGAGGTTTTAAGAAATTTTGCTGGGGTTTTTTTCCCCCATTCCAATTTTAGGCTATCACTGTTCATAACAACATGTGTTCTAAGTCTTGGCCTTCCTAAAAGTGGTGGTCTGAGAAAACAGACTGAGAAAACAGAGTGGTCTATATTTTAAGACTCCCCCACTTTACTTACCATCACTTTCGCTCTTACTTTTTAAGTCTTCCATCCATGTTGGAATAGTTTTCAATGCAACATAATTCCCCAAGTACTCTTTGCGTCTTTCTTCCAAGGTCATCTTCAGCAAACGCTCTGTTCAGGGGAAAGAGAAATAAGGAAAGATTTGCAAGCTTTCACACCTTGCTGCATGTGAGCCACATAGTGACCAGTGCAGTGCCCTTGATGAATGAAATGCCACTTGAGAGGACCAAGCACGAGTGATCCAGGGAGCTTCAACAGGAGCTAAACATGGTGCACCTGTACAACTGCACACGCCTGTTTCTGGATATCCCAGTGCTGCAAAGTTCACACCTCTTCCCCACTCTCTGGGCTCTCCAGGATTCCTCCCCACATCACTGCTGTGCTGCTTCTTCCTGCCACTTTAATTCCTGTATCACAGAACAGCAGTTTTAGTAGGGAATTGTTGTTTTATAGGGAGTTTTCAGGTATGGAAGTCTATTTTGCAGGTTCTGCATTTGCAAACCAGAACTAAAAAAAACAAAAGTTCAAGTAAAGGCAGGAAGCATGGTGGGAAATTAACAAAATGTTACTACATAACAAAAGAGTTCAGAGCTAAAGCGAAGGTTCTGCCAGTTGCTAGGCGTCTGGGGTGGTAAGAAGGCAAGTTCAGCTTTAGAGATTTTCATTTGAACATTAATAGGACACACCTGGTTACTAAAATACATATATAGACATTGTTTTTGTTTTCTCTGAGAACATCACCACCTCTTTTTTCAGACATTCAGTGAAAAGTCAAGCCTCAAACATTGCACAAATATGACAGCTACTGCCAACCTCACTCTTCTTCAGACCCTGCTATAAATGGACATTTACAGTAAAAAAAAGAAGCTATCCCAATGACCCAAAACTGCAAGCAACCCCAGCAGTTCAGCTCATTTTTGCAGTCACATCCTCTTCTCCCTCTCCACCTCATCAATGCTTAGTATTAGCTCAGCATAAGCTGAAGAGCTTTTTCCCTCCCAAAAGAAGAGGGGGAAAGAAACAGTAGAGAACATCACAACACCCATACTCTACTCAAATTTCTGTGTCTGTTTTCACCACTAGTGCTGTGCTACTTTAACCACACTAACAGCTTTTCTTGACATGTTAATCAGTAATAAATGCTCTTCAATGATTCAAGAATTTTTAGGGGTGTAGGGGAAGGCTAGACCCACGTTATTTGCATTTTACATAAAGGACTAGGCAGACATAAGACGAACATTTTCATCTCAAGCTGAAAAAGCAGCAAAAGAGTTGAACATGGAAACTGCTTCTCAGACCAAACTTTTAAAAAAGCAAGAAAGAAAATCACTGGGGCCTGGTTTGGGGTTCGTTTGTTTTTTCAAAATAAAGTTTCCCAATTATGTAGGCTGCAGTCAACACAGTCTAATAAGGCAAGTTTTGAGCACAGCCTCCTTAACAAAGTAAGTTTATTTTGGTATTTTTTGACAGTACTACCAATTTTTTCAGTTGACAAAAACATTTCTCTCTCACTATTCAGACTTGGTATCTCACTGGGATATTTACAGCTGCCCAAGTAGAACTGACATGACGAGGGTCACCATTATACACAACAGATATGGACCTACCTCCGTTACCTGAGCTCCAGGCACGCAAAACTTCAAATATCCGACTTGCACACTGGAAGTCCTACAGGTAGGCAGACCTGAGAGTGTGTGTCAGTTCTGAGGGACTGACAAGCAGAGCAAGTCTAGGTGCCTTTTGCTGAAGAAGAGACAGAGGCAGTCCTGTGCCTTCAAAACACAAGTTATTCTCTACAGGAAAGCTTCACAAAAGTTTGCTCTTGTGAGTCAGCAGTAAGAACTTAAACTGAGTCTTAATTATACACAAACCTCCCGGAGGATGCTCCCAACAGCTTTCACTGCAAGTACAGTGTTCTGCCTGTGGCAGAAACTTGGGAAGTTTGCAGGCAGCCCAGTCCTGTCTAAGGCTCTGAAATCACCTCCACTCCTGCTCCGTTTCAGCTGTCCTCAAGGAAGATCTCCCCCAGGAGGATGTGGACCAACCCTTAATTACCAAGAAAGTAATTAAGAAAAGCAAGCATACTGTCAGTGGGTTTGAACTCAATAGTTAGCAATTGGTGCTTCTTTCTTTTTAAGAAGTGCTTCAGAATATAAAAGGCTGAGAGCAACTGCACTCAGAGCTTCATGGGAAGAACAGAGCCAGTAAGCACAGCGAGCTTTGGAGGGGTTCAGGGGTACTTGTGAAAGGTGAAGGCACATGTGACAGAAGATTTGATTTTCAAAGTACTGACTGGGTAAGAAGGAAAGAAGTTGGGCTTCTGTAGTTTTCCTCTCTAGTACAGAAGGTACTTGATAAGAATAGTCCCACAGGGCTAAAACTGAAGGGCAATGCCAGCAATGAAGACAGATGCTTTTTCTGTCCTCCTCACTCAAAGTACTCAGGGCCAACACCATCAGCATGGTGCTGGAACAGTTACTGGAGCAGAAGACTGGCAAATGCTCTTCGTTCTCACTGGGCAAAAGGACAGGAAGTTGTGGCCAGTTAGCACGCAAAAATGCCTCCTGGACTGGAAAGACCTCAGCAGCAATGAGCAGTGCTGGTTCGCATTCAGTAACACCACCATGCTGATGGAGACCACCATCCTCACCGCTGACTGAGATGCCAAAAGTGTGTCAGCAGCTCCAGTTTTCAGTTTACCCTCCAGACCCTCCACTCGGCCCTCCTTACTAAGGGTTTGAGTTCACTTGTCAGGCTGTGAATTCACAAAGACGGTAACATAGCTGAAAGAGACAAGTGGGAGTAATAGGAAATTCACTAGAGCCTACCGGAAACTTTTCCCCATCTGCCCCTTGCCTTTTCTGAAGGTAACAACATATAGCATTTAAGGGAAAAGTCAGCTGTAACTGATCACACATATACAATGCTTGAGACAATTTAACTGCACCTTCTTCGTTAAACACAGAAACTTTTGTCAGGTAGAAATTTGATGCCTCACCTTTACGAGAGAAACATGGATTGTAAGACTGTTTGAAAGAAAAAGACTCACTTCATTTGAGAGGAGTTTGACAGGAGCAACTGACCAACAGAAAAATAAGTTCATTTGTGTTTTAACAATTTTTCCTTAGAAAGGTGCACTTGAATCCTATTCTCATTGAACGGGTCTTCTGCCTTCTTAGCTTGAAACATACAAGAGTCACAAGGGTGATGGAAGACAAGAGAACTTAAAACATGACCCTCTGATCTGTTTTTCTTCCTCTCCTCATCTATTACTACATTATTTGGAACACACCGGGCAAGAAGCTTTCCTCCTCACAGATATAAATGTTGCACTTCCACTCTGTGAATTTTTTTCTTAATTTTTACATTGCTCTCCACGGGATCGATATAAAGTGCCAAAACAGCAAGGTCTGCATCAAATGCTCGGCCCACAGTTTTCATGCTCTGGAGTTTGGCTTTGGGGTTTTATAAACTGAGAATACACAGGTGGAGGCCCTTAAAATACATACAAAAACAAATAAATAGTTCAAAAGATGGGAAGCAGGGGTGCTCTGAGAGTCCCATACCCGAAACATTTCACCCCGGCTGACCGACACTAGAATCTAAACTGATTACACCGATGATCCCAATAAACCATGTTTCCCCTCGGAAAACAAACGCACTGAAAGGCGGAAAAGCACGTTTTGAGGGCATGTGCCCAACTTTTCGGCCTGAAACACTCCCACAAGGTGACTTGGGGGCGGGAAGCCCTCAGGAGAGGGGCTGTTTACCGCCCTCCCTCGCTCGCTTCCCTCCGCCCCGGAGCTCCACTCCTCACCGATACACCGAGCTGAGGGGGAAAACACGCCCGGCTCCCGCACGCCCGGGCTGCCATGAGGGCTGTTTCAGCCAGGAGACCCCAGGGCAAGGGCAGGGAGCACGGAGTTCCCCCTTCCCCGCCCCGCGGCCGGCGCTGCCGGACACCCCGCGATGAGGCGGCGGCTCCGAGCGCACCGGGACCCAGCCCCACCTCCCCTTCCCTCGTTCCTTCCCGCCTCAGCGTGGGGTTAAAGGCGGGAGAAGCGGGCCCGGCACCGGGAAGGGCGGCAATCCCTTTCTCCTCCCGCCACAGCTTTTTCCGCTTGTTGCCGGGGTACATGGCGGCGTGGCTGGCGGCGGCTTTGAGCTGCAGGTTCCCCAGGCTCACGAGGGGGTGGAGGAGACGCCGCGCCAGAGCCAGAGCCAGAGCCGAGCGATACCGACGCCCCGCGCCGCCGCTGCC
>VZTJ01000678.1:1070542-1099144 GCA_013397795.1 Orthonyx spaldingii
CCTCCGCCCCTCTGCTTCCGGGTTGCGGCGGCAGCGGGCTGTGCCCGGGACGGCGGAGCCGCGGCGGCGGGACCCGGGCGCCGGCGGGACCTGGGCGCCGGCTGCACTCCCCCACGCCCGGCCGGGCCTCCCGCGGAGGAAATTGCAGGAAATTAAAGGAAATTGACCAGGCCGGTTCTACAGCGGAGCTGCAGATGCCCGGCTGAGGTTCCCGACAGCGGGGCTCCGCTGGTGTGTCCAGAGAAGGGCAGGAGTGCTGATGTAGGGTCTGGAGCACAAGTCCGATGAGGAACGGCTGAGGGAGCTGGGGGTGTTCAGCCTGGAGAAAAGGAGGCTCAGAGGTGACCTTATCACTCTGTACAACTCCCTGAAGGGAGGCTGCAGCCAGGTGGGGGTCGGTCTCTTGTCCCAGGCAACCAGCGTCAGGACAAGAGGACACCGTCTTAAGCTGGGCCAGGGAGGTTCAGGTTGAGCATCAGGAGGAATTTCTTCGCAGAGAGGGTGATCGTTTAGACATTGGAATGGGCTTCACAGAGAGGTGGTGGAGTTACCACCCCTGGAGGTGTTTTCTAAGAAAAGACTGGACGTGTCACTCAGTGCCGTGTTGTAGTTGACAAGGTGCTGGTCAGTCAAAGGTTGGACTCGAAATCTTAAAGATCTTTCCGAACCAAATGGATTCTGTGATTCTATGACTTGCTGGGATCCCAACACCACACCCCTACCCCCTACTCCCACCTATTGTGAAAATCCCCCGTGGCTGCAGCAGAGGTCAAGGTCCACCTGGGTCGGAAAGTCAGGGAAGGCACCTTGGCTCCTGCGTCGCTCACCCTTCTCTGTACCAAGAGTAATTTTCTCCTTCACACCAACTTCCATGGACTAAATAATACAAAAGCTTCCCTGCAGCTGTACAGATGCTCTTAGCTTCACTTGTGCCCCTGTGGAGGGAAAAACCCTTCCCCATGCAGGTGAATGGATTTAGCCCTGGAGTGCAGCGGGTGCTTGACTTGGAGCAGGAGTGATGAGGGGCTGATGTGACAAAGGGCACGTCACAGCCTTTGGTGCCTCACTGTGCTTACGATCTGACACAGCTTCACCAAGACAGAGCAGTTCACAGGAGTACAGAGATGTCTCAATGAAGTCAAACACAGGGTCTACATCTGTTCGCATGGAAAATGGAATTCCAGCTAAATCATACAGAGAATGTCTTGTGTGCAGGCCCTAGTCAAGGACTGGCTTTTCTCTGGTGATACTCTCTTGTGCGTCACCTGTATCAAAGACAGGTGAGGCACTAAGGCAACATTTCAGTAGCAACATTTCACTTCTTTTCTCACAGTTTCTGCTAAACACAAACATTAGCATCTCTACTATAACCATTAATCTTGGTACAGTTCCTTACAGTAAAATCATTAATCTTATCCCCCTCAGTGACTCAGGGAAGAACCCAGTTTACCTTTTAATAAATCAGACTGAGTCCTCTTTACAAAGCATATTTGAACATTCATATTAGACCACCTCCTAAAGGGATGTTTTTATCTTTAAGTGATTTCTTCGCTTTGCCCAGGTGATGTGCCTTGGTAGCCCAAGCACATGAGAGAGAAACCAACAGGTAAATGTTTTTTCCTTCTTTTTACATCCATGATGTGGAGCAAATATTTGAATGCATATCCTAGATCATTGCATATTTACCAAGCTACTGACTATTCTAGTGTCCTGTGGGATCTGTTCCACATTTTATAAATCAATGTTTATTGGACCAGAAGGGGAGAAAGAGAAATCTTAGCTCTCTTCCTGTAGAGGCCATCTGCATGCATTCTGCAGTTTCATTTGTAAAAGCAGCTACAATAGCCATAATTTGGAAAATATCTAAAGCAAGTATGTACATATATAAAAGGGGGGAAAAATTTAAGACTGATGTTTACACCAACACCAAAATGAAAGACAAGATAAAAGACAGGAATAAAACTGGTCTTCAACTTACAAATAGAAGTTGTAAGAAAATTCTTACTGCATTTTACTTTTTTTTTCTTCAGGCACTGGTGATACAAGTGATCCCACTGAAGAAGTATGAAATCATGCCACTGACTACTAGGAGCATGAGGTGTCTTCTTACACTTGTTGATTCTGGAGGCCTGAAGGCAGAAAAACAATCAGTGTTATCATACATGGTGGGAAAATTTACACAAAAAGTAGCATTTCAGTATTTGTATGAAAACCAATCATGCTGCAAACTGGGAGATTATTTTCTGAGAACACTGTAGCAAGCTGTATACATTGAGGGCTAAAGCAATGCTCAGAAGGGCTTAAAAATGTTCTGTTGAAAAAATGAGCATGAAAATGGGACCAACAGAAAATTGGTGTTGTCCTAATGAGCTGTGTGTATTTAGTCCATCCCAGGCCTAATGAACTGGGTTCTGAATGGTGACATTCTACACAGGAAGACAGGAAACTGGGCAATGTCCAAAATTAGTATTTAAGAGATACATAGCCTAGGCAGAATACTAATAGCTGCAAAATGAACATTTAACATATGGATAAAGTAATGACTGGTTAGAGAGTTCCCTTTAGAGATATAATAGGAAATGTAAATTAATATGAGAGTGAATACTACGCTATAGAAGTGAATAAATGTACCAAAGCAGAGTGAGAGCCTCGATCCAAACTGCTGGATCATCCAACTGAGCCAGCATTAAGGCCCCTACGTGCAGCATTTCCACTGCCATCAACCATGGTGACCAAAATAAAGGCATTAGCACCACAGAACCCACGCTGAACCCAAAGCTGAGCAGATCCAGGGCCCTGCAGGAGAGAGTTTGGGACCTCTGGGTGAGCACTGGCTCCGTGGGGGTGAGCTGTGGTGTGAGAGCCATGGCACACCAGGGGAGAGTCAGTGTGAGATGCAGATCTTGAAGAGAGGATCAAAATATCAGCTGCTGGAGAAGCAGAGAGATGGGAATGGAAGCTGGCCGTTCCAAGTCTTGATAGCCTTAAAAACTTCTGAAAAATTCTGTGTCAGAGAGGGAAGGGCAAGCTGGTGCCACCTTCACAACCACAGCATGGTGCAGGGACATTGGGGTGTTTGCAGACATTGAACCGTTGGCAGCAAAACTGGGCAATTTTGTGAGAAAAGGCACGAAGTTAAACAAGAAGAAAATTTCTATGAAGTGACAATAAGCAACTCTTCTCATTGTTTACAATGGAAACCAGTTCTTTATTTGTTTTTTTGCACTGTTTGTTCAATTTTTCATTGAATACAGTGAAAAAGGTAAATACGAAATTAAGATATCTTTAAAATTCTTAAATAATATGAATTTTCATAATTTAAATATCACTTTTATTGATAAATATTTAAAATGCAGATCTATGTTTAGATTATTTCCTCAATTTCTACATCATTAAAAAAGAAAGCAACAGAACCTTGTGGACAGTTTCACATGCTAAGAAAAAATTCCTTCATCGTGTATGTGAAAGTACCTTTTTAAATGTATAATATCTGTAGCTATTAAACAAAATTGATTTATTACACCAATAATAGAGCAATGTAATAATCTAAAATGCATTTATAAATTATTTATATTTAATAAAAATGTATTTCAACCATCATTATTCTTCTCAAACCTTGCTTGTGTAGCAAACCATGCACTATACACAGTCCTGCTGATTTTGATAAACCCCGTGCCGTGCACATTTCCACTGCTGGAAATTCAAATGCAAACTTACAACCCTTGTACATTAACCATGAAGTCTCTCTTCCTGTCCATTCCTATCACATGCTGGAACTGTTCCAAGTCCTTTTCCCAAGGCTCCCACAATATCGCTGCTAAGATGTCACCTTTCATTAGCACGTCCACCCTGAGATACACTTAACATGCACTGAAAACATAAAATGCACATCATCCATCTTCCATGTGGCAGCTGTATCCCACCTACTGAACTTTCAAGCTCATGGCACACCTGGGTCAAGGTTCTGTTAATGAAATGATGCTGAGTGACAGGAAGAGAGGGAGTTAAATGCCTGCAAGCATTTGATAAACTGTCACCTGTAATTTCTTGCATTTGTTGCCATGGGCAAACCTGCTAAAGAGGAAACAAGTAACTACAAGCCCCATTTGTCCAAGTGGGTGAGTGGAGATGAAGAAGAAAGGCAATACACTCATGTTACTCACAGCTTTGTGATTTTAATCCACTTTGTCAGGGAACTATCTTTTGGTCCATCAAATAATGTGATAGCTAAACTATTCAAAGAAAGAGAAAATGAATGTTTCTGTACTTTTGATATGTCCGTTGATATTGCATGGTTCTGCTGTTTCATAAGTAATCAAAAGCACGTTTCAGTTTAACCACTAAGGTTATAGTTGTATCTAGATATCATCATTTTTGATAGTAAATAAATAATATATTAAACACATAATTTGAGATAATTACTCAAGTAATCTAATATATACACATAATTGACACCTATGACAAGACCCATTTAAAAATATTTTTATATACACTTGTCTAATTTTTTATTTGTTGCAGTATTACAAACTTTTAGAAGAGAATTTTGTAGATCCTGTGAAGTCAGACCTATTTTATGTCAACTGTTTTGGAAACCATTGCTCCAATATAGTAGTATTTTAACACAGTTCAGTCTGGTAATGTAAATGAGTGGAGCATTTTCCCAAGACTTAATTACAGTTCCGAAATAGCGGGTGTGATCATGCACACCGTGTGGGACTGATGCATGTTATTACCTTATTATAATATATAATTATATATAATACCCAATTATAACTGCTGCGTGTTGTTATTGTGTCATACCCGAGTTCTGCATGAGTGCTGCTGTTCACTACAGCCACAGGCAAAGGAGGCAAGGGAGAATGGCAAAGGAGAAAGAGCTTTTCAGAGTTTCCACAAGAACCCCACAGACCTGATTTTTTATGTGCAGCAGAAGACTCAGGAAAAAAAGGCAGGAATGTTCAACTTAGGCTCCTCTCCAGGATCAGCATCATATGGAAGAGATAAAAATACAAGCTAGAAAAGTCAGCAGTTGATCCAGACTGAAACTATCTTCTGCTCCTGGAACTATTCCGGGCTCAGAGAGGAAAAGAGAAAGAAAAGAGAAGTGTCCCACCTCGGAGATGACTCAGTGCAGAGTGGAGTGCAATGCCACACTGGCTCCCTGGCAGTTTGCCACAGTTCAGGTGTTTGTAGGTGTGATGGTGGTGCTTGCACAAAGGCCTCTGCCAGTGGCTGCTGCAAACAGGAGCACCTTTTAATCTCAGTCATTCTGTATCAGAATGGACTAAGATGTATTCCACAAAGTACTTGATAGAGAAGAAAACTATAAGTAGGAAATTGCTCTTCTGCATGCCACTTGAAAAAGTGAAATTCCTGTTCAGCCTACAATGTCCTCAGTAAAAAATAGATTGAAAGCACAAACAGAATGAAACAATGTGACCTCAATACAGAAGAACAGAGTTCATGAAAAAAAAAGAAAAAAAGCAGGGTTTAACCATGTGCTCAGACTTAAAGCACATAAAAGCAATTCTATTGACTTCACCAGCACCACTGACGTACTCTGTGACTGCTGGGAACTTGACCTCAGCAGGCTGTGTACAACCTTCTTATCTAGAGAGTCACACATCAAGTGTTTCTGCAAGGACAGAGCATAATTAAATGGGATCACATCTAGCAGAGGAAAGCATAATGTTAATCTGCAGTAGTAGTAAAAATATTCCCTGGTTATAAAATTCCTTAAATGACAGCTTCGTTTCTTTCCAGAAAAACAACATCGTGGCATTAGAAACATTCAAGCCAGGTGACCATAAGAAGAGGCAAACATGCATTTTATTGTTTTGGTTCTTCCCTCATCACTCCACACATCTACATCTGTGCTTGAATTTTTATTTTAAGACTAAAAAGGGCAGAAGGCAACAGATTTATTCCAACATGCTGTGCCAGTATAGAGCTGAACTGGGGTTAGTTGGGCTGGGAAGTAATTGGTTGCTGAAACCAATAAAAGATGAGAG
Source organism: Orthonyx spaldingii (assembly GCA_013397795.1). Taxonomy (NCBI): domain Eukaryota; kingdom Metazoa; phylum Chordata; class Aves; order Passeriformes; family Orthonychidae; genus Orthonyx; species Orthonyx spaldingii. Next base: position 1,076,554 of record VZTJ01000678.1, read on the forward strand.
TACCTTTAAAAGACATCTAACATGCTGATTGTTAAATTAGGCTGAAATTACATTATCGAAGAAAACTTTACATGTCAGGAATGAAAGAATGTCATACATTCTCCACTGAGGAAATCTACATCTCACCAGAGGGGTCATCCACTGTCATTATTCTGCTATTTTACGTTTTGTCTTTTATAACAACTTTGCCAGACAGGGGAAAAAAAAAAACAAAACTAAGAGGTGGTTGAAAGAATGAGCAGAGAGAACAGATAAATGATGTAAGAACTGGAAAAATAACTCAAAATTTTTACGTTACATACAGTGTAAAGGTGGTACAAAACAGTTGATAAAAAGTGAGGCTCTTTTGAATGTAAATGTTATATATCTTACTATTTTTGTTCCAACAGATAACATGCATCGTCAGAATCAGTGGTATTATACCACTACAAATATATGTTTATTCCATATAACAAGAAATAATTAATTTTTCAGGTCTGCTTTTCCATCTCTCTCCTTTGCTTGGTTATTTTGTTTGGTTTAGCTTTTTCCCCTCCAAACGATGCCATCTATTCATGGCTTGCTATTCTCACCATTTCTGATTGATTTTGTTGTTAAATCTCTCCATTCCTACACACTTTTTGGTGCATAGACTGGAAGTACATATCAAGGCACATTTCAGTTGTGAAAGTATAAGTGCTGGTGAACATTAGTGAGGTTCTGTGTGTGATACAAATAGAATCCCAGCATGAATAAAATGAAGGAATCCTGGACACACTGTGGCTGGAAGGCCCACAGAAGATCTTAGTCCAAAGCAAGGTTGCACCAAATTCACATCAGGGTGCTCAGGGATTTGACAGGTGAGGTGCTGAACCCCTCCTGAGGTAGTGGATTCACAGCCTCTCCAGGCAACCTGTCCCAGCCCAAAATCCCTGGATTTGCTGAAGTTTACCACCATCCTTTCCACATTTTCCTCTAGAATCCAGCTTTAAAGGAATAGCCCAAGGAATTTTGATGCAATTGACTGATGTACCACAATACATAGGTATATGCTGAGTGAGCATAACCCCACACCCTGTGCCTTTCTTGCTCTACATTGATCCTGCTGTTGCCTCAGACCTCTGCTGGATAGTGTGGCTTTTTGGCAAAGAACTGCATCTTATACTGTCCAACATGAAAAAAAGGGCTGGGGTGCAGAGTGTCTGCTGAAGCAATGTCATGGTTACTTTCCAGGTAATTTTTCTTTCTAATTTTACTTTACTCTTTTGTCTTCTCTTGCATTTTGTTTGCTTCACTGAACATTTCATGTTGTTTATTGCTCATCTTTCCATTAGTAGCACACTGTATTTTTATCCCCTGTAAATGCAACACATGTTCCTGCTCCGTTTCTTGTTATGCTTCCAGCACTGCACAAGCATATCTTCATTTTCCTTTTCTTTTTCTTCCATCTTAATGCAATATACACCATATCCACTTCACTACTTTCCTCTCAATTAAATTGCTCTAAATTATTTGTTTGGTGTGAAGGGAGAACAGAAATGTTGTAAAAATAACTGCTTTACCTTAATCACCTGGGTGTCACAACAGTTTGTGTGTATTGTATTCAGTGTACAATAAACGTGTACAAAAGTGATTCATTTATCACTTGGCAAAAATTGGTTCAGAATTTGTGAGTTCAGGTTTTAGAGGAGATAAAACTAAAAATAACTTTATATTATATATAATAATACTGAGCCTGAATGGTGTTAACCGAAATGTCCTCCCCATCAATTGGAATTTATTGCTTTGTAAGTAGTGATTCCGGTATCCGTGACATAGTACATGATACACAAGGGAAGTAGGAGATTTACGTTACAATTCTTACAAGATGTTTTAATTCTGACTTTCATTTTTTATAGTCCTTATCACCATTAACTATTTTTGCCTTGTTACAGTGGTTTTTGTTGCTAGTATGTTAATAGCTTTTCCTAATGTACCCAAATCAATGGAAATCTTTTTTGTAGTAATCCATAATCCACACGTATTTCTTGACCTGTAGGAAGCAGGTTTGGTGGTTATTCCCCCTCAAGTTTGTCAAGCATTGTATTATGACTTCTATTCTGCTCATATAAACACCACTTAATTTATGGTTATTCATGTAGGTGCCTACAGCTCTGTACTACTATGCTGCCCTTTGTTATAAGTCAGAAAATGAATTTACTCTTTCTTTTTTTCTTTTAGCAATCCGTTCCTGAAAGCCCTTTCAAGAAGCAAGTCTATAGTGTTCTCATTAGAATTTAATCTGTTATATTTTAATCTAATATTTTAATAACTATGCTACCAGGTTATTAAGGTGTTATCTAAAAAAATTATATCATTAGTTAGCAAATTAAGACTATTTGTCTCTCAGATACATTCTGTTTGAATAGAAGCAAAACTGTTTTATAACAAAATGAACCCTCTTACCAATAACTTGCTTATTTTCAGAAGCAGAAAACTTTTTTTTTAAACCACAGAGAAATAATGTTTCAAAACAAGTAAATGCGTTTCAAAGCATAATTGTATAATTTATCAGGAAGAAGGTTTAGTCCCTCCAACACTGTCACAAACCGTGTTGCGCATTACTTCTCTTAATGAATCCGAAAAATTGTCTGAAGTACCAGTATTTTTTACTGGCACCCAAACTGCATCCACATGGTTATTTAAAGGTAGCATGGACAGGCAGCCGTTCCACACATTCACTGCTAATGGAACCTTTGGAACTGGAGCATTCAGTGCCTACCTGGGCAGCAGCTCTCAGGAGGCTCAAGGCAGGCTGTGGTGGTATCTGGGGTGACCCAAAGCAGTGCTGTGGAGGCTGCAGGAGCTGAGAACCTGCTGGTAACCACGGTAATGAGGTTGGACAAGCTTGGCAAAAACCAGCATGAACCATTGACATTGGTGAGAAATAACAGGAAAGGAGGATCGGTCACGGTGCACACTCTGAGTTTCCAGGAAGTAGGACAACACCATTGATATTTGTGTGAATGACTTGCTGGACTGGAAGATCACAAAGCAATGACAACAATGCCAGTTACTCCCAGGGACACACTGCAGGGACTTGTGCTTCTTGTGGAGCCCTCGCTCAGAGGGTTAATGCTCTGTCTGGACACTGAGGTGACACTTGAGGACACAGCAGGCAAGGAACAAGAGAGGTCAGATTATGTCTCAGAGACACTCACAGCTCTTATGAATGGCTACAATGGGAGACAATCTAAAGTCTCTGGTGGGCAGCTTCTGTCGCTGTTGAGCTGATGTCGAAACAAAGAGGCACACGAGATGAGATTGCCGAGAAAAGGGAATTATTTATTTAAATACTAAATGAACGCTGACTGGGATTGGCCACAGCCACCCACGGGCATCAACTGCCTTTTTCCAAAGCAGCTCTGAGCACTTTATCTTGTGTTTACAATAAACAGAAAGATTTTCTCGTGAGAAAGAGAGTCTGTGCTGTCACAAGCTTCCACAGAGAAGAAGAAATAAGTCCATGCACTTCAGAGTGCAACTGCCCACCTTTGCAGTTTGGCTGCCCAACCCTGGCCACCACAGATGTTGAGACCATGTGTTCCCAAATGACTTGTCACCAGAAGTTGCTGGAGATCTCAGGTCTGTGCTTCACATAGCAGTAAAGTCCAGCAGCTGTGTCCTGGACTTCAGTCCATAGCAGTCCTCCTGTGCTCAGGGGGAGCAGGACCATCAGTGGGATACATTGCCTGGCATTTGTCCCCAGGACTCAGAAATTAATTTGGTAAAAACAGCTGCCACCTCACAGAAATTGTTCTCCCTCCCCCAACCACACATCTTACTACAGATGGACTCACTAGTAATTAGCTGAGCCACAAGCATCTCTCATCATCTATCCCTCTCTCTGGTAGCTGGTCACCACCGCAGAAGTGGGCACTACAGAAATGTGTGGAGCTAATTAGAGCTGATTTTCAAGTACTGAGTCTTAAAGACTGTTTCTTACAGTAAGTATTCTCTCAAGCGATTGCTAAAAGTTGCAATTTTCAAAAAAGTCTTACAATATGCTATCATTACTGCAGTGAAATATATTGTTGTTATTATTGGAAAAATGAAATAGCGTTAAGATGCTGTTATATATAGCAGGTTATACTATCAATATCTTGTATCTCGCTGCTGATAAAGCAGGAACCTGAAAAGTCTTTCCAAGACTGACGAATCAGTCCAGGTTCTTAAACTAGGAATCAGGTGGAAATGGAAATTCACCACATACAGCTAGAGTTGCCCCACATATTTGAGTACAATCACATTTTGCAAAGTGGTCATTAATTTTTGTTCTGCTCATTTTTAATATCCAAATCAATACCTCATAGATGTGATTTGTGAAGAGGGCACTTACTAAATGAGTTCAATTTCAAGTGTTAAGCTATAGATAAGATGCATAAAAGAAGCGCTTATCAAATATTTGCTTCCAGATGCAATGATTTTATTAGTAAATTTTTGAAATAAAATCTTGTTTTATTCCTAAATCCGGTTGCATTTGAATGTTTTTATTGAAAATAACCTATACCAGAGACAGTCTTGTCTGTGAACAAGAGAATCATAGGCTGCTCTCCATAAGCCCTTTATTGTTAATTTTTTCTGCTGGAGACTTGCACGTATTTTAGGCAGAACTTATACTGTGCTGATGCTTTGCATGTGGGATAATAAACAGGTTTATTAATATACAGTCCATCTGAAACCAGTGCATTTATGAAATAATTGAGTTCGTTCTTTGGGCCTTGCTTCAGTTGCATTTGAAAATAAGGTTAATTTTTCTGGATTGGTAAATAGCACTGTAAACACGAAGGAAAATGCTGTGTTCATCATGAAGGACTTCTGTGGTTCGTGAAATATTAACAGCTTTCTTTGTATGGAATATATATTCCAGTTTTTAAAAATGTTATTATTGTAGACTGCCTCTGTAAGGCAGAGAAACAGTTTTCATGATGATTTCTGGTTTTGACACTCATCTGACTTGCTGATAATTTCCCCTATTTAACATCGCCCTAAAAATTAAGTGTTATGAAATGTTACCAAAAAATATTATGTAATTGTAACAGATGTAAACCCACAAAAAACCCACCTAGAATATGACTTCTCAGACCTTAATAATATATTGCCCCTTCTGGCAATCTAATTGGACAATTTAACAAGTTTCCTATACTAGGGAAATCAACTACTCCTTAAAAAAAAAAAAAAAATGAGATAAATTAGTGGTTCATGTTACAGACTCAAGTCTGCAAAACCTCAGTCTCATCATGTTGCTCTAGTTGTACAAAATGGGGTAGAAATAGCCTCAGGGAAGAATCCAAAAGTAGTGAGGTTAGTTCAAGTGGAGCTGGCAGAACAACTCTCTGTCAGTCGCCCAACACTAAGCCATATGTCCAGATGCAGCAGGTAATATTCACCTTAAACTACCACAAGATCAACTACAATTTTCCTGTGATTTCTACTTCTGTTTTTCTGGTTAATCACACAACTTAAGGCAGTGTTAGAAGGTACAGACCACAGCCTTTATGAGAAGTTAAAATGTCAGATTAATGGTGTACGACCACATCTGCCTCAGCAGAGCTCTGCAGCAAGTTTGCACTGTTTCCCCCTTTCTATAATAACAGTATCTGTTTCGTTTTAAAATAGTTTGTGTATGAAAGATGAAATAACAGAATATATTTTACTTCACTCTGGCCATTTGATGGCAATAAACCTGCCAGACCTATAGTGGCACAAGGATAATTAATTGAGACATTGCCAAAGGGACATAACACTTTCACTGATAAATTATTTACATCTTTCCAAAGGGTCACAGTCAGTATTTCAGCTTTAGGCTGGTTTATTGCCTACAGCAAATTTGATTTTGATAGACTTACACAAGCTGTGGAAAAGGTGATTTAGAATGGTTACATGTTTCAAACATGAAAAATATTCCAGGGAAAATAGAAAAGCTGCTTGAACTTCTTCATGCAAATAAAGACTTTCTTGAATATAAATGATGTGCATTTTTGAACAAGGCTGCCAAGCTGAAAAAACCCAAAGCATATTAATATTATGATACCAAGATGAGATAGTTTGATCTTAGTTTGATAGAGATGATTTAAAACCTAGATTAAGGAGGTCATCACCGGGCAAATCATGGATAGAGGGAAATGAAAAACCAGAAAATAGAAATTCTAGCAGTAGTTATTCAGTGAAAAATCAATTTAAGCCCACTCTAAAAAAGTTCTAAATTAGAAACACCAGTGAATTTTATTTTTATTCATTCTTCACTGTCCTTCCAGCACAGACACAACAAGGCTGATATTAAAGTGCTTTTGTTAGCACAACTGAGTTTGCTTGATGAACCAATCCTTGCCAAAATACTCATTTACTGATATAACTGTGCCAGCAGACTTTCTTGTGTGCATTATCCAGCCTCATGCAAGGTCTGCCTCTGCCTTTCTTTCAAGCCTTAATTGGCCATCACCCTCTTTAGGCAGTTTCACATGGTGCTGTCCAAATGGAATACTACAGTGATTCAGCAGTGACAGCCACAGGTGTAAAACGCTTGCATTTGAGCTTTTTTGTACGCTAGTTTAATATAAGTAAACTGTATAAAACTGTCAAAACTGGTCTGATGTCAGAGTCTTGTCAGATTCTCCTGATATATTCCTGCATCTGAGCAGGATTAGAGAGAAGCCTGAAAAGGTTTTTATTGCCAAAGGGCAGATGCTGCAGGCAAAAGTGCTCATCGCCTTCAATGACGGTTGAATACCATCTGTGGTCACAACTGCCATTTCAGAAGTGATGTCAAGTTCCAGATGAAAAAGTAGCACCCTGAAGGAGAAAACTAAAATGGGAGAATACCTGAACACCAGACACTCTGATTCTGAACAGATTCTGAACAAATATTAATGGGAAGGCTGAAATTTTATTTCTTTAAAGACTTACAAGATTCTCCCTTTATAGAAAAGTTGATTATAAGAGTTTTCTTCAGGAAGAAAAAGTAGATCAAGGATAGCTCCAAACAGGAACTAACATTACATTACAAGGGCATTAACTGAGGGGCATTAAAAAGATTTATATCAGTAGCCATGGACAGTATTTTGGTGGGTGGAGAGGGGTGGGAAATTGTGTGTATGTTTTGTTGGAGTTTGTTTGTTTCCTTAGAGAATTTGGGTTCCTTGGCTTAAGAAACAGCTTTGGCAGGATAAAAATGGAAGCAAGGTTTCTTCTTGCAGGTCAAATTCCAGCAGTGATAAAACGAGGCTATAACTACATTCAGTGGATCTGTATATATCCCCAGGCTGTCTGTGGGGGCTACACTGACTTACAGGGAATGAAACCTGGCATGGCCTTTCAGATGTGGGCAAATTAGGTCAGGCTAATGTGAAACACAATCGGGCAAACCCTCAGAAAAAAAATGTTCAAGTGATTGTGACGCCCATGGCACACTAAATGAAACAATAGTCTGCTTAGAATTGCAGTGAACTTTTATGTGCCTTAAGCAGGAAGACTCCTCAAAGTATGTAATGAATGATGTCACCCAAATGGGAGCAACACTAGCATTAGATGGAAGAATTGTCCCTAAGGAAAACAGCTTTCACTCTATGCCTGTCACACTTGTAAGGCTGCTATCAGTCAATGGCAGTAGGCTAGATCTCAGATTTTCTGTCAGATACTATACTTGGAGAGAATCTATCAGATTTACTTACTCCTTGAGACAAGTGTTTTGGTTCCAGGTTTGTAAGTTGACTTGGGTTAAATCACTATGGTGCATGTGTAAGCAAGTGCATCATGTCTGGGAAAAGAGCAGCCGCCTTGAATAAGAACAATTTAAGAAAACATAAAATAAAATAGAGAAGCACAGGTGCCAAATTATTAATAGTAACAAATGGAAGATGTTTACTACACCACCATATCTTCTTTTACATTTTGTTGTCTGCAAAATCTGATAAATACTAAATATCATTAAATAGGAGATTTCATTGATAATACTGGAGCTCTGGTATCTGTTATTACTAAATTCCTAGTGCTAATAAAGCAGAATCTTTAAATACTTATTGAAGTGTCTTCTAAAGAGTGAATGGGCTGTTAATACTGTTTCTTAAAAGTCAATAAATACAGAGTATATTTTCTCAATGATCATGCTGTTTGTAGCTACCAGTTATAACCTGCTTTTCTTCAATCTAAGGAGCCCAGATTCCTTCAGCTCATACAATATGTGAACATATTTGTGCCATCTCAAAAGCAGATAAGCTGAATTTTTAGATGTTTTATGTATGGGATGTCAGTCTTAACAAATGGTGCAAATACAGCCCAGCAGCATAACAAGACTGTTTAAATTCTATATATTAAGGACAAAAGTAGAGAACTGAGTGACATTTTACGTCAGTTACTGCTAATATGAATGATGAATGGTATCTAGAAATACACATAAATGTGTGTGTATACCTCAAAAATAAAGATGGCTTTGAAAGAAATGGTGCATCATTTCTTTTCTTCTTATATCCAGGACACACGGAATGAATTTCAAAGAATAAGAATGGAAGACATAACCTCACTGCAAGTTAGCAGCCTTGGCTTTAGGTACTTGCTTTCCCCACATGCTGCTTGCCCTGTGCAAAGCATGCTGGCAGCGTGAGACAGTGGAATTACAAAGCTTTTCTAAAGCAGATGTGTCTCAAAAAATTTAAAGCACCATCTTTAGCAAAAAATTTCACTTTCTTCTACTTTTATGTGTTACATTATGTCCACTCCAGATGTTCGCCTGCACCACTGTGGGGTCCCTCCCACAGGAGACAGTTCTCCATGAGCTTCCAACACGAGCCCATCTCACGGGCAGGGTTCCCTGCACGCTGCTGCAGTGTGAGTCCATCCCACGGCACACAGGCCTCCCAGAACTGCTGCAGCGTGGGTCACTCTCCCGTGGGCTGTAGTCCTTCAAGGGCAGGCTGCTCCAGCCTGGGCTCCTCTCTCCATGGGCCTCCCACGAGGTCACAGCCTCCTCTCGGGCATCCCCCTGCTCTGGCGTGGGGCTCCTCCACGGGCTGTGGGTGGGTCTCTGCATCCCCATGGATCCCCATGGGCTGCAGGGCACAGCTGCCTCAGCATGGCCTGCCTCACAGGCTGCAGGGGAATCCCAGCTCCAGGGCCTGGAGCACCTCCTGCCCCTCCTTTTCCACTGACCTGGGTGTCTGCAGAGTTGTGCCTCCCACGTATTCTCACTCCTCTCTTCTCTGGCTGCAATTACAGCTGCGCAATAACTTTTATTTCTTTCTTCTGAAATGTGTTATTACAGAGGTGTCACCACCATTTCTAGTTGGCCCAGACTTAACCAGTGGCTTGTCCATCTTTGGAGCCACCAGGGATTGGCTCTGCCAGACCTGCTGGACACTTCTGGCAGCTCCTCGGAGGAGCCGCCCCTGTAGCCCCCCGGCTACCAAAACCAGGCCATTCAAACTCAATACATCCCCAGTCTAATCTTCCTTAATATTGCCATAAAAGAGGACAACGAATGAGTCAGTAAATACGAGTTTCACATTTGATTTCTGGGTGCTCACATGACCTGCCTTTCCCATTCAGCCTTTTAATCCCATCCGGGGTTAATTTTCAATTCACACTCAGAAGTGCTTCCATGTGGTAAAATGTTTGAGCATTTGCCTAAACTTTTAATTGAATGTGGGCCCAATTCATCATTGTTCACTTGATTTGCATTTAGGAGTAGATTATTATTTTTTGAAAATGGTTCTGTAAAATGCAGACTATAGATTTGATGATCCAAGAAAGTGATTCAGTGGGAAAGTGTGCAGTGAGTACATCAAAATGAAGAAATAGTCACAGAGCAAAAACACGGAAGGGTTCTTAAAATGTTTGGTGTATCTTAAATGTTTGGTGTATTTTAACTGTGAAATACACAGACTTTGGTTCTATATTGTGGTCAAGAGTTATTTTCAGTGCTGTAGTAGATGTCTGAGGGATTTGTGAGGCAAAGAAATTTTCTAATCTAGAGCTTTTAGAATGCTAAACCATCTAGACCAAAGATTTTTTTTATCATTGCTCAGAATTCAAATAAACATAATTAACAAAGTATATATTATATACAAGCTTATTCTAGTAAGCTCCCTGTTTCACATAAACTCCAGCTAAGCTGAGCAACAAAGACATTTTGTTTCCTCAGGAAAACAAGTAACAATAGCATCTGTAAAATTCAACCAGGCTAATTTGCAAGAAATTTTGGAATTAGCTAAATCAATCTAAACTTGTCTGTTACATTTAAACTGGAACCCATTTGCAGATGAATTATTGAAAAATGTGAGGTGCCAAAAGATGGGTTTCTACAAGTAGATCAGCAGCAAGTGGAAGTCTAGGGAATTTGTGGGACTACTCCTGAGTGGGACAGGGAACTGATGACAGAGGACACAGAAAAGAGCAAAGCACTCAATGCCTTGTTCACTTCAGTCTGACCTTCAGTAAAGAAAACTGCCACTCTCTCCTCAGTGGCCAGAAGCATCTCAAAATACAGGAAACTCCAGCTAAATATAAGAAAATGCTTACTTATGTGGAGGTGATCACTACAACAGGTTGCACAGGACCCTGTCCCATCAGGTTTTGAGTATCTCCAAGGATGAAGCCTCCACAACCTCTCTGGAGACCACACCTGAGCAGTGGCACTGGACCAGGTCATCTCTAGAGATCCCACCCAAACTCATCCACTCTGTAATTCTGTTACAAAATTAAGTAAAGAAAGCAAATTTTCTTTACTACAAACAAACAAAAACTGGAATTACAGTATTTTTCCCTCAATATAATCTAATCTATACTCACGTACCCAAAAATAGTAATTTATTACTTAATTTGACTGCTAGATTTTTCCAAGTAGTGCATTGACAGTAGAATTCTTTTGATTATTATTGATGTTGTCTGACTGGTGATTGGATTACCTTACTTTCATTGTGACTGACAGCCCTTTTCAAAAAGACATTCAGAAGTGTTTCTGTTAACTAGTTACTGCTAAAGCTGTTTCAGTAAGCTAATAGGGAAAAAGAAAACATCTCTTAGCTGTAATTGGTGCTCTAATTTATTTGGAAGCTTCTTTTTGCCTGCAAAACAACCTGGCAGACCACAGCAAACCCCATCATGATAAGGATTGCTACCTTGCAAGTAAATCCCTTGCTAGTGATGATAAAGGCATAACAAACATGAAATTAGACAGCTCCGCCATCTATTACTCATGAAGCAAAGCAGAATGCTGCCCATTGTTCTACACAATGGATGGTGTAGAACAAAAGCAGAAGTGCTTTCTGAAAGTCTTAAAAATTTTTGGGTTTGTTTTGGTTTGTTTTTTTCTTAAACTTGTCCAAGAGATATTTTTCTCTAATCTGAGAAAAGGGATGACTAAAAAGGGGTATGACAAAGATCTGCAAAATCATGAGTTGTATGGAGAAGTTGGATAGAGACCAAGTATTCATTGCCTCTTCCAAAACAAAACCTGTGGGGGATCAAATGAAGCTGTTAGGAGCTACACTGGAAACAAATGAAAGTTTTCTTCATGTAGCAGAGAGGAGATCTAAGGAACTACATGCCAAAAAATGCATGCCAGAAGCTTGCAGGAGCACTAGGGGACACTGAACAACTTCACAGAAAATAAAACCACTGAGGGTTATTAAATACTCAAGCATTGTACCTAGACCAAGAAATCTCTGAGCTACTCAGCAGATGGAGGCTGGAAAGTATCCTGTGTACTTATCTCCCTCGGAATCTTTCAGGAACATTCCCATTTGGTCACTCTTCCTTTGAGTCTCCTCTTCAGGACAGGCTGAGGTGTTCTCCCTAAGCAATGTGGGCAGAAACAAGTAATTACTGAAGACAGGAAACAGAAAAGGTGGAGGGGAAGATCAAAATGAAGAAGAAAAAAAAATGTTTAAAAAGGAAGAGCTGCAGACCACCCTTGACAGCACTTACTGCTATCTTCAAATAGACATTATCTGGTGAACACTGGTCAGTGCCTGGGGCCACATGATCTCTGGTCTGAACTGTGTGACCACTGGCAAATGTCAAACACAGTATGAACTTCACAGTAAATGTGATAATAAGATGTATCATTTTACAATATTTTTGCAGGAAGATTATATTACTTTATGCAGTTACATTAATGTGATTACCCGAATGATAAATGCTTTGATTAATTTGTATCAAATCAATGTCTGATGATTACAAGTTAAATAACTCTATAAAACTAAGATATTAGATATGGAAAAAAAGTGAAAACCAGTGACATTCATTTAGAATGCAGCTTAGGTAGAAACTAGCACAGCCATACCTGAATAAAACACATTAACAGATTTTATAGGTACCAATCTTTTCTAGAACCTTCCCCTTCAAGTAATTGTAGGTTTTAACATAACAAAACAAAGGAAGAAATATGCAAGATAATGTAACTTGTAATCCTTAAAAACACACACAAAAATAGGTGATGTCCTCACTTAGAGCTTGAGGACGAGGGAAGATAGATTGAGAATGAAGTGTGTTCTTTGTGAGGGAGCAGCAATTTGTACTTTTCTAGCAGCCACTCACAGCACAAAAGTCTACTAAAGAGTTCAAGAAATACCTTGTGATGACATTCCCTCACTCATCTTTATTACAGAAAAATAAGCACCCAGCCTGCTCAGTGAGAATATAAGACAGGTGCATTGAAAGATTTTAGCACCTAAGACACCCTCCTATAACGAACTGCTGCCTGAAGCACAGGACTGCGACAGAGAGAGCACTCGTGGTTGCAGCACTCTACTTATCAAACAGCAACCAAAGTGAGCTATTTTATTTTAGCCAGTGACAGACCAATTCAGGGTGTGCATTTTTCCTTTTGATGGAAGCACTTCCACATCTGTTACCATCTATTCAAAACAGCCTGGCTACCAAGGTGCAGAGCAGATGTGTAGCACACGTGGATGCACATGCACATATGTTACCTACTCTGTCCCTCTTTCACTCAGAGCAAAACTCTGTGGGCCTGGCAGAAACAAGGTTCCCAAAAACACATACTTTGTACCCAGAAATCAGGCTTCAAAATAATACATTTGCAACCAGGGGAATTACTGGTACTTTAGATAGAATGGAGGGAACAGTTTCTTTCTCTTCCACTTAATCTTCAAGCACAGTTTCCTTTACACCAAAGACAGCAACTATCTTATCTTTTCACACCAAGTGTAAGCTGGAAGCGCATTGGCACCAAAAGAAATAAACATCTCTACACCGGTTCCTTATTCTTGCCTAGTGCCGTCCTCCCCTTGCGTTGGCACAAGTGCTGGTCTAGGTGAAGAAACTGATCTGGGCTACCAGAGACCTGACAGTATTTTGCTGGCCCTCTGCTGGCTTCCTTTAGGTTTCTGCAGCTTTGGGTGTGAATCCAGCCCTGCCTTTAAAAAATGGAAAGGGCTTTACAAGTCCTCTCTCTCTCTCTTACCAGAAGCTTCATGTAAGCCTGAACCAGAATTTTTTTCTGCAAGTTAACTTCCAGGCCATCATTTTTATTCCTTTGATGTTATTAACTCTAACCTCATGTTAATATTAATGTTATCAAGTAACAGTCACATCAAGTTGAAACTACTACTCTGGGAGTGTGGGAGGAGAAACAGAACTTCAAAGATCTTTGTTGCCAAACAAATGTGTTGTATTTAGCTGGCAGACAGCGGAATAGTAGCTGTTGGTGTTCAGGCCATTGCTCTATACTCTGTAACTACTCTTAAAGGCCTTAGGAAACATTCAGATTCAATTTGAACCCCTCGGTTCTGAACTAGAGACTATCAACGCCAGCAAAACAACAGCCACAGGAAATCTGAAGGCAATGGAAAGAGTAGCTCCTGGTTTACTCTTCAGTCCTCACGGGCTTCTGCACACAATGCCACTACAGCTGTGTTGCTGTACGAAATCTTCAGCAAAAGAAATAAAGAAAAAGGTCTTATATAAGCCAAGCTAAAAGCATTATTTTAAATTTTCTTTTTAAGTGTATAAAGCTTTAATTAGCACTACTCCTCTGGAAAGTTTATAAATATTTGAATAGCAGTAAGAAGTAGTTTACTTTTACATGTATCTGGACATAAATTGGGGTCACATGTAATTATCCAAATGACAGCATCCTCTTTGAGATAGTTTTAAGAGGATCACATTTTCTGATCAATGTTGGAAATAACTAATAGTAATGACTGCCACTGAACCTTTAATGTACTTCCTTTTTATTCTTTAAAAGAATTACTTATGTTCAGAGCTTCATTCATATTGGAATAAGCTGTTCCATGTCACTTTTTGTGACAATTACTAAAGTTCTGTTTTATTCTGTGGCTCCAAATATAATTGGCAACATTTAACTAAATATTAAGTATGAATCCCCAAGAAGGTTTTAAACCTGAATTTTGAGTGAGTACATAATGTGAAAGATGTTTTAACTATTTTAATTCAGATGTTCTTACGCTACCACCAAAAACTGTATTTAGCTGTCGATGTTATAGATTCATCTTTAAATGCTAACAAGGTCAAAATATTTTCCTGTCAAAAAACATTAGCTATAATTCAAAAACAGAAAATACTTTGACTTATCACAGTGAAGACTTTCTGATTTGCCTAAGTCTCTTGAATATCAGACATAATTCTGAAGAATTTTCATCTGAGTGAAACTCCTTTGTGACATACTCACTAAGTACATGGGTTAAGGGTCTTCCCTTAAAAACACTGTGTTATTTGCAGTTGCTCTTTTGTGATGACTCACAGCAGCTTCACTTCTCTTTACAATTCACTGTCCTTTCATGCACCTTTGCTTTCAGAACCAGCCAGCACAACCACTGCGAGCTCCCCGCTGGGGATCTCACTACAACATCAGGTGCTCCAGATTCCATTAATTTCATTCATAATTATCAGTGGATGAGATCCTCCACCGTGTATATCCGTTGAGATGTTTCTCGCTGCACTGTTTAGTACAGGCTAACATTCAGTTCAGCATAAGCTAAAGTGCTTTAATTGGTGTCTAATTTCAAGTCAAGGGGAATCTCCAGATGCCAAACACTTACTTGTGTAAACATGCTTGTCCCGTAAAATAAATGGGACCTAAACCTGTCACTCGAGAGGGTATTTTAATTGATGTTACTGTATTCCTGTTATGCCTTGGTATTGCTCTTGCCAAGGTTTTGCATTTTGGTTGCATGAATTTCCTTGGAAAGAATAGTTTTGTCATCTGTTTCAGATCCCCTGGCACCTATGGCAACAACAGCATGAAGAGACAGAGTTTCCACTTGAAGCACCAAATACAGTCTCAGATTTGATACCCACCTAGCAGGTGGACATTTGAGACAAATGCTTCACACAGGGGAATTATATTCTTCATGGGACAACTTCTGCTTCTCTTGAGGCAACACTTCTTTTCTTTAAAGTATTCTTTACAAAAATATTCACAAAACACCAGGCTGATCCAGCAGGAATTCACTGCACAAATGCTCAGATTTTTCCATCATTGGTCTGAAGAATGTTCACTACAGACATCAACATCATTGTGTATCACAGATACCTTCCCCTCCTGCTTCTGCAACACCCTCGCACCCAACACTGCAGTGGAAGCCAGTCCAGATCAGTAACCAAAAACTTACTCCAAAGACTCAGAGCAGAATTGCTGTATTTTTAACTAATGAGAATTGTTCAAATAAACAGCTAGAAACTGCAAACAACTTGAGAGGTTAGAAACTCTTCAAAGCAGCAGCAAATGCCATACTACAGGAACTTGTTTACATCTCTTAGATGAAGAGAGTTGAATGCAGAATTCAGTTAATACTTAAGCACAAAGAACACGTTTACCAATTTTGACAGCTAGTACTTTGCTTTTGACTCTGGTAGTGCCATAAACTTTTGGTAAGCTCATTATGCACTGTCTATTTCCCCCTTTTTTTTATTTTTTTTTCTTTTGTTTGTTTGAAATGTGTGTTTTCCTGTTGGGGAAAAAGGAAAGGGTTGGCACACATGATGTGCTGCAACTTGTTGCATCCTGAGTTTAGGATGGAGGGTGTTGCCCTGAGAAAGCATCTGTGCTGTGCTCCTTTCTCATTTGGATTTAAACAGCATCTCCTCAGTGCTACCACTGGGTACCATGTCCTGGGATTTCCAGGCAGATCCCAGTCTCATCATACTTTGCTGTAACTTCTGGTCATGTCACATACAGATATTCCCATTGCACCCACACCAGTATCAGCACTTCAGCTACCAACCTCTGCACCATGAAGAGTTAGCAATTTAATTCCAGTCTGCTAGAAGCAGACAGTTTATATCAGTAGCTCCTATCTAGGCCTCCATTGCAAACCCACCACTTCCTACAATATGGAAAGTAATTTATGACAGACACCCCAAATCCCAGGACAGAACTCCTCCTCTTCCAGCAGGCACGGGTTATATTATTAGCCAAAGAGCTGTCACTCTTTATTGTGGGTCCCAATGCTTAAATGAGACTCTAGATTCCATTGGAATCTTATCCAGAATGGATTAATTTAAAATTTTTCCTGTTTGTTTAATTTCTTGCCACAGTAACCATGGTGATAAGCTGTTCAGGAATTAACAGAATATTTTGAAATATATTAATGTCATCCCATATCCATTTTAATGAGTGCCATCCTTCAGATGCTAGCTCAGAATACTGTCAGTGTCGAGGTCCAGTGGGTTTCTGTAATACTAGTAAAGTAATTGACCCAGCCCCCAGCTTTAGCAAGAGGCATTTGCTACCATTTAAAGTACAGTATTTCACTTTTCTGGACCAGTTCCAAAGCACAGCATCACATATGGGCAAGTCCCAGAGCTTTCTATTTATTTATTTAAGAGGAGAATTAAACCACAGAACTAGAACATTATCCATGGTTATTAGCAATGCACTTTTGCTGAAAAGGTTTTAAGGATTTATCCAGCAGTATCAGGAGCAGCTCTATAGGCTGCTTCTCCATTTTATGTTCTTTGCATTACTGTATGTGGGTTTTCTCATAATACTATTGTGCTGCTTGCATTCACTCAAGTCAGTGACTGTCGTGAATTTTAAAAATAAGATTTTTCAAGGAACATATATATGCCTTACTATATCTGGAATGAAAATTGAGGAAAAGAGTTTGCACACAACAAAATATGTAAGTTAGCTATATCATAAACAGGACACAGGAAAAATAGTTTTTTAATCACAGGCAGCAAGACATCGTTATCTTGGAGCTAAGGTTGCTAAGCAACCTCACTGGTACAAAACCTGCAGAGCAGAAATCCTACTGTTAATAAACTATAAGTGTGGTAATGTCCAAAGTAACATGGATTAAACTGATAACATTACATTTCATATACTCCCTTATCTGTGCAAACCAGGCACATCATAGTCTTATTCCCTTTTTTCATTCTAATAATTTTTCATTTTGTTGAACCCTTTATCACTGTATAACAATATGGTACAGAAAATGTAGTCTAAGAGATAATGCACAATGGACAGTAGAATAAATATCAAGTGATGGCAGAATTTTCAAGACATTTTCACTTACTACTGAGACTGTGGAAAGTGTCTGAAGACCTCTTGTGTGTGCTCCTTACTTCATTCATAAAAATCCCATAGCTGAAGAACTTGAAGACCTTTTAGGAATTTCAGTCTTTAGGTTTAAATGTTACTTGTCAGTCCAGGTTCATGACTTAATTTGTCTTAAAGACATAAAAAAACCACTCTGGAAACTATGAACAGAAAGATAAAGGAAGTAGATAATAGTAAATCCCCTTTTAAACACTCTATGGACATAATGAATGTGTCATAGTAATTACAAACAGTCCTTCAGGTATTCCCTAAACAAGCATTTGATGTGAAAAGAGGCTGAGCATGCCAGAATTATAACTAGAGTTCATCATGTAGCTCTTACATATGAGAAAATACGTCAGGATTTGTGAAATCACAGAACAGGAGTGAAGGGGAAAGGTGACTACACCAAAATTTTATTTTTCCCAAGAGAAGTAAAAACTGAAATCCTCCTCATTTCTGTCCGGAAAAAAAAAATCCTGCAATTTCAGGAACTATCCCCCTATGTTCTTTCAGCATTGCCCACACCCTTGTGCACTGAGTTTGTCTGGAGCTGGCACTGGTGTCCCCAGACTTTGAATGTGACCCCTCTGTCACCAGGCCCCTCTCTGTGACCAGGACTTGTGTCCTGGAGCAGAGCTGGGTGGGCAGGGGCTGGACACAGCCTTTCCTTGTACAACAGGCTCCTCCTGCTTCCATTCCTTGCCTCTGTTCCAGGTTATTATTAAAAGTCTTTGTGGGAAAAGAAGGCAAATTCAAGACAGTGTTACCTACTGAAGGTTATGTCTCAAGCAAAGAGTTCCAAAAGTTGAAGCAACGGCATTTTCAACTTCAAAATTCAATTACTTTACCTGATGAAATATGAAGATTTATTGGGTCAGTATTCAGCTTATTGGGCACTCTATTCTGCAGCTCAGATTGTGGGGGTAAGCGTAATAAAAGTTAGAATAAATGCATTTAGATTTCATTTAGACCTTGAGTTAAACTACCTTATATCCCATATACCTTTGAACCATCAAGGCTGCAACAATCCTTACACTAACATTGCCTCTGTAGGGCTACAATTACTTTGGAAATATGAACTATGTGACCCTTCAGATTATTTTTTGCTGGATCCCTGCTGCCTCAATACTCATCCCAAGAGTTTTTAATCTCAAGCATTTTTCTTCACCTGCTCCACTGACCATAAAACATCACAGCAAGACGGGGAGGGGAAGACATTAAACACCCAGTGAAAGATTTCTACTGACTTTGGTAAACATTAGATCAAGCAAATAACCATGCATCAAACTCTACTTTGATTAATGGGTTTCAGTGAGAACATATTTCATAAGCAAAGTCCACAGAAAAACCACATTAATCCTTGTTTCTCTGAGCTTTTAGTGGAGGGAGCATGGAGTTAAAGCACCATGGCAGTGATCTTTTCTGTTGGTTACCAGCACATGACCACGTGCCAAAGAATGATTACACCAATTTCTCACACAGGAACCACAGAAGAAGTTGGATAACTAACTGTCCAGAGAACATGGGCTGTCTTTATAAAACCTGAAACAGCATTCAACTCTTCTGCATCCCAGCTAAAGGTCTAAGCCAATAGATCAGTTTTGTCAACGTGGGAACAGCTCTGCCTTGAATGGGTATCAGCTGTCTGGCCTCGATCACCTATGCTCTTTAACCATGCAGCTTTTTACATGTTTAGACTCGTGTGCCGTGTAGTGCCCCAGGCGGTTTGAAATTCTGATTTCTGTGGTATGACTCTGCCTTCCTTGGGATGACATCAGTTTGAATGCCCATCATTCCCCTTTTACTCCTGTGCTCGAAAGCGAACACTGTCAACTTCTTGTGGCATTATTCTCTCCAAGGCAGGAAGTTCAGTTAATTTGGACTAAGAACTTTACAAACTCGTGAGTGGAAATTATTTGTGTTAATAGCAGTAGACTGTACTCTCTCGATTTTATTCTTCTTCAGTACCATTTATAAACACTACTTATAACCAAGCTCATTATTACACCTTATTTAAGAGCTGTTTAATACAATGGCTTTCTTGTTTTGCTCTCTGTATGCTCAGGGAAGGGAATCTCTGAACTTTAAGGAAAAAAGAGTCATCATTTTGTTAGCTCTGCAGTAATGAATAGTTATTGCTGCCCCAGACTCCTTAGGTAAATGACCCATCTGGTGATTACTACATCTCTGGAGCGATTGAACTGCGATCCCTGCGTGGTCTCCCCTCAAGGGCACCCGTTTAACTTCCAGGCAGAAGCAGTTGTCTTTGTCTGATCAGCCCCTGCTCCTTCACTTCCTCAGCAGGGTATTGACCTGAAGCCTCCTTGTAAATCGTGGTGATCATTCTCCACTGTTCTGAGTGCAATTCAGCGGCTGCAGAATGCTCCCCTCAGAGGATAACAGAAAAGCAGCTGATAACTGCCTTACTTTGCAGTGCAAAGTAAGAAGTTTAGGACAAAAGGACTAGGGGAAAAAGCAGATAGATGACTGTAAACTACTCCTATACATGCTAATCAAGCCAAGGTTTGCATCAACTGTACCCAGTCCTGGACTGAGCAAGAATTTCTTTTCCCTCTCCACTCATTTTGCCTTTTTTCCTTCCTTCTTAAGATATAGGCAGGACCTCTCTTTGCTCTTCCCCTTGAAGTGTGAATTTTAAAGGAGCAAGGTAGCACACGTGGCACAGATTGGTGACTGCATCCCACCGCAAAGCAGGTGATAAAAACTGCCATAGAAGGCATCAACTGGAGAGAAGGAACATGTTGGCCCAGCACCATTTACCCCTTCCCTTGTCCCCACAAACAAGATCTGTCCCTTCCACTTCCTGCATGAAATTTTTTTGTCAGTAAAACAATTCCACTCCCCTACATTTCGTCTGCTGCACCCCAGAGACAGACACTGGGGGCGGCTGCCTCTCTGGGGTACGTCCTGCACAGCTCTGACACTTGGATGCCTTTTCCCACTTCACTGTTGTGCTTTGTCACACATGTCAGGGATTCATGTTAGGTCGTGGCTTCAGTTTCTACACAAGAGACCTGTCTTGTTCAGCCAGGAAGTAGAAGGTTTATGTAACAGTAATTCTCTGTTCCTCAGCTGCTCCATGCTCCCATAGCATCTCAGACAGCGAGTCTGCTTTTGAAATTTCTGCCTGGCAGCCTGCGTCAGTCTCCTGCAGAGAATCTGAAAAAATAACTTTTATTTTTCCTGTAATGTTCCTTTGGAATATTTCCTGTAGTTTTACAGTAGACAAGATTAAAAGTTACCGCGGCCAACAAAGGAGTTCTGTAGTGGGTGACAATTTAAGGTGAAATTGTACAATAAGAGATTGTTAGGATGGCAGTTTGTTACAGCTTTGCAAGAAACAGCGTGTGACAATGCAGTTATATTTAGAAATTGTCACTCTCAACTGTGAAATCTCCACTGCCTTGGTCAAAAGTCACTCCGGTGCTTCAGTGTGGTTTTCCTTTAGACTTACCTCACATTTCAGAGGAAATTGTGGAAGTTCTATTTCTCCCTTATTTAACATCACAGCAACTTCTTTTAAATTGTACAGGTGGTTGCCTTTTTTTTTTTTCTCTGAACTTTCCCTCTTGTGCAGAATGGTGGGGTGCAAATGGTTCATGAATTATGCACTTGTCTTTCCCCTTCATCCATTTTAAAGGCTCTGAAGAATTGTATATTCCTTACAAAAAACACATTAATACATAAAATGGACATTTATTCAATCAAAATCATAAAAATAATGTCTGAGATAATAATTATCTCTAGAATTACCTCTAAGAATTATTATCTCCATTTTGAATATGGTACAGTGCTATTTCCTTGGGTACGTGGAAAGAGCTTTATTAGAATATCTGCAGGAGTTGCTGTAGATTTCTTTCTAATCTCAATTATCCTTAATGGTTTTAATTCCAGATTGTAGCTACCAAAAATCTTGGAATACACAGCAAAAATGGCATACCCCAGACTTTACATCAGTTTCCATTGGCTCAAATTGTTTCCATTGGCTCCCAGCCTTTATGATTTTGTGATTATCTGCATCTCTGAGCCATTGAATTCACTGGACTATGTCCAGTTCTCAGTAGGCTACACTGGAAATATCAAAGAAATTACAATCAAAATGATTTTTATTCTAAATTCCATACAAAACTTCAGGGTTTGAGGTTGGTGGTTTTTTGTTACTTTTGTTGATTTTTTTAAATGAAAGCCACAAGCCAATTAAATCTCTTCCAATTGCTCATCAGAATTGCCAAAGTGTGCCTATGAAATCTTTACTAAATCAAATGGGTATACTTATTCCTGAAAAACATTTCTAGTTTCAGTAGTTGACATGTTCCACAAAAAAGCCCCAAACCAAAACCAAAACCAAAACCAACTAACAAAAAACCCCAAAAAACCCAACCAACCAACCAACCAAAAAAACCAAAAAACCAAACAAAAAAACCCCACCCCCCCCAAAAAACACCCCAAAAACCCATGCCTAAATAAACCTCACCATGCAGAGGTTCCATCAGACATAACATGCTGCATTTTGTGCCACTGTAGCCTTACATCTCAAATTTCAACCGTGCACCAGTGCTTTAAGGCAAGAAATGAACCTGACTGCAGAGCTTTGCAACTTTAATGGCTTCATATTTGATTATATTTATACCCTATTTAGTCTTACAGACCATGAGACAACTACATTTAAGACTTCTTAGGAGTCAAGCTGAGCCAGCAAAACCACAGCTCAGGAGATCTGGGCTGCTTCCCTGATGTTACAACAAAAGCAGCTCAGTCCTTTGAGTTGAGTTCCCCAAATACTTTATTCTTTCAAAATGACTGTACCCTACATTAAGTGGAAGAGTAGGTGTTAAGTTTTGTCATACAATTTAAAACCATACTATTGCAATTTATTTAACAGAGCTGACTAAGCTTCCTGTGGGAAACGGTGCCAAGCTCTGTTCTGCAAGTGGGTAGGGATAGGAGCAGCGCTGGCCCTGGTACTGAAGCAGCAACTAGAAATTTCCCTAATTCACAAGATTATATTATACAAAAAAAAAAAAAAAA
>VZTJ01000678.1:1099163-1169122 GCA_013397795.1 Orthonyx spaldingii
AAAAAAAAAAAAGTAGCCATGTTGTACTTTAAGTCATACATTTTTACTTTTAACTCTGTTTCTGAAGCACAGTGAGCTCCATAAGAAATTCTATTTGTAATGGCTGAAACCATGTTTTGCTATTTGAAGTTAACGTAATCAATTTGAGTTTTCTTATGTTATTCTGGTTTTGCCAGAGATAATTTTATCCTTAAAGCATCATCACTAGAACATCCAGTTTACATGAGTGATAGTAAAATGAAAGTATCTTATTATGCAAACAAACAGTCTTGAAATAGTGATCTTAGTGCAGCAATAGCAAATACAGAGCTAACAGAAACCTACAGAACTAACAGGAACCCTACATTTGGGTAAATAAGGCCATTATTTCTCATTTCTTGTTGGCCTTATATCTACAGCCACATGAAAGCTGAACTGTTGATAATTTCCAATGTAAGCCCTGGCATTTAATTTTTCCAGCTACTGTTCTTTTTTTACTGAACTATCCATTAAGTGCTAAGAAGAGAAATGAATATTGGAAGTATTTCCCTGTGCATGTTTGGTCTAGTTACCCAACATGCTTATGCAGTTTCATTACGTTTAGCTGGCTGGTTTGATATCCTGGGTCACTATATACTGTTCTTTTTTTTGTCTCAGCTTTAGGTCTTACAGCTTATTAACAACTGCTGTTGGATTAAAAAGATTGAAGATGGGCAAAAGCTGAGCGTTTAAGCACTGAATTATGTGTTGGGTAACAGAAAGTTTGGGGAACACTCTCAGATATTTTGTTAAAATTGTCTGGGGGTCTGGGGCGAAAAGGGAACAACACAAAAGGCAACAGTGGTTTGGGTGTTGATGGGGATGTGTTCCAGCCCTCTGCTTTAACGGTGTTTCTTGAGTTGTGCTCAAGGTAGGCGCTGTCACACACAAAAAACTTGTGAGTGTTGTGTTAAAATGGCTGTGGTTTGGGCACAGAAAACCATAGAAAGCAAGAACTACCAGAAGATATTAAGGCACTGGTTTCAACTGGATCCATTTAGATGCATGGATTCCCTAGGCTGGATCCATTTAGATGCATGGATTCCCCAGGCACTCAGCGTGTGCCTGTCTTGGACTCCAATCATGTTTGTGCTACTACAAGTTTTACACAAAGAGTCCTGTGTTTGGTCCTTGTGCTCAAGAATGTATTTTTCAAAGCAAACCTCACCGTCCCCATCTACCTGGTTGTGTTCACACTGTGGACCAGTTTTGATGTGCACTAACTCGATTAGTTTAAGGTGAAACTAAACTGGAAGTGCACATCAACCATCAATGGGTATTTAGTTCACAGAATAAGATCTTGACTAGTCTGATGTAAAGTCCCCCCACCCCCCACCCCTTCAAAACCCACACAGTGAGCACCTTCAGCCTGTTTGTTGCTGCAGATCCACGTCCACTGCTCCACACCGTTTGCTAATGCAGGCACAGCCTACAGAACTGATAAGCTTGAGGAGGAGCAGATTGTACTCTAAGACTTCTCAGGGTGGAAGATGGTTCTTGTACTTGTTTTCACTGTGCCCAGAATAATAACACGTCGATCTAGATCCTAAGATCCAATATTGCAATAGTTATAAAACCTAGAAACATGGAAGAAAGATTATAGGCTGCAAATATGGAATCAAAGTAGGTTCTAGGTCTCCAGCAAAAGGGGAACTGAGGCTGCCAGACAGCATCAAACTAGGAGAACGATCCTTCGTACTTCAGTGGTGTAGGAAAAGCAATTGAATCAGAAGGTGAGTCTCTTTTCTTGTTATCCCTGCTGTCAGAACAGAAGGAATAATTCTGACTTATTAGGTCAGCATAGTCTGCAAGGCTTTGTAAAATAACAAAGATCTAAGTACTTTCTCGTGCCTCAGGCTTGCCCTCTCAAGAGACATATATATAAACCATACACACATAAATATATATAGATATTCATTAATTTTATACTTTGCTGAGCACTTTCAGAGACACTACCGTCAGCTGGGCAGAGCAGGGAATGTATTTTCAGTGACAATATTTTGGAACACCGTTTCATGTTTTCCCAAAAAGTAACATCTTCCATCTACACCAATGCAACTGCAGCAAGCATTCCAGATTGCTGGTTTGTCTGGTTCTAGCAGAGCTAACCTGACCTTGTTCTTTAGAGAGAATTCTTTACAGCTGAAATATCTGACTCTTCACATATGACCTCAAATTCAATCACTTTCCACCGCCCACACTAAACTATGGCTGTTTTTTCATGACAAATCTGCTCAGTGGGACTGCATGTGCAATAATCACTTTTAGCAAGAAAGAAGATTAAAAAGCAAATCAGGGAAACACATTCTTGTGCACTTTACTGTTTTTCAATTCATATGAAACAAGATGAAAATGTAGAATATATCAAACTTGTTTCACCCTTTGGGGGTGAATGGAAAGACTTTTATTTTAAAGAAAGCTTTTTACTATTTGATAGACAATCAAAATTGGGCATGCTAATGGTACAGCACTTGGAAAAAGTATGTATTATTTTAAGGCTAATGTGATAAATTGCCATCATTAAAGATTTGATAATGGCTAAGTCTAATGCAGCTGCTCAGGTGCATGAGGGCAGCATGATGGCTGCTTTTTGTTCTTTTCCAGAAAATGCTGTACCTTCACTTGAGCACTGGTGACAGAATGGGCTCACTGTCACTACATCCCAGCCCGGGTGACAGAATTTAGTTCTCAGAAATCCTGCAATTGGTGACTTAGTTTGAAATCAGATAAATTAGAATTAGCAACAATATTACCCAAAGAAATCTCTCTAGGATCCAGATGGAGATAATTAAGAACATACACTTGCTTTACACTTAAACCATACCTGAGCCAAACTTGAAGAAAAGCAGGAGGCAAAGGTAGAGCTGAACTCCAAAGACACAGGACCAAGTTACACTGAGCAGTTTCCTGCACTGAGCTCCGTGGGACCACTGAGTTTATTCCCCCAGCTTGAGGCATTAACAGGGCACTTGGAGCAGGAGAGTGGCTGCCTTGCACTGCCTTGTGGGCAGTAAAGGTAGAGAGGGGCTTTCAGGGGCGGTTCAGTCTTGGGTGGGAATCAAATCTCTGGAAGAATGAATCCCTCTCTTATTTCTGTAGAGAGTCTTCATGGATTGATGTTAAATACGTTGAATTTAGGTTTGGGACTCTGCAAGTTCATATAAAGAAAGGTTTGGGTCCACAATGCTTGTCTTGATCAAGTTTTAAAACATGCAGGAGAATTTCTACAAGTAATTCTCATGGATTGATTTGACTATGTAGCTGGTGGAAATAGAAATGCTATTTTATTATCAAATAAAGCCAATACTTAGCAAATTAATACGCAAGCCCCTACTAGATTTACTTTTTTTTTTTTGCTTTTCCCTGACCTCTACTAATATTTAGGTTTCCTAGTGTCCAGATAACCCATATCCAACAAAAATCTTGAAGGACATTATTATCACCCAAAGAATGAAAGGATAAAATAGGCAAAAAATTAATTATCTTTGAATGGAATTTAAGTGGGAAAGAACAGAGCACATTTCTTCTTGACATTTTTGACTCTACAATCACATCAACAAGGACAAGATATATTTATTTTATTGACCAACGTTTCTGGGAAAAAAACATCAGAGTAGTTATTTTGCCTTTAAAAATTTCATAACGGCAGTTGAAAAGGTGTCATTTCTTATGTTTTTAATATAATATTTAATCTGCACTTAATTACAAAAGGAAACCATGTAATCCACTTAATGAGATGGAGTTAAAAATAACAAAAAGGCATACTATAATCTGTAATAAATGTTGACAGCTGCCTGTATTTGGGGAAATAATAAATTCCATCCAAACAGTTGAGGAATGCAAAGAGGAACTAAATTCTCATTGCATGCATGAAGTCTGAAGGGCTGTTCACCAGGGCACTGACAACCTTCGGAGCCAGCAGCTCAAGGTCTCATTAAACCACAGAATTCTTTGTGCATATTAAAACACTCAGGTCTGGCTCATTGCTTAGCTGTGCTGCACAAGTGTAAAAACTCACTTAGTTCTACTGCTGCTTTTCTGTCCAGCTTTACCAAAGAGCCTTTGAACTGAAAAGCTGCTCTAAGACCTTCTGTACTGTATGTTTTCTTTCTCACACTGGTGAAATCAATCCACATTTGGTCCCAAGACGGAAGTTATTCTGTCATCAAAGGATTGATTCTGTGACCAGTTCACAAAGTAACATGTGCTATGAAGCTTTATGCATATTAAAAATGATGGACAGCAGGTTTTCACATCCTCGGGTTGTGCAACCATACCTCTCACATAATCAAAATAACATAGATATTCTTTGCATCAGAAGTTATCTATTCCATTCCATATCTACAGTCAGTAAAACTGTAAAAGAAAACAATTGTCTTTAGCTAAATGAATCTCTTCTAGAAAAAATGTCATCAATTCCCTCAAAAAAGGGAAAGAAATTAAGCATAAAAATTGAGGGAAACAGGTAACAAGAATTTTCCTGTTAATATGCAGTACTTAGTTCAATTAAATGCTATTTAAAGAATCAGCAGTTCTGAAGACATTTATTTTTCATCCAAGTGTGTTAAAACATAATTTGATCACCATCCACTCTTGGGTATATTTATACTCTGAAGGGCTACAGTCTTATCTAGCAATCCATAATCAATGAGCAGCTGCAGGCTCCAGATTTAAGGCTGAAATTAAGGTTCACCTTTTTCAAATAGTGAATAATTAACCATTGCAAATAAGGCCTGTGGTAGCTTCTCTGGCATTTGAGCTCACAAATCAAGATTAGATGTCCTTTTTGGGTCCTTTGGGTCACCAAGGCTCCTTCAGTATTCTGAAGGATGTCCCTAAGAGGTGACACCCCAAAGACAGATATCAAGCTCCTGAAGACCTCAGGCACAAAAAGTTTTACCAATCAGCATGAAAACTCTGAGACACTTTCAAGCCAGCACAATTCCACTGGAGCCTTCAAAAACTATTGGACTGTATTGTATGAAGCTGCCAACACAAAAGAGATACCCTGAAGTACTTCCTCACCTGTATCCTTAAATCAATCCTACTGACAGACTTTATTTTACTGTTGTACTGAGGAGAAGTTTTGATTCAGAAAACAGAATCATACCTTCTCATCTGCCCATTAAAAACCATCAGTATTGCTGGTGCCTTCTCGAGTGATTCAATCCCTGTCTGTGTTCTTATCTTTCTTTAACAATTCCAATGACATCTTCCCTCATTTTTATGCACTATTATCAAAGCAAGCAATTATGGGGTGGGGGGGGAGAGGCAGAGAAAAGATAAATAAGCTTTCAGACCAATGGGATAAAAACGCATAACATAAAGCAAGAAGAAAGCAAGAGGAGGCAGACTTGCTTGGTCTCAGAGTAGTTGCCATGGCACTGCCTCTGACTTCTTGCCTACAACGGCTGCAGATTTACTCACTCTCTGGCAGGTAGCAGCAGCCACAGAAGTCAATTTTCATCCTCTCTGGGAGAGGAAATTTATTTTCCCCTCACCTCTTAGGCATTAAAACTCAACCAGTGCCAAGAAATACCGAGCTGACCGTGAATTCCACATACAGCAGGAGTCAGCCCACACCACTCCCTGCTCTGACTCCTCTCATTTTCAGCCTCTCACCTTCTTCACTGAACCTGTTGCAGTCAACCTCTCTCCAAAACTTTTCCAGTGTTTTGCATAGCAAAATAATTTCTGTTGCTATACTACTTCTACTCCTTTTCAATCTACTACATACTTTTTCCTTTCCTTCACTGAAACTTGACATATCTGAGTGACCAGGATGACAAAGTCCAAATCTTACCTTCATAATAATTTTTAAAATATTTTCAATGACTGCACCTATCAATCTATATAATATCGAAGAAGAAAGGAGAAACAATTACTACTTCTCCTCCTAAAACTTAATCTGATTGAATAAGCTGATAAAAAGAGAGATTTCCTTTTCCTGCAGCCTCTTTCAGTGCACTTTGTCTCTCTCACCTAAATGACATCACCTATTCTCAGCATTTCGTGAAGTCATTTCTGACTTTGAGTGATCTAAATATCTGCTGGCTGTACTTCAAGGTCCCATTTTTAGCACCAGAATCGAAGGTGTGCCTTGTCACCTCCAGCTAACTAACAAAAAGGAAGTTTCAAGTTTGTCAGATCTCTTTCCCCTCATTCAAACTTGTCCTTCTCTTCCATCATCAGAACACTGAAACCTTTTTCTCCTTTGGCGAAGCTGTTGCTAAATCCTATCTGCCTTCCTCTCACGTTGTTCTATAAACCTGTTTTCCTCTCCCTCTCTGATCCCGAAACCACAGTGGATACTTTTGACAGTACCCCTTTTCCTGCTTGTCACTCTGAGTTCTTTGGTGCGTTGGAAATCCAGCTGCTGACCACCCCACCCTTCACAGCTGCTTTTAACTCTCCTTTACCTTTGACACTTAGGCTTTTCATTTTCAGATTCAAAAGTCTCTGACTCTTACATGAACTGATATCTCAGGTTTTAGTTTAGCCTGTGGTGCCCTCTGAGCTCTCCTCTCCAGAGGTCCCATGTTTCTGAGTCGTCTTCACAGTGTTCTCTGTCAATGCTCTGTGCAATCACATGGAAGCAATACAGTTTCCCTGACACAGCTGTAAACATCATTAGCTTTTTATTTTTGTTAACAAGAAGAGAAGCAAAAATGCTTTCTTGAGTCAGGTCCCAAAGCAGGGGGTTTGCCCCCACAAGTTCTTCTATATTCCAACTGAACACAGAACTATAACAAATGTGCTGTTCTGAACTGCTTTTATTCCACATGGGAAAAAAAAGTCTCAGCAACTTTCAAGCCACTTAGCAATCTTGGCACTTCAGCATTTGAGCAACAAGGAGCAAACAAAAAGTATGACTAAGATTCATTCCTCAATTCTTTGTGCCTTCTGCCTTTCCTTTGCAGAGGCTCCCTCATCAGGAGCCTAAACTTCCATCCCTGCAGCTCTCTTGGACTGCTTAGAACAGTGACATTATTTCTATATTGGCCACAGTTTGGCTGTTTGTAGCTATACCCTTTGCTTCCTTTCAGAGCAGTATATGATAATAACCACCAGCTTTAAAAACCAGTCACCAATGTGTGCAGCAAAGGAAAACACCAAGTGCAGTAACTCAGCAATCTGGAGGCCCAAGTTCCAGACCTGTTCCAGCCAAACTGCTCTGTGATCTGCTGTCAAATTATACATGCAACTAATTTCTGCATAAGCAATAAAAACACCCGAGGTCAAGCAGGCTACAGGGCTTATCTCCATGTCTAACCACACGCCAGATCTGCAGCCACATATCTTCACTTTGCACCTTTTTCCTTCTTAAATTTGTCAGTGAATTTAATGGTATCAGGGCACTTCTTGCATTTACTTTCAAGGAGTGCTCAAACAATTGAGTTTTTTTGACATAAATGGCTGCTGAGAAGGAATTAATGTCAAGATCTTAAGCCTAAGAATTTGTGGCAACCTAACACATGAATCAATGCAGAAATGATATGCCCTCTGTCATTCAGTAAGTGGAAAGCAAGACACCATTGTGATATATAATTGAGTACCTCTAAGTAACACAGCTTGGAAACGAAAAACTGGCAGAGCACTGTCTACAGTCTATAAAGAGGAAGGCAGGGCATGAAAAGGTGAAATGGAAAAACACATGTGCAATCTAAATTATTGAAGAAGGTTAATGAAAAATATGATACTTTATTTTTTAAAATCTTGAGCTGGTAATGATCTCTCCCATTAGTTTTGAGTGTGAATTTCAACCTTTATGTTATGAGCTATGTTTCCTTACTTTCCTTCCCTTCCTTCACTATTCCAGGTCTCAGTGAAAGAGGTAGGTCTTCATGGTTATCACACACATTCTTCTATTAGAGTTGTACCTTTGCAAATTACATTTCTTTTCCATCATAGACTTCATTCTCCTGTGGTCGGTTTACATTGTGTTGCTGAGCAAACTTTACCAGAACAGGGATTTTCATAATTTGTTTTATAAATAATTATGCCTTTTAATAAAAAAGTTAATTATAGACAGCAACATACAGTTAGCTGTATTCCACAGAGCTGGACAAGTTGCAAAACAGCTTAGTACAGGTGACAATATCTGCAAATAAAAACAAAAAGGAGTAACCACATTCAGCATTTGTGCAAAGTACATCATAAAAAAATTATAAAATACCAACCGTATATGGTCCATAGAATGCTGAATTTAATGTCCTTATTACTGTTAAATGATATGTTTCTCATGGTACCATTTCACAAAAACAGTCAGTTAATGGCACCATATTAGAGTTAAAATTACTATTATTTTTTTAAATGAAGTGTGCTCAGAAATTCAGTTCTGTCAGAACACTGCTGAAAATGTNTATAAAAGAAGAAACATAAAAAAATTATAAAATACCAACCGTATATGGTCCATAGAATGCTGAATTTAATGTCCTTATTACTGTTAAATGATATGTTTCTCATGGTACCATTTCACAAAAACAGTCAGTTAATGGCACCATATTAGAGTTAAAATTACTATTATTTTTTTAAATGAAGTGTGCTCAGAAATTCAGTTCTGTCAGAACACTGCTGAAAATGTGATTACTTGGAGAACAGTAGGAGGGAAAAGTGTCTTTGCCAAGCAGCATCTCCCTAACATCATAATCCCATCTTCAGATGAAAGTTAAACCTCTGTACAGGATTTAGTAACTTTTCCCCATTTTAGTTTCAATTTCTCTGTTACATAAGAGAAGGCAAGTGAAAGACAGTACTGACACAGCACAGACCTACTTCAACAGCTAATTATTCATTTCAGAGCACAAGTGTTCTGCTTCCAATAGATGGCAAAAGCCTGTGCTGAAAAAAAAATCAGAGAAAAAAAAAATCAATACAATTCTTTTTGCAAGCAATAATGTTTCTCTACTTACCTGACCTTGCAGCCAACTTCCAAATTTACCCATATGGCCATTTTTAACTTCCGAAACCTCTTGGAAAACAGGGGTTTGCTTTGTACTTCCATCTAGTTCTATTTTGTCAATCACAAAGCATTTTATGGGAGAAATATGTTAGAATTTCCACTTTAGTAAGATCACAGAATGGTTTGGGTTTAAAGGCCCTTTAAAGGCCATCTAGTCCAACCTCCCTGCAATGAGCACAGACACCTTCAACCAGATCAGGTTGCTCAGAGTCCCATTCAGTTTGACCATGTTTCCAGAGATGGGAACTTTTAAAATTTTTTTTTTTATTATTTTTTTTGCTTGCAGAGGTGAGGGCAGCCCTGAAACACTGCTGGGGCTCAGGAGCAGCTACACTTGTGAGCACAGCCACAAAAATCAGCCCCTTCCTGCACTGCCTGTGAATAACTTTATTCCTGTAATCAGGATTAAGTGAGGTGGTTCTCACATTCCAAGTCAAATATACCCAAATTCCTGCACAGACCAGCAAAATATTTTACTTACTAGTTCTACTGCCAAAACATCCTCATCACAGAATCAGATCTTTAATCTTCAGCTAACAGTGAAGAGAGATGCACTGATTTACCAGGTAAGATATGAATACACTCTCCCAAGAGATTTATTTAAAACTTTGACCTATCTTTTCTGTGACTGTCTCTGAACAAAAGACCTAAGAACACTTCTGCTCCATAAGAACTTCTATTTTAGGAGAGTACAGCTCAGTTTGAGGGAGGCCAGCAATGGACTGCTCCAAGTTTTTTTCTCCTCGCTGTGGGGTTTACATTGAGTTCAACAAATTTAAAAACCCCATTTTTTAAAATACCTACTCTAAAATACTATTTCCTGAATAAACTGAAGTTAGAAATCCCATAGGATTAACATTCTTTGGGTTTAACCTGGAACAGAATTGTTAATTATGCGTTAATATTTTTTTAAAAAATAATTTACAATGCCCTGAGTTAAATCCTAGAAATGTAAAGATACATCTTTTAATGGCCCTACAAGCAAGTAAATTGAACACATTGCCTGGGGTTTTTTTGGCAGGTTGCTAGTCACAGAGCACACACAGTGGCCCAAAGCAGCCCAGGACCTGCAAACTATTTCATTTGCTCAGTGATAAGGCAAACAAGGAAGGAAGGCAAGTGTGCTGTATGAAATTATCAGACAGGGAAAAGTGTGGTAGGGCATAAATCCCTAAGAGAGTTGCTGTTCTAATGCACAAGAAATAACTTGCTACTTTCACAGCCACAGCTATAATTTTATTCATTGTACTTAACAGAACAATGCAATAAAAGTAGCTTTAAAATGGATGCAGTCCTGAAGGAATTAAAGCATTTTCATGATTGGTAAGTTTGTTTTAGAGAAAAGTCTTCAACATTTATGTCTCTTTCCAGTAATGTCAGCTTGCAATAGGGTGAAGTCAAAAATCCATCATGAAAACATTCTTCGAGGAACTTGGTCCTAATCCTCAAGCCTCAGGGCTGGGTTTTTTGTTTGTTTAGTCACTCTCCAGGGAACAGATGAAGTAGAAGGAACTTCATGTTCTTCTAAGTAAGTGTTCTCTCTCACAGCATTAATTTTCACCACTTTAGTCTCAGCAGGTCACTGCAACTTTGCTATGTCTGTTTACTGTACTAGATGAAAATAGAGAATTTCCCATCATAAACAAATCAGCCCTAGAAAGGAGGGAAAATTATCCTTTGGATTCCATCAGCTAAAATTTCTGAAATGTCCCACAGCTGGTTCCATCCAACCAACTGCACAAGTGCTGGCACCAGCCAGAACTGTGGTTTGAGAACCTCTGCATCAGCTGTGAGACTCCAGCACCCCTTCCCCTTTCAAGAGCACTAAATAGTAATGTATTATCTTTATTATCAGCTGTGTGTATATTCTACATTTAGAACAACTGACCCAGCTATTCTTATGAGGCTACACACAGAGGACTGGCCACATCCCCACATACACTGCAAGTTTGAACTTACAGTCTGAATACCATATTTAAAAGGTAAAAAACCCTACTGCCAACCCAGCCAAAAACCATTCTCTTATGGAAGTAACTTTCAAATCCACTGGCATGCCTGTTCAAACCAATACTTTAAAAACTCCTTCCACCAAACAGATTTTAATGATATTTTACAGTCATGCTTTCTGTCAAGGAAGCATCCAATGGGAACAAGTTACTGTATGGACTCTAATATAGCTTGCCACATTTTTACTAGTGTTTTCAATGTCCACACAAGAAATTACCCATTAAATTCATAGACCAATTTTATGCTAATTGTACTCATTACACTCTGTGAGAAAACTAGGTAATTGGGTTGTTGTACTTCTATCTTTAGAAATAAATTAGAATTCCTGCTTAGTTAGAATAATTTAAAATGTCTGACTGTGCCTGTTCAAAGCATCCATTAACAAATGTTGGCTTCTACTCGACTTCCCACTGCATTAAACAGGCCATTTCTGCACACAAGACAAAGCAGCTAATCAACTGGAAGTTGAAAATAAATATGCAGGGAGCAGGCACACAAACCGCAGCGTTAAAATGCATTTGCCTTATGCCAAGATTCATTTGTAAATTCATCAAGTGTTATACTTACTAAGTCATGTTGATGTGTTTTCAAGATGGTTAACTGCTGGAAAACAAATAATATTTACAGTACAGTTAAATGGAGTTATTCAGCAATAGTCAGAAGCAGAGACTGAACAAGTAGGTGCACAGAAGGATTTGTGTTGCTGCAGCACTCAGGGCTGTGGTCCAGTGGAAGGTGTCCCTGCCCATGGCAGGGGGGTTGGAACTAGATGAGCTTTAAGGTCCCTCCCAACCCAAACCACTCTGTGACCTAACTCTCAGATCCTTTTCACAACTAAGGGGCTCTGATTTCAATTCTCAAGATTTCTAAAATGATGCACAGTCTCTATGTGACTATTCAGAGATCCAGGAGAGCCAGTATAAAAAAGTCAAGGTGTCCAGTAGAAAATGCCAGAAAGGAGCACAAGGTAATTTTACATTTGTGAAGATTTACTAATTCTCTGCAGGGAAACACTTCTGTGCACTTTGGAAGCCATTGGGTTCATAAACCTGAATTCTTTCCCAAAGCAGAACAACTAAATCTGCTTCAAATATAGGCTAATAAACAATCATACTGTTCTCTTAATGCCATATCTTTGGGATAGGTAACCACAGTGTTTGAAATTCAATTCTATCTTCTGAGGGATAATAAACTTCTAGGTAGCAAAAAATACTGGTCACCATGCTGTAAAACATTCTGAATAGAGATGCAATCACCCATCTATTCAGTGCTCTGTTTCACTTTCCATACGATGAAAATTCAGTGAGTCAGGAGAGAAAAAAAAACTACACACAACAAAAATAACCAAAAGAAAATCGTACACTCCTACTTGGAAAGCTCACATATAAATAAAAGAACAGATGTTTTCCTTTGTTTTGTGAAAGGTAGCAATTGAAGATCAGTCATCCATGCATCAAACAAGTGCTCTACATCTGTTGACTCAACAGGGCTGTGACAGCACCACTGCTCCTCCTGAGAATGCCTTCGGAGTTGAATCCTGGAGGCAAAATCATCTGAGGGATGCTTTGTTTGAGATGTGATTAACAAAACCTCTTGGCAGTAGCTCCAGCACAGCTATTCTTTTAGAATTTCAGAAACAATTATAGGTAAAAAACAAATCATGGACAAAAAGTCAGGCATGGACAGGATGCTACGGAAATACGTGCTAAGGGGATACTGAGTTATGACTTTGGCTTATGGTTTGAGTTTAGTTACCTATGAAGTTCAGCATTAGTTTACCAAGTACAGCTTGCTACGGCTGCTGCCTCAGAAATGCAAGATTACTCTAAGATTGGGCATCCTACTTTTGAGTCAGAAAAGATATTGAGTGGGAATATAATGACCAAAGCTGAAGTGGTACTTGATGGGAATTACATTTTTAATTACAGAAGTGAAAGCAACTGACATTAGGAAATAACATCTAGAGTTCTGTAACAAATATAACTTCCGTATCAAATTAAAGCAATCAATAGTTCTAGAACTGGAATAAAGTAATAGATCTTCACAAAACTAAAACCAGGATACATGGTAGACAAAGAAATGGGAGACTTCAAAATATTCCTTAAGTAGTGTTTGGTAAGAACTGATGCTCCTGGCACCTGAATGCTACAGCAATACACACTTTGTGAAGACAAGATGATGGAGCAGCTTAAAAAATGAGCACTACATACAACCATCAGTGGCTCAGTTTAGGGAGAAAACAACTCCAGGAGGAAAAAATTCCAGGGAGAATAAAACCTCAGGGAATACGATTCCACTGTCAACAAAAACCTTAAGTTACTACCTGTTACCCAGTAGACTCCCTCAGCAAATTGTTCATTTTGGCTAGTATTTTCACAAAATAAGTGGTATTTTAATATCAGGGTGCTTTGCTTTAGATGCAAAAAATTTAAGGTTAGAGATTCAAACCATTTAAACGAATGCATGTACCAAGTAAAACAAGAGCTTCTTTTAGATTGTTCATTTGGCTAAAAGGTGCTATTTCATACATAGATCACAGAACGGTTTGGGTTGAGAGAAATGTAAAAGCTCACCTTTTTCCAACCCCCTGCCACTGGCTGGGACACCTTCTGCTGGACCAGGTTGCTGCAAACTCCATCCAACCTGGCCTTGAACATTTCTCCAGGGATGGGGCATCCACAGCTCCCCTGGGCAACCTCTTCAAGGGCCTCACCACCCTCACAGGGAATAATTTCTTCCTATTATTTAATCTAAGCCCACCCCCTGTCAGTTTAAAGCCATCACCCCTTGTCACCACATGCCCTTAAAAGTCCCTCACCAGCTCTTTTGCAGCCCCTTTAGTACGGGAAGGCCGCTGAAATGTATCCATTGTATTTCTGCCCCTGGAGTTTTGTCATCTATGAAACCAGAAATTATATTTGATCAGAAGAATGGAATTTTTCACAGTAAATTTGCAAGGGCAGTTTTATTCTTTGTGTCTACACTTGTTTTCTTAGTGTACTCACAGAAACTGGGGGTGCAATATTAAAAGAATAAATCAATGATAAGTCACACATTAATTTGCAGATCTCAACTTTAAGTTGCTCTGCAACTTGTACAAATTGTAAGGAATGCCTGCAGAATGCAGAAAAACAAATGCATGAATTGGGATTTATGAGCCTGATAACAATGAAATCTCTTTATTTTACATATTATTATTACTAGAAAACTTCTAAGTTTTAATAAATTCTGGCCTGTAATGAACAATTTGAGGCCAAATAAGATTCCCCAGTATTCATCATTCACTGCTTCAAAATAAGGTTCCAAACAGGAACACTTTTTCTGAGGAATTTATCTCTTCCTTTATCAGCATACCTTGCATCCCAAGAAACAGCTCCAAATAATGGGGCAAACCTACATGGAGCACGATGTGGCAAAAAATCCTGGCCATCAGCTGCTATATAGAAATACAAGTGCAACGTGTGTGAACAAAACCAATACTGAGAGGGTGTTTGCTCAAAATCTGCTGAGATTGTCTGAAAATGAAGATAACCACCAACCTCATGAAAGAGTAACCAGGCAGTTACCAAGAGACCTCAGGTGGGAAAGGAAAAATCAGCTTAAAAACCAGATATAGAAAGTCCTACCATTTCTAACAGGGAGCAAAAAAAGCAGTGAAACCCTAGTCTG
The DNA here is from genome assembly GCA_013397795.1 of Orthonyx spaldingii. Taxonomy (NCBI): domain Eukaryota; kingdom Metazoa; phylum Chordata; class Aves; order Passeriformes; family Orthonychidae; genus Orthonyx; species Orthonyx spaldingii. The sequence goes on from VZTJ01000678.1 coordinate 1,113,820, forward strand.
ACACCAAGAAGGTGCCCCTGGCACCTCGAGCTCTGTGGAGGCCTGAGGGAACACCCTCCCCTGGCAGTGGGCCGAGAGCACAGGGCACAGCAAGCATGGGTCACTCCTGGGGTGTCACCTCTGGGGTGCTGGGAGGATCAGTAGGTGACAGGAACAGCCCAGGTGAGAATGCAGCTACAGGATAACATACTCTGAGAAGGGTGGGCTCATACCACTGAAACCTCCTGTTAAAGGCACAGGGGTGAGCATTTATTACCTGCGAATTTGGGGAGGGGTGTGGGGTTGCTCTAGGAGTGTGCTTAGGCACATGAAGGTGTTTATTAAGGTTTTATAAGGGTGTAGTAGTCATTTATCTGTTATATTGCTGCTATTAATCCTGCACCTAGAGTTCATGGACTAACAGTTAATTACAAGCTATCAATAAATCAACAAATCACTTCAATTCTAACTTGATTTAAGCAAGCCATGAGTTGTTTTTTCCCTACAAGCAGCAAAAGCACTCCTTCAGTGTTTTCTGCTTCGCTCTGATATGCAGCCTTCAGCTAAACTTAGCTATTGCAAGTTTTTGTTTTTCTTTTTTACTCACTTCTTCGTTTTCCTTCACTTGAAGGCACCCAAGATATTCAGGAAATCAAACCAATATCTGCATAGGTCACATTTGCTTCAGTATTCAGGCTGATTCCAATCAAAGCACTACAACAATTGCTCTCCCCCCAAAGTAATGGTTCCAAAACCTGGGCAAAAATAGATCACATCTCTGAAAAGTGCATATTAAGCTTTTGGGTGAGACAAATGAAAATTTAACAGGTTTAACATACATGCTAGCCTTCTAAAATGTGGCTTCTTAAACAAGATGCTCTAATGAATTTAATCCCTGAGATCAGGTTTTTGCCTCAGGAAATTCCAATTAAACACCGTATGAGAGCTTGGTGTGTTTCTCCCCCTGCAACTGAAAATTCAGTGTTAGCTCCTAGTTTTTCCAGAAAACATTCAAAGCGTGTCATTCATATTTTTCTTTTTCAAAAGTGTAAAGAAATACAGTTTAATTTTATGTGGTTTACTTCTGTACTTCTGCTGATGACATGTTTATAAATTAAAGGTAATGAAGAATCCTCTCTCGTGTTTTAACTTCACAAATCCTTAGTCTTGAAAGTACAGGCTCTCTTTCCTTTATCCTAAACAGACTTGAATAAAACTATACATTGACAGATCTTGTAACCAAAGACACAGACCAAGCATACTCACTGATCAAACCCTAAAACAAAAATACTCATATTCATTAAGTGCAACCACGCTTCTTCTAAACTTATTTTTATTTTATTTATGGGCTCCTAGCTTTTGATTAGTCCAAATAATTATCTCCTTGAATTCTTTTCTCACTCTGTAATCAGGAGAAAAATATTCTGTATTATGCATAAAGATGTTTTAAATTAACTAAGCTTACAAGAGACATTATGTTACCTTCATAATTACTTTTTAGAAGTTACTCTGCAAAAGCTGACTCTCAGCACACACCAAGTACTAGGCTAACAACTGGCAATCACGTTCTTCATTACAATTTTAGAAAGCTATGAAGACTTAAATCTGAAAAAGAATTAAAATGAAACAAAGCCTTGTTGACCAAAACATCTCTTCATAGTAAACTGTTTTCCAAGTTACTTATTCAAGCAACTAGTAGAAACCAGACTAACCGAGAATTCCAAGAAGCACTACAGAAAAAAACCCCATAATTGCAGTTAAAAACCCCCACAAAAGGCAGTTACTCAAACATAGCCAGGGAAAGGAACACCTTGCCTGCCTGTTACATGTCCCCTAATTCCAACCCACACTGCTCCAATACCATATTTACTACTCCTTTCTCCTATTACTCCCCAGTCTATTAATTTTTCAAATTAATGGAATATCGACACCATTTTTCCCCCCAAGTGCTAGAAGGAAAATACACATCTTTCCTCCCTGTTCAGAAGGTTTGTTTCCCCACTACCAAAGCACTTCAGTATTTATGTATGCCATCTATGAAATATGAAATCAAAGCACTGGAAATCCTTCCTTTCTCCATAACTTGAGTACTTCAAAGGAGCACAGTAGGAGCACTTCTCCAATTAACATTTACCCAGCACATTCCACCTCCTCATTCCCTGAAAGCATCTGAGTCACAACCACCAGCTCAAGTGACTGGAAATTAACCTACTGAAGCAAGGATGTATAAAGTTACATTAATCTGACACATAACTGCACAGAAACCTACATCTGGGAGACCAGAGATTCCTCCAGAAACTATAGAATTTTATTTAAGCCACAGAAGACGTGTAGAGAGATGCAGTATCTTGTACTGAGACCACTGATGTAGTATTAAAAAAAAAAAAGAGGCAGAAACAAGCTCTTGTTTTAGATTTAGTCTTTAGAGGGCTTTAAAGGCTATCAGATCATTTAGAGTCTCTCCCCCTTTTTCCAGGGGCATTACTGGAAAATTTCTTCTTTTCTTTTCTACGAAAACAAAAGCTGAACTCATTTCCCTTGAATAATTAAGCATTAATAATTAATAAACCCTTAATATTTAAGCGTTTGCAAACAAAAAGAGGACAGAATATCCCTGCCCTCCTTCTCATGATTTGTATCTTCTCTGCCCATTTCTTATCCAAAGTCAAAGCCTGGTAGATAAAACAATCCCCCAAATCAGGACGTTAGAGATGGGAAGGCTTCTGTCTACCTGGCCTATTGGGTTTGTGCCACACAAAAGTTCTGTCAAACTCCACCTGGTGGATAATCTTAAAAAAGCCTGGGAAATAAGCTTAACAAGGCTTTAGTCCCACCAGTATTGATATACTGCTCAGATACTATGACAAAACTTATTGAACTGTGTATTTGGTTATATAGTCTTCATTCTTTCTGTTTCTCCCCATCTCTATGAGTGCTACAATCAAGCAAAATCTCTGGGCAGACATTTTTTTCTAAACTTCTCATATTAATGGGTTATAGCTGTAATTAACATCAATTTCTGGTAATGCAGTTATAGACAGGAAAAGGCATAGCTCCATGGCATAGCTAAGGAGAAAATTACTCTTCTTGCTTTTTAGCCTCTGACATAGAAAAGTGGAAAGTAATGTGTAAATGTAATTTTAAACTCATATTTATATAAAGTATCACTTAATTATTCAAATCTCAAACAATACATACAGTAACTTTTTACCCATACTTTCCAACCCATAATAATTTATATCTTTGTATTTGCTGGTAGTTTCTTTTACAGGATGTCTTATAAGCATACCTGCCACCATTCTTTACTTTTCTAATACACTATTATTTATTATGATCCACTACCCTCGAGAAATAAATCAAAAATACATTCAAGACATGTCAACCATACCTGGAGCGGTCTGTGATACTGAAATGCTGGAAGAGGCATTATCTTTGAAAATAGTAATTTTATGAAAAGTTGACAGTTGAATTGCTCTCTCAAAGACCTGAGAGAGCAAACTGCTCAAATATTTATCTAGAAACAAAAAATTAACACCATTTCACATAGATGATGCCGTAGCACAGTACAAAAAACCTCTACTGTGTGTACTTTATTATCATTTCAGGATGCCATCACTAAATAAGCATTAATGAAGACTGTCTGCAACTAAAAGTTTTACAGAAGTTTCAAGACAATTATTTCTGAGGAACAACTATTTTTTTCCTCCTTTAAGAAGTCCTTCTATTTTTGCCAGATCTCCAAACGAAACTGTTGCAGAACCTCGCTTGGCTGGTTTTGCCTAAAGAAAAAAAAAAAAGAATTAAAAAATACAGTGCATTAAAAAATAATTTTAAGTTAAAATGTTTTGTAAAACATCCCTTATTTAAATAGTACCTTCAAAGAGGAGATAACAGCTGCACATTACCTGTGATTCATGATATTTCCAGCCAATCATGTAGAAGATCTGAAAGGTGGCAGGGACTGAGCCATCGCTGTTTCCGTACATTTCTGTCAGGGCAGAGAGGAAAGGTACAGACTGTCAGTTCTGAGAAACACTCAGTTCTCAGAACATCAGAACCAAGCCTGGCATATTCATCACAATGACTCCTGCTGAAAGATTTGGGACAATAAAAGTATCTCATACTGGTGCATCAATATAGTTCAGATCCTGGCTTTATAATTAAGGTTAAAAATAGCTTATGATGATGGCATTTTGTTCTGATGTATTTGGGGTTTTTGGTTTTGCTTTGGGTTTGTTGTGGGTTTTGGGTTTTTTTTTACACAAAGGTCACAGAAAAAGACACAGAAAAAATGTTCTTAGACTCATTTCAGATTAACTCATTACCTCTCAAATACTGACCTTGGTATATTGCAGCAGCTGCCAGCATTGTCTCCCTGTGTAGCAGAGGTTTTCTATTCCAAGAGCAATTACTCTCCCCCATACCTAAAAATATGTTTTAGCTTTAAGAAAAAGAAGATATTACACATGCCATGAGTTAAGTGTCATGCACTAAGGACAGATTCTTACTAAACCAAAGTACAGAATCCTCTGCACTTCACTGTAAGAGAGAACATACCACCAATCATTAGGTGAGTTTCTTATGGGTAAGAATCCAAAACTTTTAATTCCTATCCTTTGCAATTCACAGTTTGCATTGCTAGGAATCATTTCAAATTACTACTTCTTCAGCCTGAGTCTTCAAACGTTTAGGCTTTTAAGTATAACTAATTTTAAAAATGAGTACAAAGTGTTTATTCAGACACATCACCATACATTATTAACAGACAACCATTACTAACCCAAGAGATTTAAAACACAAAATAAAATAACCACAATTCTAATCTCTTTAATCACTTACTGCATCTGAATGGTTCTGCTGAGAATAAAAGCTGCCTTTCCATTAAGGAATTACTCCAAACAGCAGCTGATCCAGATAAGAAATGCCCTGAGTTGCTGTCAGTAACAACAGACTGCATGTGAACGACAAACGCAATCAGAGTATTAACAAAACTGTTACTCAATTGTTTGCTGTTCCTCAGCAGACTCCAAATTAAGGATGTATTTATTCTCATTCCAAAGCACTTTGCTGAATGCTCTGGTAGTCAGAAAGGCTTACAGGAAAAGCCAGTGTGGGATTCAGGCTTCTGACTCCTTTTAAGGGCTTTTCTGCACCTTACACTGAACAGGCTCATGCAGAATGGGAACCCCTGGGAAGCCGAACATTCACAGCGGAACATGAAGTAGCAAATCTTTGACTTTTGCTTCCCAACACAAATCTCCTGACAGGCATAATCTCCTGGCTCTCTAGATAGCAGGAAAAAAACTAATTCTTCCCCTTTGCAACAAGATTTATTTGTATTTTTTTTTGAGAAATAATTTTTTTGTGATGACGGTGGTGTTAACACTGGCTCAGGTTGCTCAGAGAGGTGGTGGATGCCCCACACCTGGAAACATCCAACACCAGGTCAGAGGGAGCTCTGAGCAACCTGATGGAGTTCAGGATGCCCCTGCTCACTGCAGGGGGTTGGACTAGACAGCCTTAAAGGCTCTTTCCAGCCCACATGATTCCATGATTTGGAGTTAAGAAACACACAGTAGAACACACAGTCTGCACCACTGATAGAGAAAACACTTACATTTCCACAAAGAACATACTTGCCTTGCAAGTCTTCCATAACCTCAAATAACCCTGGGTAGTTGACTTGGATTTCATCAGTATCCTAGAAGAATAGAGAAATTGTTTTAGAGCAGATCAAGCTAAACCAACAGCATTACGTCAACCTTGTTGTACTACCAAACTACTCCTGCCTGTGGGAGAAGGGCTGGAATCAGATGGTTTTTAAGGTCCCTTCCAACCCAAACCATTCTACAGTTCTATTCATCTGCCTCTTCTGCTCAAACCATGTATTTCTAGGAAGCATGTACTATTTTAACATTTCTAAAAAGTTTTGTTTAGTAGCTCAAATGCAATCAAATTTCAATTCAAATGCCATTATTTTCTTTTTGGTTTTAGAAGAAAAAGCAAGTGCCTACAGTTTTTTCATGCAGGTCTAACATTCTCTGACATTTCTCCAAGAAGACCATCCAAATTCTACTGGGCCACGAGCCAAAGACACACTTCAGTTGGTTCCATTAATCACCACAAAGCCAAAACCAGTGGCAAGCCCAAGATACTGCTGCAGCCTGTTCAGCAAGGTGCACTGCACGCAGAAGTAAACAGTGATTTTTATATTCCACCAGCTCTGATGTTCTGGATTGTTCTGCCTGATTGTTCTCTTATTTACAATTACCACAGTCAGGGTGTTGAAGCCAGCCCTGGAGAGCAGATGTCCCAGGTCGGCGACAGCGGTGAAGGGCGACACGTGGGGGGAGAAGCCCCCTTCCCTCTCCAGCTCTGCCAGCTGCAGGGAGCAGCGCAGCTCGAACAGGGTGTCCCCTCCAAGCATGGCTCCCACAAACACTCCATCAGGCTTGAGCACCTGGTGGATCTGCAACACACAAAAACACAGGACACGGCTGCTTTGCATGAAGACTGCATGTCTAAGTGCTGCTTAGACTTTTTTTCTTCATGAACTCCAAAGCAATCAGTGTAAGAGCTGGAACAGGCTTTTAATATTGTCTTCCGGTAACACTGCAAACATACTGTCTCTGAAGAGCAACTATTTTCTGTTTTTAAGAGTAAACCCCAAGTGTCCTAGGGTGACTTTATGATGCTTGTATACCCAGTAGTCTGTTCTGCTAAGCTCAGAAATGAGTTCTGTCCCTTTAACCTGAGCCAGTGACTGTGGCAGTTTTAAACTTTGTCGCATTCGTGTTTTAAACTTTCCCTCCTCCAAGTGTTGCTAAGCAGCAGAGGGGGGAGTGCCCAAACAGTGAAAGGGGAGGCAGGGAGTCTTTTTCCTTTACTTTTTTCCCTGGTTTTTTCTCATTAGCTGAAGGAAGAAGAGCTTTACCTGAACTGTGTTTTTTTCCCCTCTGGGGACTGTTCAGTATCTCTCCAGTCCAAGACATCAGGACACTCACCTGGGGCCTCCCCCACCTGCACACCAGCCCGGGCACCTCAGGAGCCCTGGAGGGACTGAAACTGACTGAGCCACACCCAAGGAAGGACTCTCTGACTCTTCGAAACAACCAGAGGTTCCTTTGTTTAATATTATTCATTTTTTCATGCTCGTGAATACTTTGCTGGTTAATAAACAGTTTTTCTCCACTTTTCTCAAAGGAAATCTTTTTCTCAGACTGGCTGGGGGAGGGGCTGCTGAGGTCTGTTTTCTGGGGGTCCCCTCCCAGGATTTGCCCTAAACCAGCACACACAGCTCCTGGTAACACTGCCAACAAATACTCTCTCTGAAGAGAGACTGTTTTCTGTTTTTAAGAGTAAATCCTCAGAAATTACACTTACATTCAGGAAATGTGGAACAAAATGCGGAAATTTAGGGTAAAACTATTTTCAGCAGAATACTCCTAAAACAATATTCTCAATTTATTTACTTCTAAAAGGAGGGTAGGTTTAGATAAGTGTGCTGCTTACTTTTACTTTCTGAGAGCAGCAAAAGCACTTTTTAATGGCTTGATTAAAGACAAATGGAGGCTTTACTTTCCAGTAGTGAACTCTGCACTTCTGAGACAAAAATGTCTACCATTACTTATTATTATTAACTTGCCAGAACAGCAATATCCTAACTCAAACACCAAGACTGACAAGCAGCTTTCTTGTCTAAGTCCTAGCCCCCTTTCCTAGTGAGGAGGCCAATAAATTCATGCTTTCTTCTTTCTTTAAGAATTGGAAACGATCTCTGGTTTAGACATCCAGAAGAGCCTGACTACACAATCAGGCTAACAAGACAGCAAAAGCTTCCAACACTTTTGAAACAGAAACATTTCCAATAGTTTTTAAATTAAGCATTAATCAAGCCACCTTTTCTGTGCTAGTAAAAAAGCCTTTAATTGACAGGTAAGAAAATTAGGCAGTTAAAGACAGTTTCCACCAGCTAAAGACAGTGGTACCAACATAGGAAATCATCAAAGTTGGCCAAGAAGCCCATTGTGAGACAGCATCAGTTACCTTTACTGTGGGAAAAAGTATTTGACACTCCATAGAATACTTACATTCCAGTGAAAATCATATATTTCTTTCCAAATAGATTTTATAAGTAATGAAGGCATTTCAATTGATTTTTATTATTTCAGTTAACAGTAGGGTAGTCCTATTCCTACCAACAGCTGATAGAACAGCACTGCAATCACTGATCAATTTGAAATAAATGAAAAAACAGCAAACTGGTTAAGATGTTCCTTGTTCTTGCTCCATGTTTTTGATTTGACTAAAGGTTACACCTGCAGGAAAGAGCTGAACTAATCCAAAATAATCGGAACTGTTACCGAAAAAAAAAGTTTTCTGTCCTCCACCAGTATTTCCTTCATTTCAAAACCAAAAAGCCTTGATTAAAGCTGTGTTTCAAAATAAACAGCTCCATAAAGCAGTTCTGGAGAAGTGTAGTATTGTACTACAAACAGTAAGGGCTAACAACAATAAAAATCAAAGCACTTTCCCAGGTGACATTAGTTACCAAGATTTCAGCTATGGAGAACCCAAAATATTATACAAACATGCTGTTTCAGTTATTTATTCCAAATTGAATGGAGGGAGCACATCAGTAGCACTATCAACTGATGCTCCTCAAACTGCCAAAAGTATTGCAAAAAATATTTGTGTGCAACATGGGTTATTTCTGTGCCTCTTACTTAAAGAAGACCTGGAAACACAGACTGCTCTCAATGCAAGTAATGGCAAGTGCTGACTTAAGAGTATTAAAGTTTCTTACCTCTCTGAAAGCTTTAGGAAGGTCATTCACCCAATGTAAACTGAAAGAACAGATGGGTACATTTTATAGTTTCATAATTAATCAAACTGAGGGAATGCAAGTAACTATTTAATTAGCTAACTAAGTTCCAGGAGCCAAAGCCACAAACTGCACTTGCACTCAAGCTGCAACCACACAGAAACAGCTGCTTGAAGCTGATACTAAACAAGAACCAAAGTTTATCCACATAGCTCGTTTTTTTTGTTGAGAAAACACAAGTCCTGGAGACCAGTTTGTCAAAATGCAGAGAAGAAAGAAGCTCCAAGTGTTTTGAAGGAAAATAAACCAACAAAATAAGAAGAATCACCAGGACAGCAGTTTTTCCTCATGCATGCTAGTATTAACTATACATTTCTTATTGCTTTTTATTGGACTAGGAATCTTTTTTGGATTTATGTTCTTAAAGCTACTCTGAAAAGAACACTATTAACAACTTAAACAAAAGAAATAAATTATTAATACATACCTTAAGCTGCTAACAACAAGATCAAAGGTATCTTCTTGGAAAGGAAGGAATTCCTCATCAGCTACGACCCTGACCGTGGGGATTTCAGATTCTATAGCATTTTTCTAATGTTGGGTGAGAAGAAAAACAGCTCATCAAAAACTCACTTCTTTTGCTTTCCTGCATTATAGAATTGAAGCACTTTAGCATTCAAAAAGCTACTTACTAAAGCATTCTCTGCGATATCAACTTGAATAAGCTTTTCAACTGTTTCCTGAAATAAGATTTTAGAAGTCTATTAAATATTTAAATTGTTTTGTAAATGGACATAAGTAATTTTCTGGCACTTACACCTATTTATAGTAAGTTAGAAAGAGTCTTTTCAACTCTTGATAAAAGCTTTATATAAAGCAGAAAACATTTTTCCCCCACCCAACAGGGCACCTGCTCCCAGGGAGAACAGCTGAGGTAGAAGTGGTGACAGAAAGCACATTCTGTAAATTTAGGCATAAGTTTAACTAAACATAAACCGCGGATTAACAGCCAAGGAAGCACCTTTACTTACAGTGGCATTCATGAAGGGTTAATACCATCTCCAAAGTCTCCACAATGGCACTTAATAACTAACTGTGGCCAATAGATTCACAATAAAAATATGCATAACCTACGCAAAACTAGAAGTTAATGGTTGTATAACAGACAACTTCCCTTGCACTAGCATTTGTCAACTTTTCAGAGGCAATAAATTAAGAATAGCCTGCACAACACGCAGCTTTCAACTATAACTACAGGTATAGGAGTAGAGGGGGGAAGATTTATCTCATCAAGACTCAGAGGATTGTTTTAAGTTGTAACAGAGCCCTATTTGAAAGAGAGGGACTCATATGAACTTCTTCCAAATTCTTTTAAGTGTGAAGAGACAGTACCTTGGTTAAGTGCTGAGCTATGTATCCTCTTCCAGAGCCAACATCCAAAGCGAGAGGAAACGTTCTAAAGGATAAGATTAGCAATACAGAACATAACCAAAAAATTTTTAAATTTAGACTGTACTGAGTTTCACCCGCTAATCCCTAAGGGCCTTACTGAACTCAGCCCGTCGAGCATCGTTCTGTGGCACCGCGGGGAAAGCCTCCGCAGCCCGCGGTTGTCCCCCGGGGCTGGGACACGGCGGGGCTCACCTGGCGATGTCGAACACCCTGTCCGCGATCCTGCCGCCGACCTGCGGGGAGAGCCGGCGCTCAGAATCACAGGAAGGACCTCTGAGATCATCAAGTCCAACCCACGTGTAAACATCCCCTTGCCAACCAAACCACGGCCACTGAGCACCACGTCCAGTCTTTCCTTAAACACCTCCAGGGACGGTGACCCCACCACCTCTCTGGGCAGCCCATTCCAGTATCTGATCACTCTTGTCTGTGAAGAAATTCCTAATGTCCAACCTAAACCTCCCCTAGCACAGCTTGAGATGATCTCCTCTTGTCCTGTCGCTGGCTGCCTGGGAGAAGAGATCGGCCCCCACACGGCGACAACCTACACCCAGGGAGTCGTAGAGAGCGATAAGCCCAGCCCTGAGCCTCCTTTTCTCCACGCTAAACACTCCAGCTCCCTCAGCGGACTCGTGCTCCAGCCCCTTCACCAGCCCTGCCGCCCTTCTCTGGACCCGCTCCCGCTCCTCAGGACTGCCCACAGCACTCGAGGTGACCTCGCCAGCTCCCCTCTCCCCCGACCCCGCACCTCCTCCCGCAGGTAATCACACTTGGCGGGCTCGGCCTGAAGCGCCGCCCAGTTCTTCTGCTTCCGCTTCAGCCGGCGGTCGAAGGGGTTCAGCGCGCCCGAGGCACGGGCGGGAGAAGGAAGAGGAGGAGGAGAAGAAGAAGTAGGAGGAGAAGGAGGCGAAGCGGCGGCGGCCCGCGCCGGCAGCGCCCAGAGGCGGCGGCCCCACCGCGCCCCCAGCGCCGCCCGCGCCAGGCCCCTCATCCGCTCGGCCGCGCGCGCCGCTCCGCGCGTGCGCCCGGAGGGCGGGACGAGCTGTGTCCCGCCGCGGCCGCCGTAGCGCCGCCGGAAGCGGAGCGTGCGGAGCGTGCGGGCTGCGCCGGGCACGGTGAGTGCGAGCGGGGCCTGCCCCGGGCTGCTCCCCGCTGGGGTCGGGGCGAGTGCGGCCTTCTCCGGGCTCGTCCCGGCTGGGGCGGGGCGGGGCGAGTGTGGGGGCTGCCGCCGTCTCGGCGCACCTGGTGCTGCTGGTGGGCTGTAGCTGCGGTGGGCACCGGGCTAGGCTCGCCGGAGGTGCTGCGTGTGGGTCTGGCGGGGAGTCGCGCAGGGTTGTGTCCGCAGCACGGGTGTATTCGTTATCGTAGAATGGCCCGGGTTGGAAGGGAACTTAAACACTGTCTCGTTCGAAACCCTCTCCCTTGGGCAAGGGCACCTTTCACCAGACCAGGTTGTTCAGGACTCGATCCAGCCTGGCCGTGAACACTTCCAGGGATGAGGCATCCACAGCTTCTCTGGGCAACCTGTGCCGGTCCCTCAGCACCCTCACAGGGAAGATTTTTTTCCTTCTATCTGATTTAAACTTGCCTTCTAATACTTGGAAGCCGTTCTCCATTGTCTGTCACTCCAGACCCTTGTAAATAGTCCCTCTCCATCTTTCTTGTAGGCTCCCTTCAGGAACTGGGAAGCCACAGTTAAGTCTCCTGAATCCTTCTCATCTCCAGGCTGAACAATCCCAATTCTCTCAGTCTTTTCTCACAGGAGAGGAACTCCATCCCTCTGATCATGTTGGTGGTCTGTGGACTTGTTCCAACAGCTCCACGTTCTTCCTGTGCTGGGACCCAGATCTGGACACAGCACTGCAGGTGGGGTCTCACCAGAGCAGAGGGGCAGAATTCCCTTCCTCACCTGCTGCCCACAGAGCTTTGGATGCAGCCCAGGGCTGTTTCTGGGCTACCAATGCAGCTGACAAAGCAAAAGCTTGTGGCTGAGACTGTGATAGGTACAGGATTATTTGTGACTTGCAGCAAAGCCTGCAGGGTGCTGGATTCCATCAGCCAGACATCACCAGCAGAGATAAAGTAGTCATCATCCCGCTTGGTGCTTGTCAGGTCACATCTGGAATTCTGTGTTCAGTTTTGATTCCTGCCATACAAAAAAGTTGGGGACAGGCTGGAGAGAGTCCAGAGAAAGGCTAGAAGGATGGTGAAAGAATTGGGAAGCTGCCATGTGAGGAAAGGCAGAGAGAGCTGAGGTTGTTCAGCCTTGAGGAGAGAAGGCTCAGGGGAGACCTTATTTATCCCCATGTTCCAGTATTTAAAAGGTGGCTTCAGAGTAGATGGAGACTCTCTTTTTACAAGGAGTCACAAGCAAAGGACAAGGGGTAATGGGTACAAGCCATTACTGGAGAGATTCCATTTAGATCCAAGAGGAAAATTTTCCTCAGTGAGAACATTCAACCATTGGAATAATCTCCCCAGGGATGTGGTGGGTTCCCACTTACAAGGCTTGGCTGGACAGAGTGCTGGGCCATCTTGTATATCCAATGCTTTTGCCAGGAGATGTTGAGCCAGGTGATCCTTGAGGTCCCTCCCAACCAGGTGTGATGGTGTGAAGCTGCCATATGTGCTTTTGGAAAGAACTTTTTAGTTAGAATAGGTTAGAAATCCAACTTTGTCTAATCCTAGTTTTTTTTTCAATTATGTATCTAAATCTACGTGAATTGGCCGAGCTTTTTTTAAATCAGAAATGTCTGGCTTTTTTCCATCTTGTAGATGTCCAAGTCTTCAATGGCATCCAAAATGTCATCCCAGGAGGAAATCCTGAGCGATGGCCGGTTCAGCCGCGTGGCAAGGGATCCCAGGTTCTGGGAGATGCCTGAGAAGGAACGTAAAATCAAGATTGACAAGCGATTCCGAGGCATGTTCCACGACAAGAAGTTCAAGCTGAGATACACAGTGGATAAAAGGGGTCGCCCTGTTAACTACACTTCTACAGAGAACCTCAGGAAGTTTTATGCCTTGTCAGAATCCGACTCTGATCTTTCAGAGAGTGATAGTAAAGAGCTCACTGTAAAGAAAAAAAAGAAAAAGAAAGCTAAAGGTAAAGGAGAAGCAGATTCTGCAAAGGTTCTTGCTGGTGGCCTCCCAAAGGAGGAGAGCAAAAAAACCAACCAAAGGGTGGACCAAACATGTGAAGTGGTGGCAAAACGAAATGGCCTTAAAAAAGAAGGACAAAAAAGCAAATCTAAGTTCAGCTTGGAAGAGGACTCCCAGAAAACTGCAGAGGAAGTTGATCACTCTCGGGGAAACAGAGGCCTTTTACCCAAAGGGGAAAACAAGCAAGGAGGAAGATCCATTTCCATTCAAAACAAGGAAAAGTCTTCACAAGCAACTGGTCCTAAGTCAGGCAAAGCTCCTGGGAGGGACCACTCCCTAGGAGGGAAAACAAAAGAATCAGGTTAGTTGTTCAAATAACAAGAAGAATTCGACTGTGTTTATTTGGCTGTTGTTGCTTTGGTTTTATCCATGGAAGATATTTTGCAAGATGAGTTATAAAACAGCTGACTGACCCAGACTCAGTGCTGCTGAAAGACTGGGGTTGGTCAGCTCTGTATAAAATCAATTCTGATTCTTTGGTAAGATTGTGAACATCCCTATCCTTTGAATTGCTGGTGTTGAAATTGCTGGTTAGTTAGGAAAGGAAAATTTATAACAGCATACACACTGCTGTATTTATCAAGCTGAAGAGCAGATACATGAACTGATACCATGAAAGTACGTCATAACTTGTGGACTGAAATTGTAGACATGGCAGCATTGAGCCATTAATATTAGAGGGGATTAGAAAGAATAGGTAACTTGAAGAAAATCTTTATTTATATTGCTTGTGCATGTGTATAGCCTCCATTAATAAATTGATTTCTACCTGTTGGTTCTCTAATATAAATAAAAGAGCAGAATATTTAATTACAGTTGAGACTGATAATACAATTGTGGGTCTAAAGAGCAATTAAATTGGATTAGACCAGACTAGACAAACAGAAGAGGCAACACTGATGTTTCCTGTTGTTTACTCCTGCATCGTTACACCTTTCAGGCGTGATGTAAATAGGTGTGAAAAAACCCTGAAGTTTTCCTTTTCATAACGAGTCATATGTAATTCCAACATAAAAGTAGGTATCTCGTGTTTGTCTTTCTGTGCTCAGACATCTGTGACCAAAGTGCAAAATGTAAAGGCCAGTTAGAGGAAGAAGCTCCTGCAAGTGAGGATGCAGGATCGGAAGAAGAGGAATCAGAAGATGGTGGAGAAACAGGCGAGGAAGAGGAGCCAGAAGATGATGGGGAAATGGATGAAGATGACAGCGACTCAGAAGATGATGAAGAAAGTGACAGTGGGCCTGACCTAGCCAGAGGCATTGGGAACGTTGAAACGAGCTCAGAGGATGATGAGGATTTAAACGAGCTGTTCCCAAAGGAGCCAGAGATTGAGCACTCGTGGCGCGAGCTGGATAAAGATGCCCCTCGTGGAGATGAGGTAACAACACTTTGCATGTGAAAAGTTGCCACGTGACAAACTCACAAGTGTGATAGACCATCATCTGTGGAACAGTTTGTGGAAGTATTTTTCATAAAGGTTTTTCAGCCTTTTAGTGACAGAATGGAAGTGATGATGAAGTTGTCTGACAATGAGAGACTTGCAGTTGTCGCTGGTATCTCCTCTTCCCCATAAGCACACTTACCTATACCTACAGATATGCTGTCTACAAGTGAAAGGACAAACAAAATTGAGCCTTTCAGAAATTCTGGAATTTAAATAGTACTGCTTTTGTTCACTACTGGTTTTTTTTTTCACTTTTCAAAAATTTAATTATTTAACTCACACTTTAAGAAGTTAAGACATCAATAGACAGTGAAATAGGACTTTACAACTAGCACAGTGTGTAAGAAATCACAGTACTCTAGTGCTGTCACAATACAGTGATAGTGGTTGCCACTGTGACTAACAATGATAACAAAATCCTAAGTGATTATGTCACTGCAGTTCTCTGTGATTGGTGCAGTCCATTCTGTGGTGCTTCGCTATTTATGTCCTTTTTATGTGCTCTGGTAATTGCTGCCTTAGGTCTTTGCTAGTTTAAATGCTAAAAAATCAAGAGGATAATGCTGCTTTTATTTTTTTCAGCAAGATTTATTGCTGGCTTTCATTTTTACCACTGAATTCTGCTAGAGAATTGTGTATTCCTCACAACAGTCAAGCATTAAACCTGTGAATTTTATGTTCTTTTCTTTCAGATTACAAGCAGATTGGCAGTTTGTAATATGGATTGGGATAGGTTGAAGGCTAAGGATTTGCTGGCTCTATTTAATTCTTTCACACCCAAAGGAGGAACAGTGTTTTCTGTTAAGGTAAGACCTGATTTCTAAAAGGAGTACTGGCTTTTACTGTTAAAAAAAAAAGTAGACTACAAAATAATAAATAAGACAGTGCTGTGGAGAACCAAAAGAAATATTAATGTGTTTAAAGAGAAACTGCTGCAATCTAACCTGCTGTAACGGGCTTGTATTCAGCAGAGGCCAAAGCCATTGACTTCTCATAATTATGAGGTTGGCTCTCAGTGCTGGTTTTCTGACACTAATAAATGAAGTTCTGAATTCTAGTAGAAGGAGACTGTATTTCCTTGATTAGTTTAATTTTCAGTGGCCTGTATGGCAGAGAAGCCGACCTAAGACCCGGCCTTAGACCTTAATAATAAACTGGTTATATTCTGGCCAATTAAGTTATATTTTTCCATTATTAGTGTCCGCCTCAGCTCTCTGAGAAATTTTAATCAGATACCTCTTTCTGAAAAGGGCCACATTAGAATGAACAAAGTCAGGGTTCCTGTTGTTCTTCATCTATCTCAAAACTCCTAGCAGGCAGTTTGGTTATTCTGCTGTCATTCCAATACATTAAAATTCGGAAGGTGTTAAAGTTTATGGAATTGATCCCTTAACTGATCTTAAATAAAAACTGTAAGGTCTAAAAGCCTGGAGAGATATTTTTTCTTAGTTAGTGTACATTAGGTCACAGTTAAAAATTTAGTTTTGTGTTGTTGTATTTGTAGATCTATCCTTCAGAGTTCGGAAAAGAGAGATTGAAAGAGGAAGAACAAAAAGGACCTGTGGAACTGTTTGATCTTCCAGAGAACACCACAGAGGATGATGGGTATTTATTTTAATTTTGTCTTCAAATGAGAGATACAGCATGTTTAATTCTTAGTGAAAATCCCAATCAACTCCTGTTTCCAGGAGTTCATATGTGGAAGTGTCCTGTGGACACCTTAAGTTTTTAGTTTTTCTCAGGGGTTGTTTTACAACAGCACTGGTTCATTATCACTATATTTAATAAATGCGTTGTGATGAAACTTGAGAAGATTTGCTTGTTGGTTGAGTTCAAAATTCTGTGATGTAGCTCATTGGAACAGTCAATGGAACAAATATGTAGGGAGCTTAAAAAACAGCATTTCTGCTCTCCAAATTGCCATTTGTGCAGTAAACTCCTTTTTGTGCTCACTGTCAAAATTCTTATCTGTGAATCAGCAGGGACCTTGACTTAGTCCTGGAATTCCCTGATTGAGGTTTCTTGAGTGCCACCAGCAACAGCCCTGGCTGCCTAGACTGAGCTCCTCAGTCCTACCATTGTCCTGGCTTTTTTCAGACCTTCTTTGCCTTTCTTGAACTTTTGTTTTGCTTGGATATTTTTCCAGAATTTCCAGATGTTCGGCAGCCTGACTGGGGCTGTATTTGTGTAATGCATCCTGCTGGACTGCTCTGTATTTACAAAATCTGGATGTTTCTAAAAAAAGGGCAGATCCCTGTGAAGATGGTCTCCAGTGCATCAGGGGAGGGTAAGGTGGACATAGAATGTTCTGAGGTCACCCTCACTGTGAGCACCAATGTGCATCCTGAAGTGTTCGATTTACTGCTCCCGTGGGCTTGAGAGCACCTGGAATCCAGCAAACAGAAATCCAGGTGTCCCAGAGATACCTCAGAGATCCCTGTGCCCTTCAGGTTCACAGAACCTCGTCCCTGTGATGTTTCAATGGAGTCATATAGAAATTTTACACTTCATAAAACTGTGTGAAACAGTGTTTTTACTTGAGCTAAACTGAACACTGGTGCAACTTTGTGCTGTTTAACAGCTAATCTTATAAGATAAGGAGAGTGGTTGATGGTGCATGTTTTTAATGAGTTGAATTAAAATATTTTGCAAATAAAAAGATGTTAAAGGCAACTCACCTGACTGGTCTTTTCTCCACTTTTGCAGGGTTTATAGGGAAAAACTGCGGGAGTACCAGTTTAAGCGACTGAAATACTTCTATGCAGTCGTGGAATGTGATTCTCCTGAAACAGCCAATAAAATTTATGAGGAATGTGATGGACTGGAATTTGAAAGTAGCTGTTCTTTCATAGATCTGAGGTAGCTCCACTGGTGATATTTTTACGTGTTGGGCCAGGGAGGGTGAATTAAAGGCAGTTTATAATAATTTGGAGTAAACTATATTGACTTTCTTCTGTAACCAAAATGAGATATGCAGATGAATTGGACATCCAGTGAGTTGTTAGGTTTCCCTTTGGTGCTTCTTTCTTCTTTTTGACCATTTTCATTGTAATATGGGAAATTTGAGAGGATCTCTGCATAGAGATTATTTTCGGAAGAGTCAGATAAAATATTCTGCTTACATCTTCACGCTTTTGGTACAATTAAGTAAAGTGATAGGATTCAGGAAAGGAAACAACACACTGTTGCTTTTTTCTTTTTCTCTCCCCAAGCGTCCAGAAGTGGCTCTTTTTCAGGATTCCTTACCCCAGGGCAAGATTATTGCTGCTGTTGTCATGAAGCTGCAATAGATATGTCAGCCCTTGTGAATGAGCTGGATGCTCTAATATTTCAAAAGTCATGTTTGGGGAAGAAAGGATTTTAAATTATGTTTTGCTTTATTGTTAGTATTTCCTTTTGTTACAAAAAAACCCTTTCAGCCTGAGCAGAACTTACTAAATCATTAAAAATTGTGGTAGAAGCCCTGTTTGTCTGTTATGGGCACTCTTGGAAGTCAGTGACAGTTAAGGTTTTTTTTGCTTTGAATCATTTTCTAGAGGAACTTTGTTAATTTCCTTTGAACCATTTTGGAAAAAACGTCTTTGCTAAGTGAACATGTAACTTTCCATCATTTTAAACACTGATAATGTTTTACAACAAACACAGCTGTTTGAAATTCTCCAATGATTTTCCTAATCTTCTGCTTTTTTAAATTTTGGTGTTGAATACTATTTATCAGATTACATTTGCGAGGTTTTTTAAAAATCACAAGTAATTTCTCATGCAGTATACCAAGGTTTTTGTTTTTTTTAAACTAAGTTCTTCAATTGTTACCCATGACTTTGATCCTTTTAACTTTTTTTTTTCCCCTTACTAATTATAATTTTTGAGATGTACCAGGCTTTCCTAAAAGGTTTAGAATTTCTTATTCATCCATTTGCATATCCTATTTTATTCACTTTTTTCTTTTTAATTTTTAATATTAAGCTTTCTGGAAAGACGGTTCTTAAAACAAAGAAAACCACCCAAAAGCCCACCCGTGACCCTGTTTATACCAGAGTGAAAATTGAAATACTTCCCAAACAGGGTGTTGTTATACACTGAAAACCTGTGCAACAGATCTGCAGAAGCCAGGCAACAAATCTTACATGAGTGGAGTACTTGTCCATTTCTTTTGTTGCATTTTCAGGCTTACCCCTTTTTATTTTTAGCTAATTCTTTCATGCTGATGTACCATACTCATGAAAGCTTAAACTGTTTATACTATGCAACTTCCCAATATATTTGAAGAATAACACGTTTTATTTGCCTTTAAGATTTATTCCAGATAATGTTACATTTGATGATAAGCCAAAAGATGTAGCCTCAGAAGTGAACATAGCTGCTTATAAGCCAAAGTACTTCACATCTGCTGCTATGGGAACATCAAAGGTATCTTTACAGTGTTTTTGTAATGTTTTTCTTATTTGTTTAGTGTTGCTGTCAGCTTATGAATGATACATGTACTGGGGAAAAGATTCCTAATTATCTTCACCATTTCAAAATAAAGACATCAAACATATTAAAAGATTTAAGCATGTTATGGATGCACAAGTTGCAGTTCTGGTTTGGATTTTGAAAGAGATTGGACTTCTCTGTTACAAATTAAATCCTGAATTTTGACCTCATTATATCCTTATGACAAGTTGCACATGAAATTCTTTTTGTACAGTTAAATCTTTTAATTTGCCTGAAATGGCTGTTAGTGTATAAATCAGTAAGAGCCTTTTTGGTGGTAGTGCCAGGCTTCAACAGTTGCTTCCCCTCCTTGTAGCAATTCATTCCTACCCTGTCCTACTGACAGGCAAAATTTCCATCTGGCCATGAAGTGAACCAGATTGGAGAAGTGATTGGCTGAGAAATGAGAACCTTCTGCTGGATCGCTTTTCTGTCAGATCTGTTTCACGTTCTGGCTGAGGCTGCAGTTGCGCAAACACTTCCATTGTCCCCAGTGCAATCCATGTGTGGTTCCAGCAGGGAATTTCTGCTGGAGGGGGAAAAGAGAGGGGTTGGTGGCTGCTCCAACACCAGTATCTGCTGCCACAAAGGAAATTTGGCTTACAGAGGTTTTGTCTTGTGGGACCTGCTGTTCCAGAGCCGTTCAGTGCACGAGGAGATTTCTTCAGTTTTTCTTGTAGCTCAAACTCATTGAAACTGACTAGAATAAATTCCAAAATGTTATAATTAAATTTATGTTACTAAATGGTTATTATAGTGACTTATTGTAGAGAGCATTACTAAGAGGTTTATATCGTGCCTTGAATGGAAGGTATAAAATAATTTTCCCTCAAAAGACAGCGTTTCAGTATTGAGTTTTAGTGTTCCAGCTTCTACAAGTGGCATTCTTGTTTTTAAGGTAGATATCACGTGGGATGAGACAGATCACGAGCGAGTAACATCACTCAGCAGAACTTTTAACAAAGAGGAGCTTCTTGACATGGATTTTCAAGCTTATTTGGCCTCATCAAGTGAAGAAGAGGAGGAAGAGCAGCAAGGTACTTTGGTAATAAATGTTGTACACAAAGTCATTAGCTGCAGGGTTTTGAACACAAATTACTAAAATACTTAAATTTCATATCTATAGAAAATGCTTTGAATGTCACCTTTTACAAGGGCAGTATTATATGTGTTGTATAATGATTGAGCCCCTGAGCAGACTCACTGAATGGTTTAGGCTGGAAGGAACCTTTAAGACCATGTAGCTCCAACACCCTGCCAGGGGCAGGGACACCGTCCAGAAATACTGGACTGCAGTAGCTGCAAAATGAATAGGAGCTTGCACCTCTGAGTGGACAATATTTTTTTTGCTTTTTTCATTTCTCCTTCTACCCTCTTTTTTTTCAGGGTATCTTACCATCTCTTTGTCAGGTTTGGCAATATCTGATTTTAATCTGTTCATTGCTGAGATAAATTAGGGACCCATAGAACTTGACGTGTTTCCTTTTCAGAGAAAAAGTCCCAGGTGGTTAATGATTAAATGAACAGGAATATGTTTCAAATGCTTTTTGATTCACGTGCTTCTTAAGAATATAAAGAGAATTTCATCTAACTTTGTAAGGTACACAAGTCTTCTGCATACGGTGCACCAGTATTTAAATTCCTCCTTTAAATTGCTTGTTTTCCTTCTAAAATTCATCCTGCTCTTAATAATATATACAGCCTAAATTACAAGGCAAATAAAATTTCATTAAGCCTTAATTAGGTCTTTCAAACAGATGTTAAAATTGATCTATACCACATTAAAGCAGGTTGCTGCAATCAGAGATGAGCCTGGAGCATGCAAAAGAACATTACAGATTTTCCTGGTTATAGAGCTGGGAAATCTTGTGGCAGCAAACTCAGCTTGGCAATATCTTGGCAAGGATAATGTCCATTTGTTCCTCATCTTACATCAAAACTCCCAAACTGCAGCTTTAGTTTCTGTAGCAATGCTTAGTGAAGTCTGCAAAGGGGAGCAGTGAATGCAGGGTAAAGCATTTCCATCTTCTCTCATGTACAAAGCTACCATGATGTTAAAGAAGAGCATCTGTGGTAGGGTGGTGATGAAAGCAAATATCCATGTGAACAACACTTCTTAAAGAGTAAAATTCCTTTGCTGGGAAGGAAAAAAACCTGACCTTAAATAATCTTATAACACTAATAAATTTTAAACCTGGAAATGTCTAGATTCAAATGATGTTTTGAAAAGTAAGTTATTAATAGAGGAATTATGTTGTCATGTCTTTAATGTGTTCCTGACATTTTATCCATTCAGTTATGTGATACAAAGCAGGATTCCATCTGTCAGGGTTCCATCCAGCAGAATTATGTGGTGCTATGCACAAATGGGAAAATCAATGTCAGCTGCTTGAATGGAAATGTAGGAGTCTGATAAGGAGGGAAAAAAATGTCCTGGACTTGGATTCGTACTTTTCAAACTTATTAAAATGTTTTATTTATAAACAGGTTTTTGTTGGCCTGTTCCAATCTGTTTTTTTCATGGAATTTTTCAACTTAAAATATGTGCATCATGAATGTTAGTATTACTGTTTAACAACAGTTCTGTAACATCAAGGATTTCAGTGACCTGGAATGTTGTGGTCCATAGCACAAAATTTCTCCTTTACATTGCTTCTGAATTTTCTGTTACTTGGGTACATTTATCCCAGTTAGGAACTGTTTGTGGCATTCATCAAATCCTGCCCATAATTGCTATTTTGACAATGAGCACCAGTGACTTGGTGTATGGCATTTTAAATATGCTTCAAATTAAGCATTACAGCGTTCATGTCTAAGCTTTTAATCTGGTTTTTTTTTTTATCTTTGCAAGAGAAACATCTTTTCTGCTGTTCTGCTTTGTGCAGCACACAAATACTGAAACAGACTAGATGATAGAATACTTCTCTAAGGTTTGGTTTTTTTTTTCAATTAGCTGGTCTTGATAGAGTCATGGAATCACAGAATATCCTGAGTTGGAAGGAACCTGTGAGGATCGTTGCATCCAAGTTGTGACTCCACAAAGGGCAACCTAAAAGTTAAACCTTAGAATTGTCCAAACACTTACTGAACACCACCAGGCTTGTAGGGAACTCTGTGTAGATCCTTGCTGTCCTCAGTAGGAATCTGAGCAGGAAGCCCAGTCTCCTGTGGTATTTGACTGCCACTACAAGACTCCACAAAGCCAGTAGATCTTTTGTTTTGTGCTGCTGCCCTGATGCCAGAGGTGCACAAGTGCAGAGAAAGGAAATGTCGTGGTTGGGAGGGAGGAGTTTTTGTTTAAATAATACTGCTGAGTCTTATTTTTAATAATTAAGCTTAACTAGAATCAGACCAATTATTAAATCTTTTTGCCATTCTGAAATCTATGTGGTGCAATAAGTCATGACAACATATACAAATTTAAATGCATATATAGCATTTTGTTGGATAACAGTACAGCCTTTTTCTCTTAAAAAGGAAAATATCCACATGTATTTATATTTGCTAGAGCTATTACAGAAAGCTAAGAAATGGAGGGTGACAGAAGTAGGACATGCAACTTTTTATTACTATCTCTGGAAAGAAGAAGCAAGAGGATTTAGCAGTTTATGAGTTGGCCAAGCCTGGGTGGAATTTCATGGGAATTTCAGAATACAAATACCACAGCCTGATTCTTTTCTTTCTCTGAAGCATCAGAAACTTGATACAGCTGATGCAGGTGTTGGATACTTCTCCAAAGCAAGTTTGCAGGAACTGTTGGGTTTGGTTTGTTTTGTAAATAAAGGTGCTTGTAAGTCCAAGAAAGGTCATGTCAGCATTCCTTCTAGGAAGTTCATAGAAACTCCTGGAGGTGTCCAGTAACCTGGAGATGAAGAGCACATCTCCCTGTGCTTTTGCAGGCCGGTGAGTCCCTACTCAGGACTGACTGTGAGTGCCAGAGTGTTAACCTTGGCTTAGGTCTGGCTGGCTCTAGTGATGCCCAGTCCCCTTTGCACAGACAGCTGCTCAAAGGCTGCAGCAGCAACACTCACCTGGTTTGCAAGGGGAGGTTTGAAAACTACACCCAATGCACACCCCTCAATAGTTGGACTACACAGACATGAAGGAAAATGCAAAAAAATCTAAGAAAGTGCCATAATTTAACGTTTACCATTCATTTACTGTTACTTGTGTGCATTCTCTTCTTCTATTGTCCTTTCTCCCTGAAAAATCTTACAAAAAGACATCAACTCTGATAGGCTTTGAATAAACTTCTTTTTGTATTCTAAATTTTTCTATTTTTTTATTAGCATTGAGATGAACTAATGGGGTTTGCACAACTCCTTGTTCAGGAAGCACTTAGAATGTGGGGAAATGGGTTAAACCCCAACATTTTCTTTGTCTTTATTTTCTGGGTCAAGACTGAGGTCAACACTTTTAATTTTTTGTAGCATGCTGTAGTGCAGTGCAAAAACCTCTACCTCAGACTTGATTCTTGAACACTGGAGTGTGAAGCTTTTTAGTTTTAATTCTGTGGGTCTACATGCATTGTAGGGATTTTGGTTTTTATTTTTTATCTCTCTGAATTTGAGTAACTACCCTGGATACAATTGAGACATTTAAGGCAATTTTTATGGTATGGCCATCAGCATCCAAGTCAGTAGCTGAGTTTTCTGCTTTGCCATTACAAAAAGAAAATTCCCCCTTGTCTTTAAAAAAAAAATCAGCTTTGCAGCAGACCTCTTGTCAGATGTTGTATCTGCTAGATGTTTTCTACTGTCTTTAGTTTCTAAGGCTGAGTTATTGTAAAAAAAGGAATCATCTACTCAGCTATTGCAAGATAATCATCTTAAACTAAGAACACAATCTCTTCACTACCCTGTGATTACCAGAACGTGATCTCAGCTAACTCAGCTGCCAATCACCAATTTAATGTATTGAACCTGTGCATTTGGTTATATTTTGTCTTAATTTCATCTTTTAAAAACAAACAAATTGTTGTGTTGGAATGTTTCTGACCATCCTCACGATTTGAACTTTCATCTTTTTAAATCTTTCAGCACTTCTACTTTCTTTTGAAAACAATAAGAGTATACTTGTATTTTATACTCTAAATTTCATCAGCTTTTGCCTTCTTCTCCTTCCCAGGTTGACTGTATTTCTCTTGCAGTGCAGCTGTTAATGCCCCAGAACTTTTTGGTTTGTGTGTTTTGTTCAAAAAGCCTTTGAACAAGCTGTTGGCAGAAAGCATTGCTGCCTTAATATCCATGAGAAAGTGGTTCCTGATGTTGTGCAATACAGCGTGATACTTGAAAGCCACTGACAAGGTTATTTGAACTCTGAACAAACTCTGAGAACGTACTCAGCTCACTTTCCTTTCTTGCAGCTGTTGTCAAATGTGCTTTATTTGCTTACAGAATTAAAAGCTCCTGCAGTTCTTTTGAAGGCGACGTTGAACTTTTGTTTTTAAACTGTTGGTTTTGACAGGAGAAGTGCAAATTTTATCTAAATGAGAAAGGATGACAATATGCATTGCCACTTAAATTTCTCCTTGCAAAATGAGTGGTAAATACGAACTGGAAGCCCCTTGCCTATCCAGCTTCTAGGGATCCTCTTTTAGCTGAAGGATTTCTTCAGTTCCCATCTAGTACAGCTTCTTCTTTCTCAGGACACCAGGAAGAAGAAACAACCAAATGGCTTCTTTTTCTACTTGTCTTCAAAACAGAGTTGCCTTTTGCTTTCTGGATGAGCAGATGCTTCCCTCTTAGATCTCAACTTCTGATGAGGAAAGTGGAAAAGCAGCTGCAGCTGTCTGTCCCCATGTGCCGTGTGAAAGATGAGCCGGCAGGGAACAAGCCTGGCCTGGCTGAACAGAGAGCTTTGGCTGGAGCTTAGGAAGGAAGGGAGGGTTTATGAACTTTGGAAGAAGGTGCAGGCCAGTCAGGGGGACTGCAAGGGTGCTGTGAGGTTACGCAGGGAGAAAGTGGGAAGGGTCACAGCCAAGCTGGAACTTAACCTGGTTACTGCCATGAAAGACAAAAATTATCTCTATATTAGCAATAACAGGAGAGCTAAGGAGAATCTTCATCCTTGACTGGATGCTGAGGGAAGCACAGTGACAAAGGATGAGGGAAAGGCTGCAGTGTTTAATGCCTCCTTTGCCTCAGTTTTCAATAGTAACTCCAGTTCTCTGGGTACCTGAACTGGGAGACAGGAACAGGGAGCAGAAAGAAGCCAAAGGGAATGGTGACCTGCTACACCACTGAGGGATACACAGATCTGTGGGGCCAGATGGGCTCCACCCATGGGTTCTGAGGGAGCTGGCAGGTAAGATACGGTCACTTAGCAACTTCCCATCATTTTTCAGCAGTCCTGGATAATCAGGGAGGTTGACTGGAAGTTAGCAGATGTAATGCCCATCTGCAGAAAGGGCTGGAAGGAGGGTGCAGGGAACTACAGGCCTGTCAGCCTGGCATCCATGCTGGGGAGGGCACAGAGTGGCTCATCTTGAGGGCCATCATGTGGCACCTACAGGACAACCAGGGGCTCAGGCACAGGTTTGTGCAGGGCAGGTTCCTGCTTGACTAAATTAACCTCCTTTTATGACAGGGTAACCCTCTTAGTGCATGAGGACAGGGCTGTGGTTATTGGAACAGGCTGCCCAGGGAAGTGGCTGAATCAAGGGGTATTTAAAAGCTGTGTAGATGTGGCACTTCTACGTGGTTCAGTAGTGGCTGAGTTAACACTTGGATTCAATGATCTTAAAGGTCTTTTCCAACCTAAATGATTCTGTGAGTCTCTGAACAGTAAAGACCTCTGCCTCCAGCCAACAACCAGCTTCTTGCAGTGATGGGATGGGGAGAGAACGCTGTCACACCTCAGTTTTAGCCAAAGACCAGACTTGCAACTGTGATACATTTCTGAACACCAGTTATGCTGTCCGTGCAAATCAGCACTGCTAATCCAGAGAAAAAGGAAAAAGGAAAGATGACCCTGCCCCAAACCTAGTTTTCTACAGTTAAGGGAGCTGCAGCATTTTCAAGTCTGTTTTCACTGAAATATTTGTTTAAAAGCTTATTGAAAGTAACATTTTTGTTGATTTTTTTCTAAAAAAAAGGAAGAAAGAAGCCCTCTTTCTGTGTTGTCTCATTTGTTCACTTGGCAAGTCACTGAAGATGAAGGCATTGAATAATTACCTCTTTTACAGAATCTTGCAATTTGTTTGTCAAAAAGTAGCATTTCATTTTCAAAATGCTTTACACCACTGGTTTTGGAGATGTAGGTACTATTCTGCTGGAAGGGACTCTAAAACGAATAATTTTAAAATACAGTAAAGGATGCTGTGTCCAGTCAGTGATTACTGGACAATTTCTCTTTTGTCTTTTCAGATACTATTTTTATTTTGTCTAAATAAGGGAATTCTTAAACTGGTTGCTCTGTGGGATAACAATAGATGAAAATATTTTGTATTAGCTTTTAGAAATAATGTGTGTGTCTTAGGTTTATTTCCTAAAGATTAACTTTAGTTGCTCACTTTCTGTAACAACTTTGCTCTTTCCCCCTAGATGGTGATGTGGCCAATGAAATGGAAGATGACAAACCGAGGAAAAGCCAAAAAGATGATGAAGAGCAAATTGCCAAGTACAGAGAACTTTTGCAAAGTATCCAAGAAAAAGAGAAAAAACAGGAAGAAAAGGATATAGGAATGGAGATTAAATGGGTTCCAGGTAAGCTTTATTTTTTTTCTTTTCCTGCCTTGGAGGATATGCAGTATTGGTCTGCTGACAGGGATATAGTGTAAGGTGCTGAATTTATAGTAGGAGAAACAAACCCTTTTTTTTCCCCCATAAATTGAAATCCAGATTATTTACAGTGAGAGAAATAGAAAGAACATGATCAAACTCAGTTCCTCAGCTGTACGTTTCTCTTTATAGATTTTTTTTTGCCAGGATTTTTTATACTTACTTTTTCAATTATCACTTTATAGACTTTTTTAAAGTAGAATTCATGGGCTTGTTGTAGAGTCATAAAACATACTTACACTTTTAAAAATGAAAACCAGTATGATTTGGAAACATAGTGTGTAACTAGGGGAGAGTGGTTTGGAAATGTTGCTTGCATAAAGATTTGGGGGAGCAGAAAAGGGAGAAGTCTGACTTTCCAGTGGAGCTGCAGTGGGAGAAAGCAAGGTAGCAGGAAAGATTGGGGAATAGTGACATCCAGACTGACATCTGGAAATTAATGACAGGTAACCTCGCCATGTAGCATCCCAGCAGAACTCATCCTGAGATCCAAAAACCAGTGTCTAGTTCTGGTTTTTTTCTTTGGGACAAAAAGCCACTCCGACTGAATGCTTTCCCTGAGGTGTAATGAAGCAGTTTAACAGCTCACTGCATCCACAAAGGGAAAGGTTTTCACTGTGGCATCACCACGGTCCTGGCCCAGAGCTCATTCTGACTGCCTGTACCGGCCCTGGCACTAGGTGGGGTCCCTTTGCAAGCCTGATTTTGTTTGCTAAAATAACAGAACTGCTCTGGAAAAGAAAAGATCTGGATCTTTTCCACTGAGTTAGCATGTCAGATCTGCAAATGCTCAGAGGGTTAAATGCTGAAAGACTGGGAAGTATAAGATTCCCTTCTAGGGAGCAGCTAGGTGCAGCAGGTGTGGGACTGCAGCCTCTGTCAGGACACAGCCCCGATCTGTTCCTGTAAACAACAGGACCAGACACACGCCAGAATCCAGCCCCTCCACTGCTGATGGGTTAATCCCAGCTAGGAGAGCCCATCTAATTATGTGATTTGCACAAATATTATTCTGAGTTCACTCAGGAAACTTCTGCTGAACAGAAGTTCTGCTCTGTTGGAAATATTCTGGTCTGTAGCGGTTCACTGAACTGGACTAAAGTGAATGGAACAATTTTATTCCAGGTTCTTCATAAGATCTGTATTCAAAAAGATACAGGGGCATTAAAAATAGTTGTGTGCTTTCAACTGTGCTTTTATAATTCCAGTAATTTCTGAGATGAGTGCTGCCAAAACCTTTTAAAAAAGCATGTAGCATGCAGCCAGGACAAGTGCTCACTGTCACAGCGTGGTTCTCCATCTGTCCACAGCGTGTCAGTGCTTGCATTCATGATGTTGCTCACTCAGTAGTCAATTGTTCATGTCACTGGGTAGTCCAGGCCAAGGAGTTTTCATACAGAGGTAGCTTTGTAAGATTTCTACAAAGATTTGTTGTTGCCACCTTGCAGATTGAAGGTGGAAACCACAGGTGGGCCAATTGCTGTAGGAGTGTGTTTTGTATTTATATATATATATATTTGTATTTATATGTATTTACATGTTGTTTAAAGCAACCATTTTTGGTGTTGGTTTTGAAAAACACATTTGGAGGCTTTTTTTGTTTGTTATGCATTCTGTTTTTCGAAGAATTTTGGAAATTGTGTGAAAGAAGTCCTGCAAATTTAGAAAAGCCTGAGCAACTTAATGTGGTAACATAGTCAGGACTTTAGAGCAAACCATTCATTTTAGGAGATGGAAGATTGTTTTAAGGGAGACCAAAGGAAACTCTTTAGCCTTGCTTGCCCTGGGAGAGCAAGAAATTTTCTAAGAAGCTGTCTTTAACACTGTGCCTTGCATGTTATGAGTAAATTGCATTAAGTAGAAATGGAGTATTAACTGTAGCAGAGATGGAATCCAGTTCCCTAATGCATGGGCTCCCTGTTTCTTTGCAATGGAACTTGACTTTAGAAAATTGGATTTTTTACATACTTACATTTAGTCCAATCCCTTCCTGACTGCACCTTCATGTAGGACTCCTAGGACTTCTGCTATGCCCTCATCTCTTTGGAGTGAGGGATGGTAAAAAAACCCCAAATAGCCAAACAAAAACCCCTATCTTGATAAATTTGACTGATTTTGTCTAAATTTAGCTGAATGTCCATGCACAGAGTCAGGTTTGTTCATATAATTTTGGGTTCAATGTGCATGTGTGCACGATGAATTTTACATGGGTAGTTTATAGTATTTGATGTTAATTTAACAACTATGACTTTACAGTATATGTTAATATTTCCTCATTTCTTACCCTGAAAAAGTGAGAGGATTATTGAAGAGCAGAGGTTCTGGAAATCATAGAAGTGTTCACTTGCCTTTGTTAGAGACTGTTCACCTCCATGAGGTCAGCAGTGCCACTTCTGGCTGTTGGCCCCTGCAATATGGTTTTGTCCAAAACACAAGTCCTGAAAGTGAAAATGGGTGTCTTAAGTTTGCTTTTGAGTCAACAATTCAGCTGTTGCTGATTTCAGGCAGCATTTGGAGAAGAGGGCCTGCACACCTGAAAGGGATCCTCTTTTATATGAGTTTCTTAGATGGTGGAGCACAGACAGCACGTGCTGAACAGTAGTTTAGAGCTCTGGCAATATATACACACTTGAGGCTGTGCTTCCTTATGGGAGGGAGGAATGTTAGTTGTTATGTTGGTTTTTTTTTCTCGAACAAATGTGCTTATTTAAATTTCAAAACCATTTAATTATGTTCAGTTGGAGCATTCTGGGCATTCAAAAATAGTTTTTGTTGTAATCTCTGAAGACTCCTTAATTTTTTTCAGAACTAGTTTATGTCTGTTGAAATATTTTTATTATCGAGTTTTGCCTTAATGTGCTTGGCTTATTGCAAAATCCTTTTCCTGCCCAAATATTTAATACATGGAAGAATTACAACAGTTAAATCTAGGAAGTTTTTCAATTGAAAGACAGATATTTGAATTAATTTAAAATTTTGAGTTTTGGCACAGTTATTTACACATGGTTATAGAAAGCATACTTTGTCAATGGTTCAGTTATTCTTGAATCATAATAGTTTTAAATAAACTACAGTGCCAGCAAAAATAAATTAGATGTAGTTCCAACTCTCTTTGGTCTGTTTTCTTCTAGGCACAAAGTCAGTGTTATATTTAAGCATCCATCTGTTTTCTTAATCATATCTGATTTAAGCAACAATTACTATGAATCCTTATCCAGCTCCCAAAGCTCCCCTTAGAAAGTGAAGAGAGAGGAGGCCACAACTGGATTTCTTGATGATATTCTGCCATGGTTTTGGGGGTTTTTTTGGGACTTAAAATTTTTTCCTTTGGGAAGAATGAGATGTAAATATTTAGCCAGGCTTAGAGGAAAATTCCGAATTTGTTTTCATCAGAAGTAGAACAGAAGGTTGTGGTGTCTGTAAAGTGCATGGTAAAGCCCAAGTGTACAGTTAGGGATGATGCAGAGCACAGAAGTGCTTGTATGCAATATATTTCTCCGTTGGGATCCTTGCTGTGTGTCCCTGGCTGGAGCAGCCTCAGCTCCTGCAGCACAGAGCAGGGTGTGCTGAGCTGTGTGGGGGCTCACACCTCACAGCTGCCACCCATACTGGGTTCTACTGCCTTAGGGAAGCTTGATTGACTTAACATATTTTATCTTTATAAATTCTGATGTTAACAGAGTATTTCTACTCGCTGTTCCTTTCAGCTCCCTGCAACAAGGTGTTTCATTTTTCTGCTGAGGCATTACACACAAGATGAACTTGCTCCTTTAGGTTTCCTGAGAACAGAAATGTATCTTTCTAGCCTCCAATTACAGTGACAGTTGCAGGCTGGTAAATTTCTACGAGTTTTCAAAGCTAAGTGTTTGGAGAAGTAAAAATTCTGGCCTGCCCCCCTGCCTTGCTGTCCCACCAGTGTGAACAGCAGTGTATTTAGGTTTGTTGCAGTATTTATCACACGTTTAATCCTTTAGCTGAAGTATGATTTCGTTGCATGTTAATATAGATGACCTTTTTCCTCTCTTTTCTTGCCCTCATTTGTGAAGATTAAATGAAACTATTGTGATTCATTTATTCTGAAAAAAAAATTTATATCAATAAGGGTATGTAAGTTAGCCCTTTCTATAGCCAGCTAATATTTCTACCTAAAGTAGACAATTCCTTTCCCCTTCTGCCATCAAAATCCTTTTGACCACTCAAATACACTCTTGTTCTCGGGAAGTGGTCTGGACAGTAGTTTCTAAGCCATTCTAATCTGTGGAGAAACTCTAATGCCTTTCATGAGACTGCCAAATACCACAAGAAAGGGCTGGATTTTCCTCCAAGTTCTTCAGTGCCAGATGGATCAAATGATTCCATTTTCCAAGCAAATAAATCAGAAATATTGTAACTTCCTTTCAGATTTTGGGTCTCTCTTTTGCTGAAGATGTGACATATATTTTTTTAATTCTGCATTTGCTATCTTCAAAGAGACTCTACAAGGTTGTTACCTGACCAGTATTTTTTTCCATAAAAGTACTGCAAAGTATCTGAGGTTACAGTGGTTCAGTTTCAAGGAAGCTGATGACTCTGCTTTCACGGACTTGGAAGATAACTAAATATTTGTTCTTGTTGTATGAGAGTTTCTTAATGGCATGTTTTTAGTGAATCTGTGCAAAATCCTTCCTTTGTCATGGCTCTGATTTGTTTGCTGGTTAAATACCCAATTTTTGTGGCTGTAACAGTTTGTCACTTACTGTTCATTCTGGCACCTTTCCAGAGGAGTAGAAGGATCCTTTATCTTGTTTTTACTCCATTCTTTTCCCCCTACAATTCTATGGTTGAATATGATTTTAGATCTTGTCCACACTTCGTTTTTCAGAGAAGTTGTAACCAGCTCCCCAGCCTTGGAATTATTTTTGGAGTGGTGACAAGCACAAGAACAGGGATTAGTGTTTGCAATTTTTCAGAAAAATGTTCTGCCTGCTCTTCTGGGGACGGCTAGAACTGTCTATGAAAGCTGCCCATTTCTTCCATCATGGTCACTGTTTTCAGTTCTTCCATGCTGAGGAGAGCTGGAAGGAATGATGAGGAATAGGGACTTGGCAACTGAGAAATCTGGTAGAAAGAATGGGATCTAGTCTAGGGCATCTGAAGAGGTGTGAGTATGATTTCTAAACAATAAAACTGGAATGAGGGGTGGGAGAGTAGGATGTGCTCAGGTCACAGCTGGACTGGGGTGGCAGAGAGGATGCTGGAGAGCACTAGAAGTAGGATTGGGGAAGGGACAGGAAATATCAGGCTTGGAGGGCGAAGCAGAAACAGGATTCCTTCAAACTCCCAAGATAATTCAGTCCCTTTGTGGGAGACAAGGTTACCTATAGGATATCTGACTGATTTGTTACAGGAGTTAAAAAAAAAAAAGTGTGTAGTGAA
This sequence comes from Orthonyx spaldingii, assembly GCA_013397795.1. NCBI lineage: Eukaryota > Metazoa > Chordata > Aves > Passeriformes > Orthonychidae > Orthonyx > Orthonyx spaldingii. The sequence goes on from VZTJ01000678.1 coordinate 1,146,350, forward strand.
TGAAGCAAGGAATTGCAGGTAGGAGAACAATACTTCATTGCCCAAGCTGTTACCTCCTACCAGGGAAGTGGATTCTGTTTCTGCGTCTGAATTGTGCTCTAGTGCATTGCAAGGCAAGTCACTTCATCTCCTTAGATCATTAAATTTTGGTTTTGGAAGTGCCCATCTTGTGAAGAACAAGCTGAAAGTGTATAAGGTGCATCTGAAATTGGTTTTCATCGTCATAACATCCAAGTGCTCTGTGATGTAATGAATTTTGGAAAAGTATTTGTGATGTGTATGGAATGTTTTACCAAAATTAGAAGATTGCTTTAAAATGAAGTGCTTATTCTGGGTTTGAGTATTATACATGTGAAATGGGAATGCTCCAGTTATTTAATGGATTTATTTTTAAGGTTATGTTCTTCCACCATTGAATACTGTAGTGATGCATATTATAGAAAACTTCGTTTTGTTCTATTCACAAGAAGCGTAAATGAAAGGTTAGGGCACACTTGTCTATGCAGGTGCAAGTGCTGGGCATTGGAACACTGGGTGTCCGTGCTAAATTAGGGAATTTAATGTAAACCTAATTAGCACATCCAGACTTTACTGATAATCCTGTTAGGCCAGAATTATTTAGAGCCAGACGTGTTGCACTTCTATGGGGTTTACTTTTCTGGCATGAAAAATACAGGGGTCAGCAGAGATCCTGCAGCATTGTCAGAGGATGGTCACAGAGGCAAACTGTCAGCCACTTAACTAATTGAGAATCTTAACTAATGATAGTGTGGCACATTAAGCATAAGGGCTCTGTGTCTGTTGGTTTTATTGTGTTACTGATTCTGGCATCTGTAGACTGCACAGTTGAATGTCTGGAGAAGAGACCTTTCTGAGGAGCAGCAGGAGTGTTGGGGATCAGATACCACATAGCAAGCTCTTCTTCTGACTCTTGTACAGTTTTTACTGAGGGAATGTTTGATTTGGAAAAACACATTCTGGAAAGCGATCTTTATTAAGATGGTTTTATAAGCAATATTTATGTTGTTTCCACAGACTTGTTGAAGGAAAGCTAGATTGTTCTTTTACAAAGGAGAAAACAGTTGATTAATAAAATTCAGATTCATCACATTTTTTTAATTTACTATGGGTTTTTTTTCTAGGCCTCAAAGAAACTGCTGAAGAAATGGTCAAAAACAGATTGGAAGGAAAGGATAACCTGACTCCATGGCAAAAATATCTAGAAAAGAAGAAAGAAAAAAGAATTCTTAAGAAGAAGAGAAAGGTGATGTTTATATTGGCCATTTGTGGGGGAGTTGTTGTTTGCTTGTTTTCTTAATTTGTTGTTAATGTTTGTTTAACATTATTAAGATAAATGAAACAAATTGTCCAGCTGCCCATGCTATTGGAAGGTTAGAATATGCAGTGGTCACTCATGTGGAACTACAGAGAGCACTTCACCAAACCTACAGAGCAAAAGGATATTCAGCATACTGCTGACCATACATCTGCTTACACAAAGCATCTTTTATCTACTTGTGCTGCTTTAAAGATAAATTAGTCATAATAATTGTCTTTAATTTGCATTTTTAATGCTTTAGAAGGGGTCTTTTTGCTGCTGTGTGCATATCAGTTCAAAGTTATTATGACACTGATAATTGTAGTTTTGGATATTTTGGGGCTAAAATAATACAGACTTGTTTCCCAAAGCTGTAAAGGCACAGAATTAGTAGCTACAAAGAACTATTCAAATTTCAAATTACAAGAGGGAAAAAAAAAAAAAAGCACGTGGCATGCAGAATCTAGGTTCTCTAAAGTCTTGAATTACTCTCAATATAATTCACATTGCTGAATTATACTTCTAAGGGTAAACTCTACACCCTGAGTTACTCTGTGCATGTCAGTTGGTTTTAACTGGCACTTGATGAGTAACTTTAATCCGAGGAGTGCTCAAAATGGAGCACGTAGCACTGTTAGGTAGCAGAGCAGCTTTGTCCTGCATAATGTTCTTGTCCATTGATAAATTAAGCAAGGTGTATAACACACTACTGCCAGTAAGAAAATTTGGTCTTTTAAAGCCAAACTCCAGCTTTTTGAAATTTGCACCACAAAATGAACTCAAGTTTGTCCCCAAGCAGAGCTTTTGTGGAACATAAAGTAAGGACACACCAGTGCTGATCCTGTAATTTGTTGGAATGGTTGTCTGGTGCATCACAGTTTGGGGATATGCCTAATAAAAATGTGTGAAAGAGAGTTGAAATTGTTGATTTGTCTTTACTATCAATTTTTAGTGTACTCTGGTTTTATGATGTTCCATGTACAGTATTTCAGTTTTCATCTTCGTAGCTACGAGCAGAACATCTCGTTCCAGTGAAACTTAAGTGGAAGTTATATGTTGATTGAAATTATGTTTGTGCTTTATTACAGGCTACTGCTGAGAGAGCAGAGAGTGAAGATGAACTTCCACCTGATGTTGACCTCAATGACCCATATTTTGCTGAAGAATTTGAGAAAACAGGTCAGTCAACACAGACAACTTCTAGAGTAAATCTGCCCTTTTGTTAAATAATGAGTTTTCAAAACAAAATCAGGCTGGAGTAAACGCAGAGATAGAATGTTCAGAATTAAATGAAGTAGGTGTGATTTGCCTAAAGTTGCTGTTCCTGTAAAATGATGCCTGTTGGAATACATGGAATGGTAGACAATGCTCTCTTGGCTTTCACCAGAGACCATTAGTTATCCAGTTCCTGGGGATGGCTGTTAAAAACCAGCTGCTTCCCTAAGTATTCCAGAGAAAAGAACTCCATTGCTTTTGAAGTCTTTTTATATAGGCAGAGCCAGATATATCTGGGTCCCTTTGAAGCTTGAGTCAATTACCAAAACATTAAATGTTTTTGCATCATAAACGAAGTTGTCTTTGGGAAGAAATCACTTTACTCTTAGGCTGATACACTTCTTTACTGGTGTACTCTTGGGTGCTTAGAAACCCAAATAGTGAAATGTCATATTTTAGAAAATAACTTGCCCAGTTTAGGTTTTTAGGATACCTTTTTTACAAGCTTTATTTTGTTCTGATGTTTAAATTAGCTGTTGCCATGGTAATGGCAAATTTATGTTGAGTGTGATTTTGCTAAGTAAAATCAGTAAAGGTAAGTTTTTGATGTTCCATACTTTTGGGAGCCAGAGCCTAAGGGTGGCTCATATTTTGTATATTAAAAGAAAAATGACATGAAAACATACAGAAAGAGGATAACAACATATTTACTAATAATACCAGTCTGTTGTTTGGTTGGGGGTTTTTTGAGCATAGCAGTGCAGATCCAAGTTCCATTCAAAAAGTATAAGTTACTTTTAATTTGATACTTGCCAGCACAGGCTTCTATCCTGATTGTTAAAATCTATCTTAGGATAAAATAAATGACTAAACCCCAAAATCCAGATGATTTTGTGCTTAATAATCTGAAATACAGAACAGTAGAGTGAGTCCTGTCCATGTTTTAGGAAAAAACACCAGAGTCCAAAGTGTCGTGCAGTGCTGTTTTCTGCCATGCTTTCTGGGTGGCTTGTGTAGGTTGAAATAATTCCTTGTAAAGATAACCATTCCTTCCACCAAATAGTTTAATTTTTCTTTAATTGCAGGATTACCTAGGTACTCTCATATGATGTGTGATGTTCTCTGTGAAATCTCTGGAAAAATGTTTTCTTCTGCATTATATGAGAAGTTCTTTGTGTCCTAGAGGGACTCAGCAGAGAATGAGCTTATTAAACCTTGTCCATAACATGGAGGAAAGGCTTTACTCTTTGTGGAGTCTTTGAGGATAGTACAATACACATAAAGGATAAGAAAGTGAAGCTTTTGTCTTCAAGATTACTGATAATTACTGAGATTCAGGAGAAAACCAGAACGTGGTTAGCCCTGGAGAAGTTCTAAAGGGACAGTACAGTGGCTGGCTGTGAGCCAGTTTACATTTTAATGGTAATTACACAGCACAGCTTTGGCTTTCACCAAATTTGCCCAGAACAGCCTCTGTCTCATAGTTGGGGTTGCTTTTAAGCACAACTTATCCAGTGAGGGAAAATGGGTTACAGTCATCTTTGAACTTGGCTGTAATTCTGCTAACTTTGTATTCAGGGTACAGGCAACTCAAATGACCATCATTTTTCACAAGCTTTCCACAATTCCCCTGAAAGATTGAAATTTCACCCTTAAACTGACTGTCAGATTATTTTAGATTATGCTGAAAAAGCACGTGACAGGGTTTGTTTGCAGACTCATGTGGACCAGTGCAGAAAGTGAGGATGCAGCAGTGCTGGATTCACTTGTTGGCTGTAACATGCACGGGTCTTGTGTAGCTTGGTTTCTGTCAAGCTGAGGCAATTGAAGGGAAGCAAGAGTGTAAGGAGCTGTTAGACAAAGGGCTTAAAAACTCTGAATGCTGTGAAAGGACAACTGGTTTTGATGGGAAGTCTACTAAAGCACACATTCCTCAGGTATGTCGTTGTTCCTGATAACTGTGTGTAAAGCAGGCAGTGATCCTTACACTGTGGGTGCTGCACTTCGGGAGAGGCAAGGTAGAACGGATTCTTGGTGCCTGCTGTGGCCAGAAGCTGTCTGTGTGGGATTCATGGTAGTACTTGCTTTGCACAGTTTTCATAGGACTTTTTAATAGCACCATGGGCTAAAATGTCAGATGCTGCAGATACGTGAGCCTTGATGTTGCATTCTGGAAGCTTGACTCTAGATTCATATTGTCAAGAAAAAAACCATTTGTCACTTTCATTTTACACTGATGCCCATACTGTTTCAAAAAGCCTTGTAAAACTTGGGTTTGGCTTGGCCGGTTTCACTGTTACTGCATCAGCTTCTGTGGGGTTTTAGAAAAGGGAGACAGAATGACTCTTGCAGCCTAAACTGTTGAAAAATTAATAGCTGAATAGTGTAATTGCTTATTAACATGAGACCAAGGTCCTGCTGTTGGAGATCACTGAACAGCTTCAGAACACATTAGATGATTAAACAGAGTTTCTGTTGAGCCTTTGAGGAATTCTTCACACATTATTGTAACTCCTATTAGTTCCAAACCATTAGATGCCTTCTCATGATCTGATTTATGATGTATGGAGGCATTGATGGCTTTTTAAAGCCAGAAAGGAGCAGTACGAGTGCAAGGACATAAGAGCTTAACAACAAAGTCAGAGTATAGTTGTAGAACCTGTATTTGGAAGATAGAGTAGATGAAAAGATTCATTTACTGTGTGTCTTTGCAAGGCTTTTGAGACTGACTCAAGCTTCTGACTAAGGCAGATAAGAGGTCTTGTGAGAGGAGTTTTTGATTTGGGGTCAGTTTCTGTGTCTGAAGTCTCAAAGTTATGATTGGCTTTTACTGTCGGCACTGGAAAGTTGTCGATGTGCAAAGTTAATGTTGCAAACAGAATTCTTGAGCTGAGAAAGAGTCAAATGGCAGCTTGAGCAGGGGTTACAGCAAAAATTGGACTCCTTTCATGCTGCCTGGTGGCAGCTACCAATTAGTTCTGCATAACACTGAAGTATGTGTGGCTGTAGGTGGGACAAATCTGATTAAAAGATGGCAGTGGGGATGAGGTGCTGGGAAAAACCTGAGTGTTTGCAATCAGTTTGCCATAAGTGTGCAACAAGTGTGTGTGTGGTGGGGCTTCCAGAATGTATGTGGGAAGAGGGACTGTGGCAGGAGTATGTTAAAAACAGAAAATGATGCATTTGTGAATTTTGAAACAGAACCATTTTCAGTATGATACAAATTTTTGAGTCCCAAGGGTGATTTTAGGTCCCAAGCTGGTTTTATTAGCTGCACAGTGTCAAAGTAAGAAATAAAGGGTTTATTAATTTATTAATTTTCATGGAGAAGAGCTCAGTTTGATACCAACTCCTGGTTCAGCCCCATCTGCAGCCACAGAAGACTCTGAAGGCATATGGATCACTTCTTTGATTCCCCATAGAGGGAGAGATGAGGGAAGGTGACTTGGAGGACTTTCCTTTGGGAAATGTGTGGAAAGAAAAGAAATTTACTTCTCACTAAGATCTAACTTCTCATATAATTGTCTCCACTTGTATCTCTGTGCTCCTTTTCTGTAGTTTAGCCACTTCTGGAAGATGCAAAAGATTCCACAGTTGCTGAAGTCTTACAGAAGACTTTTATTTCTCTCTTCTACACTTAAATTGTGTAGTTTAGGTAACAATATTATATCTGAATCTGATTTTCCTGCATACTTTCTAGAACTACTAAATCAATAGTTTAGTTTTTGAGCTGATGACATTGTGCATCTGGATAGTTGATTTTTTGGTGGTGGTGGTTTGTTTCTTCTGGAAATCCATTTCCAGTTTGGAATCCATGTGGAAGTAGTCAAGGGAATAGTCAAGGCAGAAAAAAGTCTTCCTCAAGAAATATGTCCTGTTCCAGAGTATCCTTAGTGATACAACTTGACATGTATCTGGCATGTCTGTATTTCTCGTCTGAGTACAAATCTGTCTTAACAAAATGAAGCCAAATATCTCCCTCAAGAGTACCCCCAGTGGACTGCAGGAAATTGCCTGTGAATGGCATTCCAGGCTCAAAGGTCAGAGTGTGTGGGTTATGTCGGGAAACCTTCTGCTTTTCCTGCTTTTTCTTGATCAAGATCTACAGGCATTCCAAAGAGAATAATTTGATTTTGTAGGATTTATAAACAGATCTGCTTTCATTAGAAGTTATGTTTGACTAATGCCTTATGCTGTTACTGTTCATTGTGTCTGTCTAATCAGCACTGTGTATCTAAATGCCAAGGGAGCAGGGGAGCTTCCTCAGAATCATATTCAGTCTGAGCAGAGTCAATCATATTTTAATTTCCATATAAAACACTCTGGGAGTGGTGTGATGTCATGGCTTTGCCTGCAGTGTTGTGATGCTCCTCTCTACTGCTCTGAAAAATACAGTAAAGCCATGTTATTGACTTGTTTATGCCATTTGAATGTTGCTGCCACCTTAAACTGAACAACTCTTCAGTGGATTTTTATTGCTTTAAGTCTTCTTGGTTTTTCTTAACTTTGCAGCCTTTTTCCACATCTGACATTTAAATGCTGACTGCAAGAAAATGAGATGTACTTAGAAGTTCTAGCTGTAGGTAAATTATGCCCTCATGCATGAGCTTGGATAAATGTGTTCATGCCCTGTATTTGCACTTAGGTTTAAAGAAGAAGCCAGAACCAGTAGAAAGTACCTCAGAAGATGAAGAAGTTCAAAAACAGAAGGTAAAATGGTGTAAAATGTTGAATGGCTTGAACTCTGCAAGTATTTAGTATGTGTTTGTGAGTGGAACTGCAGAATTTCATAGGATGGCAGTAGAATAAAACCATACAATTTTAACAGTGAGAGCTTTTGGAACAAAAAATACCAAGAAGAAATTTGTGTGTTGGGCAGTGCCGAACTTTTATTTTTTTAACATCAGTATTGTATGAAACATTTGTGAGTTCAAACCTTGTCCTGTATATTTTTATCCTTGAAGATTGAGTTGTTTGCTATTTTGTGTTGTCTTTTCCTTCTTTCTCAGAAGAAGTTAACTAAAGAAATTACTTAAATCCAGATATGTTAGTTTTTATTTTGCTATATGAATATCAGTACTAAATTGTATCCATTAGTTATTTCTAAGCTGTGGTGTACAGTTTTCAGATGAGATTATTACTATGTTTGAAATTTGAATGTGGGTATTTGCATTTATTTTATATCTAATAAGAAGGAAATAAACTCGTATTAATACTACACCTCAAAATATTAAAAGAATGTTGTCATGGATTAAATAATACTGCCCTGATGATCCTATTTCAACTCATTTACATAAATGTAGGGCCACACAGGCTTTATTAATGAGATGCTGAATTTTTTCGTAGAAAACTTTCATTGTGTATGTGTACTTTCTTATTTTGTAGCAGGCTGAAATGGCCTTACTGATGATGGATGATGAGGATGACACCAGAAAACATTTTAATTATAAAAAGATTGTAGAACAGCAGAATTTGAGCAAGAAGAAAAAGAAACTTCTTATGAAAAAGAAAGAATTACTAGAAGATGACTTCCAGGTAATTATGTACTCCTTGATTTTGTGACTGGAGCAGTTCCAGGAATCTCATGAGCTGCGACTTCTGCAGCAGCTCATACCTTATTGGGCTTAAAAGCTTTACTGTCATGGGGAAAGGTTATCTAAAATAAATGCTCCTTTTCTCCTTTCAGGTCAATGTTGCTGATACAAGATTCCAAGCCATGTTTACTTCTCCCCTGTTTAATTTGGATCCTTCAGATCCAAATTTCAAGAAGACAAAAGCAGTAGAAAAGATCCTGGAAGAGAAAGCTCGCCGAAGAGAAGAACAGGAGCAAGATCTTAAGGAGGCAAACAAGGGCCTGGAGGACAAGATGGCAAAGAAAGGACAGGTTGCTAAGAAAGCCATAGATCCTGCCCTGTCAATGCTAATAAAGTCTGTCAAAAATAAAACTGAAGAGTTTCAGGCAAGGAAAAAGCAGAAATTCAAATAACTGAACTTTGTTTTTACTCGGACTTTACTTTAGTCTCAGCCCTTCTAACTGGAGACATCTGTTAAAGTTACTGCAAACTGCTCTGATTCCTGGCCACCTAAAACATCCTGAAAAATCATTTAACTACGTTGGTGAATTTTGAAGTGTTAAGAGTAATAATCACTCTTCTGCCACAAGGAATACTGTTTCACACACATGTAAGGAAATTATGGTTTTGGGGTGGTTTGTTTTCTATCATGTCATCTCTTGAAAATAATAGAAGTGCTGAAGGTGACTACAAAAATCATAATTATGGGTTTATTTATAAATAATAAAAACAATTCTGCAGAGGTTTACTGCTGAGACTAAGTGGTCTTAAAGTTTTTAATTGCACAGAAGTCCATAAAATGTATCTGTCTTGATAAAGAAGGTAAAAATACAAATACAAATTGAAGAAATTTTGTATCCAAGTTTTTTGTAGATTTTTAAAAGATTGCATAAATGCTTTATTAATTTCTCCTTTAAATACTTGAAGGTAATAGAACTAATTAATGGAAATATTGCCATTTAGAAGTGTTTCATTAGCATACTTTGGAAATAAATAGTTTAAATTGGCCCAAAGGAATTTGGGGTACTACCTGTGTTTTTTTCTTCATGCCTAAATGAAATTACATCAAAATTAAACTTTTTGCTGTTGTTATTACATTTCCATGTATATAATTATACAAAGTCTTCCAGCATTGCAAGTGTTAAAAAAAAAGTCAGGGGGAAAGAGAAAAATTAAAGGCAGATCTAGATGATACAGTTTTATAAACCATGTTGTTTGGCCGTGTTAGTGTTGGTGATGAAGGTAGCAAAGGTGCGGGGAGAATACAGTAAACAGAAAATGATCACTCTTCCCTGGAGTGTGGCCATTGATTTGTCTTCAGGTTTGGTGTGTGGGTTGGGGTGTTGGGATTTTTTAAAGGTTTGCTGTATCAGTTCTAATGGAAATAAAACACTGTATTACAAGAAAGACTGAGAACTTTAGAAACAAGGAGCTGAAAGGTAATTTTCCGTTTTGAAGACATAATTTTAAATTTTTAAGATGTTCTACTAATTTAAACAAAGACTTCTATGAAAACAGAAGTTAAAACTATAGATAATCAAAGCCAGTGTTTATACCAAGTAAATTTATCTCAGTAAGTAAAGGAGATAAGAGCTGGATTAGCACATGGGAGGCTGGAGAGTGGCCAAAATGACCAAAGGTATTAAGGAATATAATATGCAAATACAGGTGGAGATGGATTTTACAAGACTGGTTTGCCTGTGGAGTACTTGCAGGCCTCGAATGTTTTAAATGTAATTACTCTTCATAAACATTTGAACATCTTCAGATTCACTTTGCGTTAATGCTGGCTCGATAGAGAGTCTCCCATGACTTTGTTTAGTGATTTGTATGGAAAACAAATCTGTTGGGGAATGAAAGCCAAGAACAAACTGCACTGTCTCTTGAATCCTCTAACCCTGCTGAGTTCTAACAAACACTTCTGTGTTAGCAGAGCTTTTCTTTTCAGCTTGGTGCTTTTGTAACATCCGTGGAAATCGACAGGTGGATCTCTGCTCCTCCAGAATGCCCAGATACGCTGAGTGACTCACTGGTACAAAACTCTCCAACAGAACTTCTGTACTCCTGCAATGCCTCTGGTCCTTGACACTACCTTTGCTGGAGGAGTAATGTGAAAAATCTGGTGATAAAATTAAAAAGTCACAAATTGTAAGGACTTCTTTTTGAAGTGGTATAAATTTTGTTGTGTCTTCACATGTATGTATGCTGGCTGCTTTCTCCTGTTAGGAAGCCTGACTTCTACATGGAAGTCACAGCAAGGCAAAATGTACAGAAAGACGAACGCAGACTTCACAGTGATTTTAATTATTGGCTGAAATAATTATTTTGTTGTATGGTAATGTATATTGGGTATTCTGTAAATGCTTAATCTATGACCATTTTATGTAATCAGATGCTTTTGTTGTTGGTTTTGTTTTCAAGTTATTGAGTGCTGAGGGCACATCTTGGTTGGGAGGAACTGGAGAACTCCAGGATCTTTCTTAGCATGCATCTAAGATAAGAATTTTATTGTTTATAAAATGATTAGCTCCAAAACCTCTTTTTCTTTTTCCCCTTAAAAAAAGAGAAAAGTTTTAATTGCTAATTAGTAATTATTCCAATCCCATCATCTAATCTCCATGATTTCAGATCAATGACAGCAAAATCTGACATGCTTTCTTTCTGTGTCTCCAGCAGAAGCATATCTTGAAAGTCTGGTAAGAATCTAGGAGTTCCTTGCAATCCGTATCCCTTGGTGTAAACAAAACAAATGATGGTTCTGACCATCTCATTCTTTTAAACATGAAAATAGGATCTAGAAGTTCCAGCCTCTGAACTTTAAAATACGATTTTACTTTTCGCTTTCACCTAGACGTCATGTAACCAGCAGAAGTCGAGGCAATGAAGTAAAAGTAACACATTAAAAACTGGGATTGTTAAAAGTGAGACAATTTTTCTAGCAACTTATGGAGGTCTGTTACAAAGTAATTTGTCTCCAAGTTGGCAGCTAGCAGAGCTCATGTTGAATGTAAGCCAGGCCTTTAAAGCTCTAATATTACAAGTGGAAATCACAAGAGGATTTGATTTATTTAAAAACTGAGAAAGATCAGACAACAAGAGATGAAGAGCCGTGTATGTTTTCAATCATTCCTTCCGTCTAAAAATTAAATGTATTATTTCCAATTAATAGCAAGTTGGGTTTTTGTTCTTTTCATATTTTGATAGTATCCAAAAATAACAGTAAGTTGTGCCATCACATACTTTTTTAGCAAACAAAGCAGACAAGCAAAATACTGTGGGTTTTCAAAATAAGGTCTTAAAAACTTATGTTGTATATGATCTATATTTAAAAGTACTAGAGTAATTAGTTTGCTTTGTGTTCGTCCCAACTCATGTTAAATGCCTTAGTCAGGCTTTGTAGCTGTGGTAAGAAAAACAACACTGGTACTTCTGATGGCACAGGAATTTTCATTAATTCCTAGAATACTTGAAAGACCTGTAACTTTCTTAATGTAAAAATAGACATTTTCATGTAGAGGACTGTTACTGCATTCCTGTAGGAAGCAAGACAAAGTGGCAGAAAGGTCTGTTCTGAAGTTTTCTGTCCTTAACATACAGCATTGTAAATGGGAGTATTTTTGTCTGGGTTCTATTCAGTCTAGATGAATGTCATCTAAGGTCATGACTACTTTCTGTCCCTCTCATCGCTAACATATGAGTAATCCCTACTCAGGACTGTTCCAGCTCTCTATTTCAGCCGTGCAACACTGTTGAGTTTTAAACAACATCGCTTGTAGCCGCCAGTGAGCCCAGTGGCAAACCTTGCTCCTCTCCCATCCTCACAGACACCCGATCCAATGGCTGGTTGCCACATTTTCATGGGCAAATCCTCCTGGACTGTGTCGCACGAGCTCCTTGGCACTGCACAAATCCTGCCCAGTGCACTTAGACCTTTCTCCTTTTGTATTTCTGGGACAAGGAAGGAGGGAAAGGACAACTGATACAGATGGGACTTCTGACAGTGAGGTCAAAGATGAGCATTGTAAGTGTGAACAGAAAAACTGCAAGGTTCAGTCAGCAACATGTGTGGCTGAACCACTCCTAAAAGGGGCTGCCAGGTGGTCCATGAAAAATGGAAGTTAACAGAAGTGGTTACCAAAAGGACTGTGAATAGCAAAGGGACTGGTTTGGGGTGGCTGTGATTGCTACGGGTGATTAAGAGTTGAACTCAGTTCTGTGCAATGTGAAACCCTCAAGCATAAGCTGCTTCCCTGTCTGCTTTTCCCCTTAGGTCAATGCCTGGGCACTCAGAGAGGGAGTAGGTACATGAGCCGGCCCAAGAATGCATGCCTGGGGCTGGAGGGCTTAGGGACAGGTTGGTCCTTTTCCCTAGCAGAAGTAACAGCGGCAGCAGCAGGGAGAGAGCCTGAGATGTGCAGTGATGAGCAATGCCTCTGGTGTGGGCCAGGAGTTTAACGGTGTCCTTGAGGTTGGAGGGAGGAAAGAAGGTCTGTAATTCCTGAACCAAGCAGAAGTTAAGACATTTTTTTTTCACATATTTCTTATTTGGTGAATTTTAGAGCTCTCTATGAGGAAACTAAATGCAAGTGCCTAGGAACCAAAACCATGTCAGAGAGAAAACCAAGCATAGTACATGTGAAATCAGCTCTGGCATTTGTTGCAGTTACCTAAACTGATGCTTTTCTTTAAGCCCTAATCTGACATGAAAATACCATGTTAAGGGAAGCAGTCTTCATTATTCTATGTTTTGGTGTCCAAGTGCTCAACTTTGCAAAATAACTGTTTTATTTAGCAGGGTATTAATTTTCATTTATTTTAATGAAATAAAAGCCACAACCTTTATGATTCACAGAAGCTCATCTGTCTCATGGATGAATCATCACCTCAATCCAGAAGAGGAGACTGGGCACTTCAGTGAACATCCCAAGTGTTAGCAGGGAAAATTCTGTGCTCTGTATGCCCTCTGTGGAGGAGTAGAAATGCTTCACAAGATGGTGGCCATACTGTAACTTGCAACACTAATGTAGTAAAATCAAAACAGGTGTAGCAGACCACACCTAAAAGGAATGTAAATCTATCACTCAAGTTACCTGCTTTTCTTAAGAGGCCCAAAATTTACCTCTGATAGCAAAGCAAGTTGCCTTGGTAAACAAAAATGATTTTGTCACAGAATAAGTGCCTTGTTTTTCTGTGTTACATTTTTTGAAAGACAGAAGGTACAAAACACAGAAAAAGGGTAACAGTAATTAATTTAGTTGTGTATTAAGATGTAGTTTAAAAATGCAAATTCTGTCGTAAGATAAACGTGCATTGATTTTTGTACTGATCTCAACTTCACGAAAATGTGAATTTGCTGATAGAGCTCATGAGCTTGTCTGAGGGATGAGAGTGGATTTTTTTTTCCTCATTTTGTATCTTGAAGATCAGAACTTCCCCAGTAAGAGAATGATTCTGCTAATTATTCTTAAATTATAGTGAACTTAGGAGTCCTGAAGTTTCTCTGTGGCAATGGGATCAGTATCACAGAATTTGAAGAGCAGGATGCTGTGAAGACTGCTCTACTGAAATTGTATCATACCCTGAGTGCAATAAACCAGCTCTGGTTTGGACTAAATCATGGAGAGCTGCAGAGAGCAACCATACAGGTCAAAATCCATAACAATAATGAGATGATCTAACCTGTGGAGAAAGCCTAGTTCAGGACTTACTTAGTCACCAGCTTGACCCGTTTTGCCAAAATATGTTTTTTTAAATTGTCATATTTAAACCTTCCCCATGCTTTGTGGGCATGAAGAAAAATGTTCTCTGATTCTAAAAACCACTTTTCTGCGAGTCTGCCTTCCTGATTTCCTGTAGCTGTCATTGGGAGGTGACTGTCCTACCTACTGCCATGGCCAGCATGTACCCAGTGCGCATTTAACTCACTTTTCAAGGAACAAAGACAAAACCTTACAGGGATTTAGTACTTGTGGTTATTTTGGCTACAAGTGGAGAATGCATTTTTGAAGTTGCATTTCTCAAAAGTTCCGTGTCTTGTGATTTGGCCCCCCTGAAAAGCTGGCTGACAGATCGAAATCACACCGAGCTAGAGATTTCTGAGCTGCAATGGAATGAGCCTTTGGAAATAACTGTGTGTGGGTGTTGAGCAGCCGGGAGTATGTGGAATGCTAAAGAGACAGGTCCAGGATGCTAGAATATTTTCTTCATCTGAAGTAGCTCATTATCTGGAAAAAACATTATTTTACTGGCTGGAAGTCAAAGAAGGGGCCTCTTCATATGGAGAGGAAGCAACAAGCATGCCTGGAGAAGACTGCAGGCTTATTTATGCTACCTGCAAAGATCAGCCAGTCTTCCAGGGGGATTGATGATGTGGTGTTGGAGCGGATTGATTCCACCCTTCCACCGCTATTCTCCTCTTGCACGCAATCATGCAGATAACACTTCCTGTTTGTATTTATTGGTGCATTCAGCTTCTTTTTCTGTTGACTGTAGAAGTGAGTTGCAAAGTTGCAAACTGGAGTGCTTGATATAGGGCTGTATTTCTACGTGCTTGCCTTTTTTTCTTTTCTCTTTTCCTTGCGGCCACTTCCCAGACAAATCCTCCATTGAAGCATTAAAGTTGTCTTGAACTGATTGTTTAAGCGTGTCCTCTCACCTGGTTTAAAAGGGATGTGAGTCTTCTCTTCTTCTATTGCCGTTTTCCAGCATCTCTGTCCTTAACAGGTGTTTGAAAGCAATGAAACCTTCCAAAGCAAAGGTTTAGGTATTTCTTGGCTGGAACATCTTTTGTAAAACCTCACTGAAGTCTAAGGGCTTCAATAGCCACTTTTATCCAGAATAAATTAAAGGAGCAGATAAGCTCTTCATCATATTAGGATGTAAAACCAGTAGAGCATGGTTCAAAAGACAAAGCGCAAGAAGAAATCTAAAATAATCAACAAGAAATAGAACAAAAAAATCCACAGGCTTTAAAACACAGCTGGAATCTTTGTAAAAGGAATAAAGAAAACCTTTCACTTCAAACCTGGATGCTGAGGAATGATTTACAGAATGAGATCACCTTTTTATTGGAGTAGCAACACAAATTTACAGAAGAGTAAGGACCAGAAAACAGGAAAATACCCCAAGAAATATTTGGCCGGTTTGAAAACTGTCACTAGCAGCAGAGGACAAGTTAAGTAAAGGCATCAAAAAACAAGTGAAAACAGACATTTTGATTTGAAATCCAGTTCTGCAAAATGGTAGAGGGCCAAACACTGAAAAGACTTTAGCTTCCCCCCTAAAGAACAAAGGGCTCCGTGATACTGTCTATCTATCAGCATGACAGCCCTACCCTCGTCATTTGAACCTATTGCCGACTTCAAGGAGATTTGACAGTCAGGTCAAGTCAAAATATGTGTAGCTGAGAGCCAGACACATGTTGTGCTGCCTCTTTCTTAGCCGCAGATGGAACAGCTGGACAGAGAAAGGGAAAATGGGAGGCAGAAGGTGCACAGGATTTTACACAGGACAGAGAGGTGAACGCACAAGGTCAAATCAAAGCTGCCTTGGTGGTGGCCAATGCTGTGCATCAAAAAAAAGGCTGCAGCCAGAAGGCAAGTGAGTTGCAACACTTCCACAACACTCTCCTTTGCCCTCAAATCAGTCTGTCCCAGCTCAAATGTACCTACTGCCATCTGAGAAGCAAAAAAAGTGCTTTGAGGAATCTACTTGGTTCACTTCAGCACTATCAAGAATAACAAGGGCTTTAAAAAAAACACCAAAATAAAAGGGCAACAACAACGCAACTCGCAACTGGGATTTGGACCTCAGGTTAAAATCTGTGAAAGAAGTCCAAAGATGTTCTGAGGGTTTGTGGCCTGCATGTTATTTCCTGGTAATTTTGTCCAACAGAATAGGAAGCACCTGGTAATGTGGAAGACAAAAGCTGCTCTCCAAAAGCCACATAGTTTTGCGTGCCAAAAACTTGTGTTGAAAAAGACTTGCGTTTGTTCCTGACATATTTTACATTGTTAAAAAAAGTAAGGCTGGTCTTTGAAAAAAGAAGTCAATAATACAAAAGTGGAAGCACATTTTTATTGGGAAACAAGCCATAGAAAGGGTTTCTGTGACTACTAAGCAGGCCAGGAAGGAGCCTTCTGAATTCCTGGGGGAGATCCTGTGATTAGGCTGTGGTGGAGATGGAATAAAATCTGGGGGTGAAAAAGTTAGTTTCCAAATGTCCCTATCCACAGCAGGGGGTTTGGCCTAGATGTTCTTTAAGGGCCCGTCCAACCCAAACCATTCTATGGTTCTACGATTTTTTGTTTGGTTCCCACCAGTTCAGTGCAAGCCCCTGTTTATGTTTAATATACAATATAACCTGTGTTCACCACAGACACGAAAGCAAATGGCACTTCTCTTGATGATGGCAAGAAACGTAAGCAATCTGATACTAGTTATCACTTGCTTCTGAAAGGAATTAGATGAATGTGTCTTTACAAATAGACCATGTTAATCTACTTGTAGATAGGGCTAGGAGCTTAAAGATAAGGAAGTAACAGAAGAAAACTCTCAGTTCTAAAAAATGTTACTAATCAACACAGACTGCTACTCAGCCAAGGCCATGTTAAATTCCGGAGAAAAAGAACAAAGACTTAATAGAATTATAAATAGGGGAGTTTATAATAACAAAATTAAATAAAACTCTTTTATATAACAAAAAAGGGGGTGCACATTAGAGGGTGACATAGCATAGATGATTTGAGAAGTCCGTACGTTCCAAGTACCTCAGCCAACGGGGAAAGGAAAAGGGTGTTGCGGTCAGGAATTAGGATAAAAAAGGAGTTGCATCCCCCCACAATTCGAGAGACTCCATGGGGAATGTCTATGGCCTCTCCCTTTATTTGAATAAAGTTACAGGACTCCTCTGTCTCCTTTTTGGACATTAAACCTCTGGTGTTTGTGAATTAATTTTCCTGACACTTCCAGACGTATTTTGGCTAGTGAATGAAATTGGTGTTACAGGAAGTCCTGTAGTAAGTGCTGCAGGAACCTAATTTGTCAAAATTCCAACCGAAAAACCAAGGTTTGGCGAGCGAGCTGCTGCCGGCTGGCGGCTGAGGGCCGTGAGGGCAGCGCCGTGAGGCGGCCGCGCGCGGGCTCTCCGGGGGACGTCACGGGCCGGGCGGCGGGAGGAGGCGGCGCCCCGGGGCCCTCGGCCCGCCCGGCTGAGGCCTCGCCGTAAAACCCGAAACCGCTTGGAAACAAACAAATACCAGCACCCCGCTGGCGGTGCTGAGGCACGGACAGAGGAGAGTCGGCCCGGCGCGCCCCTGCGCTCCACGGCCGCGCCCTGCGGGGCTTCAGGCCCTGCGGGGTCCCCAGGCGGGAGGGGTTGTGGGCAGCTCCGGCTGCCTCGGCGTGACCCTCGCGTGTTTGTCTTTCTGCCAGCGCCTGTTTAGGATTCAAGGTTGCTTTTGCAGTGCAGTCAGAGGTTTGGGCCCCTTCCACGAGGCCAGGCTGCTCAGAGCTCCATCCAAGCGGGCCTTGAACGCTTCCAGGGATGGGGCAGCCACAGCTTCTCTGGGCAACCTGTGCCAGTGCCTCAGCACCCTCATAGCTGGGAACTTCCTCCTAACATCTAATCTGAACCTACTCTCTGTTAGTTTGAAGCCATTCCCCCTTGTCCTGTCACTCCATCCTCTAGTGAATAGTCCCTCTCCATCTTTCTTTAGGCTCCCTTCAGTGATGCCAAAAGGATTTTTTGCTATTTCTTTTATACCTTTTACACAGTTCTGTGTATCCGCAAGTATTAGCGTGCATACTTGTACTTCTTTAAGTCTGATAACTCAGCATAGTTCCAAGGTCCTGTAGAGCTAGGAGACCAAACATCCTACTATCTGAGGAGCCATGGCTCCCCTCAGTAGAACATGTTCTGTAAATTTATTGGCCCCTCGAGGAGATTGGGTCTATAAGTTGTGTGCGTGAGTGGGGTGGGAGGTTACAGAAGAAGAAGAGAAGGAGAAGAGAAGAAGGGAGAAGAGCATGCATGCATGGTGGGCTTCGTGATGTGATGTATCAGAACAGGATCCTATTAAAATACTGAGGTAAATGACCCTCAACTCTCTAACCTCCGACTGTGTCTAGTATTCATTCCTGAAACCAGGAAAAAAGGCATCATCAGGAACCGGGAGGCCACAGCTCGGTCGTCCCTGAGCCTTCTCCAGGCTGAACAATCCCAATTTTCCCAGCCTTTCCCCAAGGAGAGCTGCTCCATCCCTCTGATCATCCTGGTGGCCTCCTCTGGCCTTGCTCCAACAGCTCCAGGTCCTTCCTGTGCTGGAGACCCCAGATCTGGATGCAGCACTGCAGGTGGGGTCTCACCTGAGCGGGGCAGAGGGGCAGAGGGGCTCCCTCCCCTGCTGCCACCCTGCTTTGGATGCTTTGGATGCTTTGGATGCTTTGGATGCGGCCCAGAACAGGATTGGTTTCTGGGCTGCCAGAATGCATTGCCACGTCATGTCCAGCCTCTCATCCACCAGCACCCCCAAGCCCTTAAATCATTTTGGTTCATGTTCTTCAGGAGTCACACTACTGCATATTCCTCCACTGCTTCTGTAGCTGTACAGATGTATAACAGGGAACTGTGCAAAAAGGAGGGTCAAGATCAGGACTGATGAAAATACAACAGCCATGAAGGAGAACTGATAAATACTAGGAGAAGCTTGAAAGTGAAAGGATGGGTCCAACGTGATCTTACAAAGCAGACACAGCAGTTTATTAAATGAAATGTAAATGGACATGAAGAATATTTTGAGATGTAAGTGGTTTGACCAAATTGACTTGATGTGGAGGATGTGTTATGAAATTATTGAGATATATCCTGAGACCCAAATATATGCAAAGGCCTAATTAGGATTCTCAGTCAGAAGTTATGCTCCTAGTTAGTGTTCAAGTGGTGTCTCTATCTTCATTTTTAAATGCAATGGCAGAGCGAGACAGAGCAGTGGGCTGAGAGCCACACACTCAGACCCTCTGGCCTGGCCTTGCTGTGACATTCCCATCTCCAGCTGCCCGGCAGCAGCCCTGTGACATCGCTTTGCCGTTCCCATCTCCGGCTGCCCGGCAGCAGCCCTGTGACCTCACAGCTGGTGCCACCACCGCGCACGGACCCCGCGGGCGCTGCTCGGCTCCGCTCGGGGTGAGGGCGAGAGGTCGCAGCTCCTCAGGCAGCCCCGCCATGCCCCGCCCGGGACTGTCCCTGCTCCTGGGGCTCTGCGCGGCCTCGCTGCTCCCCAGCACCCCCGGAGCTCACGGCTGTGCCCCCAGGAGCCCGGTCCGGCTGCCCGTGCCGGCCCAGGGCGTGCGGCAGCCGGACACCGGCACGGGCAGTGCCGGCCCGCGGGCCGGGCACGGCTGCACCTTCTTAGCCCTGTCCCTGCTGCTCGCCCTGCTGTGCCTCGGGTGCAGCCTCCGCAGACAAGCCCAGAGGCAGCGGGCAGAGGTGAGGGACGGGGCCGGGCAGGCGGCACGGTGCCGGGGGGCTACAGCGTGGAGGGTGGGGAGCGCCAGCCCTGCGGAGAGGAAAGCCCGGGCAGGCACCGAGGCGCCTCTGCCTCTCCCCAGCCCTGCGCCCGAGCCCAGAGGCAGAGGCGGGGCTCAGCCCCCTTCCTCCCAGGAGGGAACAGGGACACCCTGAGCCACCAGAACGAGACAGAACCTGCCCGAGGTCTTCTCCACACTGGGGCAGCCCAGCCCGGCCCCAGCGTCTCCAGGAGAGCCCCAGGGGCTCAGCCCCCTCATCCCCCCTGCCCCTTCCATCGCGCTCCCTGCCCTGTGTCTCTCAGGAGAAGGCCTGGACCCCCTCAGCGACGAGGGGATCCGGCAGAAGGAAAACTCTGCCTCCATCCAGAGCTACCTGAGGCACCTGCGCCAGCGCTGCCTGCGGGGGGACCTGCTCCAGAGGGGAAGGAACAAGAAAGTGCGGAAAGACTTAGATGAGGAGGCAGCACTTTTCTCTGACTGAGAAAACAACACCTGCTGGGCAAATGGAGCAGTATACTCACAGATTACTCACACAGCATTTTTATTATTATTAAAATTGTTTGTTTAGAAAGACAGCTTTTATTAGTAGTGAATGAATTCGTTGTCAGAGAAGTACCTTAGAAATTTAATTTGCAAAAATTGTAGTTTGGCTGAAGCAGGTGATTTTCTGACAGCTTGTTTGCAGAGAATGAATGATACTGCCCACTATTGCAGGAACCAGTGTAACAGCTACATGCTGGGCTTACTTCTAGGAAAACAAAACTGAGGAGTTACAATCTGCTTCATCTAGAGGGGTCAGGAAAATTTTTTGTATAAAATATATCCTTTCACTTCTCATGGTGGGGCTTGACCAAGAGATCAAGGAAACCTCTTTAGTGAATTCTGCAAAGAGAACAACCTCGTCTTGATCTAATAAATCTTTAGAGTTTCAACCTTAAAAGGCTGAGCTTTGCAAATGAGAATTTGACGTGTCAGCTAAAATACATTTACAATACAAGTAAACCCATAAGGACTCATTTCATGGTTCTGCAAAGAAGTGGAGCAGTGGCTGGAAGTGTGGAGGCACTTTTGGAACAATGGACAGTGTGGACTGGGATAATGAAGTGTCTCACACATATGTAGCTGGTTCCCAGCACTGATGATAGTGATCATCTGAGAAGGTATCAGGGAAATGGGATTTGTATACCCTGCCCTTGATCCTGGGAAGGCAGCTTCAGAAAACAATGTGCCACCTTTACAACAAAGCGGACAGAAATTAAGAAAAACTTAATACCGCTAGCAGTACACAATGGTCAAATGCTCATTGAAGCAGAAAGATGTAAAATACCTGATTGTTGTGAGAATTTCCTAGCAAGTCTATTATGAAATGTGTATTTTTAACCAATAAGTTTGGTCTTGAGCAGCTATCAGAAGTCACATGTGTAGATACATATATACTGCATATTGATGTATGTGTATATTGTGTATCAAATTATATAGTGCATAATGTTATATATATAGTGATATGACACATGTATATTGCATATTAATATATGTATATTGCATATTGGATGATATATATTGATGACATATATCTGCATTGTATGTTGATATACAGATGTATTACATATTGGATGATATATATGAATATTGATAGAATGTATCTCCATGTTGATATAAATATGTGTATGATACGATATATAGGTATGTAGCATTTTTATATATATGTACATTGCATATTGTATGATATATGTCAGGAAAATTAATGCACAAACACCAGAGGTTTATGACCAAAAAGGAGACAGAGAAGTCCTGTAACTTTATTCGAACAAAGGGAGAGGCCACGGGCATTTCCCATGGGGTCCCTTGAATTGCTGGGGGATGCAACCCCTGTTTATCCTAACTCCTGGCCGCAACACCCTCTTCCTTTCCCTGTTGGCTGAGATACTCGGAAGGTACAGACTTCTCGAATGGCCTATTCTATGTCCCCCTCTAATATGCCCCCCCTTTTTGTTATATAAAAGAAAAAAGCCTATTCATAAGTCTATTAAGCCTTTGTTCTTTTTCTCGAGGTTTAGGAATTTAACACGGCCCTGGCTGTGCAACAATCCCTGTTGATTAGTAACATCTTCTAGAACTGAGAGTTTTCTTCTGTTGCTTCCCTGTCTCTAAGCTCCTAGCCCTCTCTACAAGCCGATTCAGGCGGTCTGTTTGTAAAGACACATTCACCTTATTCTTTTCCATATATATGTGTACTGCATAGATATATAGGTACATTACACATTGTATTGATGCCTTTTTCCTGGTCTTAGGAAATGAAAACCAGACACGGTTAAAGGGTTGGGGATTGTTTACCTCGGTATTTTAACAGGATCCTATTTGAAGCATCACTCTGCTGAGGTGGAACGCGTCCCAATGCCCCCACCATAAACCGTGTATACAATTTATAGCCCTTACACATTACCATCTCTAACAAGGGGGCCCAATAAGGAGCTTGGGAGGGCTAACCTCTAGTTTACAGAACATGTTCTACGAGGGGACCTTGGCTCCTCAAGATAGCAGAATGTTTGGTCTCCTGGCTCTGCAGTTTCTCGGGTATTTGGTCTCCTGGCCTACACGACACTGGAACTATGCTAAGTTATCCGACTTAAAGAATTACAAGTATGCATGCTGATACTTGTGGATACACAGAACCGTGTAAAAGGTATATAAAAGAAAAAGCAAACATCATCTTGGCATCAGTGTGATGTGTATATCGATTATATATATATGTATACTGATATGGGATATAGGTATACTGTCCTGGGGCGCACGGTAGCAGCACCGGAGGCCGCTGTCCACCCCGCTGAGACACGCATCGCTTCTGTGGGGCTGCGGTGCGTTGTGAGCAGCGCGGACCGTGCGGCAGAGCCGGAGCGCGGAAGGAAAGCGCTGCCGAGCCCGGCCCCGCCCCCCCCCCGCCGTCCCCGCCCCGGCCGCCATTGGCCGCGCGCAGCGCCGCTCAGCGGCGCCGTCACTTCCGGGCGCGCGGCGGGGGCGGGCCGCCTCGTGCTCACCGCGGCAACGCGCGGGCGGGCGGAGCCGGATGGCGGCGGCGCAGGGTGAGTGAGCGAGTGAGCGAGTGAGCGAGGGAGTGAGAGAGAGCGAGAGAGAGCGGTGCCG
>VZTJ01000678.1:1169257-1234747 GCA_013397795.1 Orthonyx spaldingii
GGGGGCTGCCCCGCGTGACGTCAGCGGCCGCGGGCCCGCGTGACGTCACGGGCCGGGCTCGGGGATGGGGATGGAGGCGCGGCGGTGTCGGCCCCTGCCCGGCCGTGTCGGCCCCTGCCTGGCCCCGCGCTCCGCTCCCTTCCCGGCCGCGCCCCGCGGGGCTCCGGGCTCTGCTCCGTGACCCCGCGTGTGGCTGTGTTGGTCCGAGCGCCCGTTTAGCACTCAGAGTTACTTCTGCAGTGCACTCAGGGCTTTGGGTGCTTTGCTAAAATCGTTTTGGTTCCTGCTCTCCAGCAGTCGCGCTGGTGTGTGTTCTTCCACCGTCTCGGTCGCTGTACAGATGTAGCAGGGAGTGTGTAGCAAGGAGGAATGAAATCGGGAGTGGTGGAAGTGTGACAGCCAGGAGGGAGAACTCATAAATCCTAAAAGAGGCTTAAAAGGGAAGAGTTGAGTCCAATGAGAGCTTAAAAAGTGGAAGCAGCAGGTTTGTGAATGAAATGTGAAAGGACTTGAAGAACAGTTTGAGACGGGAGGGGTTTGAGAAAATTGACTTGCTGTGAAGAAAGTGCTACAAACTGAAGCAAAGGAGAGGAATAGGTTGCCTCTATGTTCTCTGGCAGAAATAAACACATCTTTAGACCCAGCTGTATGCAAAGGCCTAACTAGGATTTTCAGCAGTTACACCGTTAATAAGTCTGCAAGTAACGCCTCCATGTTAATTTTCAAAAGCCATTTAACCATCATTATTGCCTTCCCTACCATCACACTATTTCTTCCATTCCTGTGAGAGTTTAAATTCCTTGCTGGCTCCTCTGTCACTTTACTGAAGCCTGTGCTGTGCCCTTGTTGCAGGAGTGACTTTCTGTGGGGTGCAACAAGATGCAGCAAAGAGGGCCAATGGTTACTGGAGCTTTCTTTACTATTATTAGTAGAAAGGAAGTAAATGCAGTGATTAATACTTTAGTTTTAGCACTGAAGTTTATACAAGTGACCATTACAGTTGCATGTAGTCCACAAATACTCTTTCTCTCTGTAGAGCCCATGTATTGTAGTGGCCTTTCATTTTGTATCAAGACATATATGCAATTGTAACATTATAACATTATATATATATATATAACCACGTTATAACAATAAGTTCGTATTTAATTTTGAAAAGTAAATTTACAGATGTATGGAGATTACTATATATGCTTAGCATTTAAGAAGAAATGATGGTAAATAAACAACTTCCTTCAGAGCTGTGCTAATTCTTATCAAAAGGATAGTTATGGCAAACCAGCCAATTTGTTCTGTGGCAGTGCTGAATCTTGCTAAACATCACTTGCATAGTTCAGGTCATTTAAATGGAGTGGGATTTAATTACTGGAGTAAGCCATATAGCATTTACAAAGTCAGTGGTTTAAGTCTTATGCATTAAACATCTCATTTTTCCACTTCTGTTCACTTTCCAGTGTTCTTGGGTTACAGCCTCCTTTTTGAGATGGTAGGAGTGATAGACATTATACTGGAATATAGAGGTGTAGAGTCTGAGAATGGTTTGGATTGGAAGGGACCTTAAAATTCATCTAGCTCTTGATATGTAACCTGTCTTAATATATTACAGAGGTTTTCTCCATTTCTACATTAACACTACGTGCTTTTATTTCCTTAAGTAATTCAACATGTAGAATGTCTCTGTTTTTATTTTACCTGCTGAAGTAGGCCAATGGGTTTGTGTCAGGATTAATATGTAGTAAGTTGTGGGTAAGAGGAGCAGTAAATACAGTGAGATTGTTTGGTGAGTCCTGATAAATACACCATTCTGTGTTGTTACTTCTTTGTGTCGTGTACTAGACAATACTGACAATATTTCCATTAGCTTTCTATAAACATTACATTCCTTAAACATCTTAAGGGTAACCATCAAAACCAATAGAGGTACTAAATTATTTGAGCTTGCCTTAAGCATGTTGTTGTTCACTAGTAATCATGGTAGCTCTACTTACCCGGGCAAACATCATTTCACTGTTTTAGGCTTATTTGGTTTTGTTTTAGAAATGCTTTGTTGTTAAAAAATTAGTTAATTTATTTTTTCTTTTCCTGCTGCAAATTAGTGGGGAATTATAAGGAGATGGGATGAAACAGTATAGAAGAATAGGATTCGTTATAGGATCTTAAACAGCTACTCCCTGCAAAAGAAAGGAAAAGATACGATGTTTTAAAGGGTTACTCATGTGCTAGTTAGATGTGATGGGTGGAAAAATAAGTTGTATTGTTGAAAAACAAGGCACCATGGAAAGCAAAACTTATATTAACAATTCCTTCCAGTGACTGGCAAGATCATTTGGTTCAAGTTATGTCGTAGTGAAAAGGCTGCTTTCAGCTTGCAACATGAACTTTGATTATTTTAAGTCTCATTAATGCTGTTGGCGAGGGAAGAGGCAGAACTCAGAAGCCCTCCTTTGGAGAGGTGTGTTCCCCTTGGTTCAAACTTCTCTTCTAAAGTTCTTTCTGAGGTTATTTGTGTGAAATTCATCTCTTGGAATTGGTGCCTAACACATAGATCTGATCTGCTTTTAGGATGATTTCTCTCCAGAGTTTCTTTTTGAATGGAAGTGTGCTCCTTCCCAGTAGAAGATGGTGATCCTAATGTATGATCATGGAGAAGGGGATAAGTTCAGTAGAAGTGTTACCTTCCAAATCATCTCAGGTTACAGCTGTGAAAGTGGTGGTCAAAGAGCCCGAAACAAAGCAAACCCAAAGAGGGAAGCGAGTGGGATTTGTGCTTGTCCATGCAGGTAAGATGTGGAAACAGAACAACTGGAATGCAGATAATGCATATTTTGATATCAAACTATATATCAACAAAAATTTTATAGTGGCTTTGGACTACTAGTGTGCATTATAATAAAGTGACATTAACTCCATATGCAACTCTGGGAATGGGGAGTTTGGTTAGAGGTTGCACTGGAAACTCCTAATCAAAATGTAGCTGTTTGGGTGTTCTGGATGGTATTTTTTTTTTTTCTCCTTGACAAAGAAAACCTCTAAATTTAGATGATTATAAAATGTCACATTCTACAGTTGTCTGCTAAGCTTGGGAAACCTACAGAATGGGAAACTTACAAAATACGAAACATACAAAATTTCCATCTGTTTCTTTATCTATAGAAGGATCAAATACAGTTGTTTCAGTAGTGATGGTTTCTTGTGTGACTTGTCCATGAAGACGGTCCAGCTAAGACCTTCTGAAACCTCCTTGGGCTGTTTGTTGCAGCCTAAGGGCTGTAAAAAGGGCTTTTTATACCCTTTTGATATTTTTCTTCCAAGTCTATTTTTTTGATCTTGTTCATGTTTAAGTGAGTTACTGTTTATTCTTTCCACATGTAATGAAGAACTCCACTCAGATCTGATACAAAAATTATGTGTTATGGGTGTCTTGCTCATAAGTTCTGTTCTCATAGGTTCTTTATGAAATACTATGAATCATGAAGTTAACAATGTTTATAATCTGGGTGTATATTTGTTTTGAGCATCTGTGTGAGGACATGAGGTGAAATTGAGGAAGGTGGCCTGGTGATACCTAAAATATTTGAAAACCCAGCATGTTACTTGTTTTATAAAATCATTAAGGTTAAAAAAACCCAAACCTCAAATAATTTCTTCAGGGTTGATATTTGATATCCCTGGTATTCTATTTTAAGGGCAAATGGAATTGCTGAATATAGTGTCCTTCACTGGGTCACTTTGCTAGTAGTGTTAAAGCTTATTTTATTAGAGTTTCTCAAAGCTAATATTTCTAAAGGTGAGCAGAGGGAAGTTGAGATAAATACAAGCACGTTTTTAAGTGCAAAACCTGGTAAAACAGAAGTACATTTTAAATATAAGTGTGCCACTCTTATTTTTCTGGTGCTGCATTTAGTTGAATGGTGGCATTGATAAATTTTTCAGGTATGGAAGTGGGGGCAGTGGCTTCAAAATAGGGCAGAATGGTTCAATACAGTGGGATAGATGTAAAGACTGAAAATAAGAAAAAGGTGAAAAATCTGTGTGATCTTCATATCAAAGAATTCCTTGTCCTAAATCTGGAGTAACAAGCTCTAAAAATGTAGCATAAACACGAGAAAATGGGCAGAATGGTAATTGTGGACTTGTACATCAGTGGTGAAAAGAAAATCAGAGTTTGACCTGAAACTGAGGGTTTTGCCTGTAAAGAAGAAAGCTATGCTGGAAATCCTCCAAGAGTGAATGAAACTGGAATCTCTTGGAAAGTGTTCATGGGAAGAGATTGATGCTGATATTTATACCTGCGTGCTTCTCAATATATGCTGTGTATCCTGTGTTTTACTCAGTGTGTTTGATTCTATGTTGGAATGCATAAAGTTGTCAGTCATTGATACAAAAAGGAAATGCCAATGTAATCTAGAGTAAGGAGCACTGTGTCTACCTGTGCCTTAAATCTCTGTGTGAACTCCAGGCTGTAGTTTGCCAGGTGCTATAATATATTTATAACATATTTTCCTTTTGCTCCACTTGCAGGTGCAGGTTATCATTCCGAATCCAAAGCTAAGGAGTACAAGCATGTGTGCAAAAGAGCCTGCCAGAAGGTATGTGCCACCAGCTCCATGCACTGGGCACACAAGAAAAACCTTTGGTAGCATTGTCCCTTCAGTAGAAGTGGACATATCTGGACTTAGCTGCTCAGGCTGTATGTGTTTATTGAGGGAAAAGAGGGAAAAAAGAGCAGAAACAGTTAACATCATACAGAGGCAGGACAGGGTGTAGCCAGGAGATGCAGGAATGTTCTCATCAGTGCTGGCAAACAGCAGACACCAAAGGAACAGCGGGAGAACAAGAGAAGGTCACAGTGGTACCTACAAGGAGTATTCCTACAGCTTCCTGGACTGTCCCAGGGTTTCTGGAGCTAAATATGGCATCTGTATTTTGATTTCATCCATGGGCACTCTTTGTAGTTTATTTAAACTCTAGCATCCAAGTTGCTCTGTGAATGCAGGGGTTTTTAGAATTATTCTTGGTAGCTCTTACACTCTTGATAGGAAGGGAGGTAGAAACAGGAAAAACAAAAAAAAAATCAAAGCTGGAAAGGGAGAAATGGCAAGACTTTGATTTCCGTTGAAACTAATATGTTTTCATCTCTTCCAAGAAGTTTGCTTTGGAACTGGAAGTCCTGTCTATTAAGTGTTGAATGAGTAGCTGGAAGACCTCTGTCTAAAATTTTTTATGTCTTTTACTTTCTCCAAGGAGAAGAAGCTTGGGAGCTTGGCAGAATTTTTAGAAGAGTCTCAGAGTTGGCCTCTGATAATTATCACTTTGTGTTAGTTTGTTGCTCAATCCTAATACCAACCTAATTTTGTAATGAGAGGCCTCACAAATCATCCAAACTTACCACTGACTTTATTAGGCTGGTGAAAGTAGTTTTCCAGCTAATTATGTGAGATCTGCTGTTGAATTCAAGTCCAGTTTGAGATTCTGTGTGGCTACTCTTGAGCTGAGTAGCCAACATAAATAACTTTTGTGAAGAACAGTTTCAGATTTGTCTTGCAGCCATGGTTGTTTTCTGGGGTTCCCTGAGAGAGCTTGCCTGTAAGGTTTTGTTCAGTATGGATCTAATAAATCCTATTAGGCTCTAGAAGTTCACTGTTGTGTGTGTATATGATTTGAAGGTAACATTATCTTACTTGATTTGTGTTGGCTTCTAGACGAGGTTGTAAAATTCTCTTAAATGTGATGATAATTGCTATATGTGGTACTAGAAATTTTTGTGGAATCTTGAAAGGAAAATTTGAAGCTTGTTGACTGACACATTTGGTGTTTGAGGACATCAAGTATAAGAACTTACTTTGATATAAATTTGACTATGCAGAAATCTGCTGCTAAATGCAGTGTCACAGTGCCATAGTAGGAAACTCATATCTTCAGATCTGCCCTCACATGGTTCATACAGACTTCTTTCAGTGGCTCTTGTTCTTACACCCTCTTACATTTTAAACTAATTTGGTGAAGATTTTATTTTGTACAGGACTAGAAAAATATAGGGCTCAGACACAGAATAATAGAATTTCCTGATCATCAACTAAAACTTCTGTTTTACAGGCAATTGAAAAGCTACAGGCTGGTGCTCTTGCAACAGATGCAGTGACTGCAGCACTTATAGAATTAGAGGTATGAATTTCTGGCTAGTAGTAAATGTGCCTTTTGGATAAATCTTGCTAGACTTTCCTGTAGGAGGGTATTAAATGGGATATCTCAATAGATTTTTGCTTTTGTGCTACACTAATTTTCTCTTTTGCTTTTCCACTATATTTTGGTGTAAATGTGTTTAAGTACTTTATAAAAAGGCAAACTGAATAAAAGTTTTCTAGTTGGTACAATTTGGTTGTTATCTTGGGTATGCCTTATCAGATAGTCTTTACCCTTCAAGAATAAATGCAGTGATTAAAGACTTACTGAACACTTTGTAAGGATCTTTATTTCTGACTTACTGAGCTACAGACAGATTGTTCTGGCTCTGCTTCTTAGAGAAGGGAAAAAATATGCTACTGGTTCTGATTTTTATGACAAAATATGTGCTGAGGAGTAGGGCAAGTAATGCTTTTATTTCAAAACAGTACTTGTTAATTAAGATGGAACATCTTGATGAGCAGCTGTTTGTGAGGTTTTTGGAAAAGTGTTTTTTTGGAGTGATGAGATTTTTATAGCATCTGCCTTCAGTGAAGGTCCCCATGAAATAATATAGAAGTGAGCAAAGCTAAACATTTCTGGGATGTAAATGAGGCAGTTTTGTCATTGTCCCAGATCCACTAATCCCTCATGACAGTAATGATGGAAACAGGTGTTCTTCTTCTCCTCTAAGCAGTAATTGCTTCTTCCTCTCCAACTTTATTAGTAAAAAAAGGAAGGCATGTGTCATGCTGTAAAAACAATCTCCTGCATTTGGACTTGATGGTAGTATTCCAAGAGGATTAGCAGTGGATTTGCTTACCCATATGTTGGGAAAGTGTTCATTCATGTACTCGATGGGGTTAGCGTAAGGCAGGCAGTAAGTGCATACTTCAGTGTGTGTTACACATGCTGTCTGGGAGCCAAGGCTTCAGTCACGCTGTGAACTTGGCAAGTGCCTTGGCTTTTAGCACTCCTGTGGGTCCCACTGAACCCTTCAAATATGCTTTCATGTGTTATCTTACACATTAGAGTACAGCTCGCAGACAGCAGCGGGTATCTCTCGAATGGAATTATTTACCATGCACTTCCCTAAGCTCACTGAGGCTGCTCTCGCTCCACAAGACTGGTTTGTGTGTCAGCTCCCTCCTCAGTGGAAAACAAAAATAAAAATCTACTTTAGGTTGTGATTTTTATCATGAGCTACAGAGGAAAACATGTTTTGGGAAGCTTAACTGAACAGTTATAGATCTCTTTGCAGCTGTGTGGGGTAAATATTTTATGTTACTGTTATCCCCAAGAGACTTTTACTTTAGTAGATTTTTAAATACTCTGAAGTAGCTTCTGTAGAACAAGTTATGGCTTTAAGATGAAACAGTCTTGTCCAGTTACTCCAATCAGAAACCTTTTTCTTCTTACTTGTCTTGCTATGATTGTGCTGATGCCTGACATCATTCCACTTTCTGGTTCTGCAGTTGTCTTAGAACACACATTTTTATGTGTTCTCTTGCACAAAACTTTTTTTTTTTTTGCCTTGTTTTTAAGATAAAATGTTATTTTGTTCAGGTTGTATTGCAGTCTTGAATGTAATTATTTGCTTTCATTTATTCATTAAGTATTTTATATAATCTCTCAGTTGGGGGTTCTGTCTATTAATGGAATAGGGAATACTGGGTTTGGGATTTGAGCATCTTTTACATTGAAGTAGTTAGTTATGCAGTTATGTAGAAGAAAAGTCAAATTTATACTCAAAACTGAAAATGGTGTGGTTTGCAGTGGCAGTTTTTTGGATCTGGTATGAGAAACTCCCAAATGTTAGACTGTCAGTTTCCAAAATACGGAAAAGTTTGTATCTTACTCATACCTCATTCTGAACACCACCACCTCCAGACATCTCTGTCATTTCTGGAGCTGCATCTTCTGGTTTAGTATTGGTGGTTTTTCTGTTACTCCATGGAAAAGAAACCACACACAGCAAGTCAACAAAGCAGTCAATAGTTTTTCTCATTAAGTGCAAGATTTTATGAGTAAAAATATAGGTGTGTGTTGACAGTCTCTCTAGTGAGCTGTCACTACCTTTTGTTTATGTTTTAGCATGAAGGTAAAGTGTTTTAACATTTTGAGTTGATAAATACATAATAAAAATCTGTGTGAAGCTATGTTTATTTTCTTGTCTCCCTGTAACACAAATGAAGATCTAGAACAACAAAAGGTTGTATTAAATGATAACAGATTTCATTGTAAAGTATACTGACTGTAACTTCTTGATATTTTGGTGTCTGTAGGACACATTGCTATGAGTTTATCTGAAATACTTAATCACTTTTACAGTTCTCTCACACTTCTAATGCTTTATTCCAAACGTTTGTAGTCTTTGCAAGGCACAAATATTTTTTCGTGGAAATCTCACAAGAGATGAATTTTTTTCCTCAGTTCCGCTCAATTGCACAACTCCCGTTACACAGGATTTCAGCCCATCCAAAAGGCATCACTTGAAAGACTTGTTGAGGCACAAGAGTTGCTCTGGATCTTTTATGAGCAAGCTGACAGTTTGCCTGTAGTATGCTGTCTGTGTTTTATTTTTTCAGGCTCCAAGTGGAGAAAGAACAGCCTTTCTATGTTGGACTGGGTGACTCTCAAGTGAAATGGTGCTCTGTGAATATGATAATAATGCTAATGGTTGACTGGAGGAAAAGGTGGATTTCTTTTGCAAAGACAGGAACAAGACTGACACAGAATATTGGTAAAACAGCTGTGCTGGTCTTCATGGGCATCAGCTGTATTTCATAAGGTCATTAAGGCAGGTGTGTTTTCTGCCATTGCAGAGAAACAAATGCACATTACCTTTGTGAGCTTTTGGTAATAAAATGATCTGGACAAGGTACTTCGTAGGACTCATTATTTATTCTGTTTACTTCTACAGAGACATTATTGCAGTACTGTTAATTTTTACACTGTTGCTATCAGCCACCATGCGATGCCTGGATTTGTCTTGAAACACAAAGGAATTATTAAACAGGGGTTTTTTTTGTCTGGGGGAGGAAACCCCACACAACCCACTTAAAGCGTGCTGCTTTCAGCAAAACCACATGCTGATTTGTATTTATGTCTGGTTGTGAGAAAATTATGCAATTTCAAGCTTTTCATTGACTGTAGAGCATTTAAGGAAGTCTACTGATCAGGTGCTAGAGATAGGAATATGAGGTGGTTGTAAAGAATGATGAAGATTTCAAATTGTTTCTAAGTTTAGTGTACTCCTTTATTAATATGTGTTTAGATTACTTGTTTCTTTATCTGACTTCAGTAGAATGTTCTGTATGAACATCATTTAAATTGGGAATGAATATGATGGGTGGGGAAGCAGATGTCACATTTTGGATTCCAATCTCCTTGCTACTGAAATTGCTCAGTTTATTTTGCATGTTGTTATTGTGGATCAATGCAAAGAATGTTTTGTACCTGTTGCTATACTCAACCAGTGTGTTTCTGGGGTTGTCAGCAAAACTTTGTAGTGAAAGAATCTTTTTCTTGATGAATTGTTTTTCTGTTTTTTTTAAATTATTATTTTCGTAGTAATTAAGACTTTTGAGTATACAGTCTTAGTCCCAAGGACTTCTCTTTCAAGCAGAAGCAGCCTTGTTTTATTAAGGCAGTCACCACAGACAAACTTTTAATGGGTAAAGAACTGGAAGTTGTTAATTCTAGTTAAAAGCAGCGCTATGATGTTTTGCTGCAGAGTGACATACAGTAATTTGTGACAAAAGTATTGTCTAAAAACATTTTTGCTGGTGTAATTGAAAGGTATGTGACTCATCCTTGCTAGACTGTTGATGGTTGTCACGAAATTCCCACAGAAAAATTGCTTTTAAAATTACAGTATGTGAAAAGAAATACCTGTAGACTTCGAATTTGTTTTAGAAGTTACAAATAAGCCATGGCCAAAACTATATCAGAGATGGATGGAATGTTCTTTCATGACTGTTGAAAACTGAACATTTTAACTATTTGCCTAGATATAAGTGCTACAGAGTTGAGTAACTTCTTCAAGCATTCCAACTTTGACCACAGCTAGAAACTTCAGGATGCCTGTATTTGCTGCCAGGACATTTGTAAATACATTTTGAAGTAAAAAAGATTCTAAAAATAAAAATTATATCCTCAGAAGGTTGAGAGTTTTTGCAAGGTGGGTAACTTGGGAAAATCAAACTCTTATTTCACTTGTTAAAGCTTTCTCTTTCCTTCTTTTCTACAGGTTTGCATGGTAAGTTAGAGATACTTTGTGGAGTAATTGGCAGAAAGTTTAGTATTCTTCACATAATTGAAGACTTACATTTTGTTAAAATGCTTTGAGTAGCCATTTGTTTGTCTTTTCTCTCTTCCTACTTCTAGCAAGGCTTGCTGTTAGCATGCAAAGGCCAGGCTTGGTTTGCTTACTTGTCTTTTTCAGTTTCCTTAGAAACACAACAACTAATCAGTGCTTGTGGTTTTAAGTAAAAGTATACTCCTGAAGGTACCCTCTTCTTTTTTCTTTTTCTCCCTTTTCCTGGGCACATGCTTTGGTTGGGTTCTTCCCCTTTTTGTGGTAGCCAGGTCTTGCAGTGTTGTGTTTTTCTGTCTGAGGGTGTGAAGAGACTTTCACTTAGGTCAGTTTATTTCTTCCCTCTTTGAAGGCATTCATGCTTCTGTTTTAATGTTTCAGCATTCCTTGAAAGTTTTGAATTTTCATTTCAAAATACACCTTAATGTTCATACATTATATTTCTTCACTTGTATATCAGACTCTTGAAATCTTTTGATTTCAGAGATTCATGTTTTCAAAAAGAGATTGTATTTCTGTGGTGTATTTCGTGTCTTTGCCTATTCACAGAAGTAGGTGTGAATGTCTTGCTTCCATTTTTTTATAAAGGTTTTCGCCTACCTTGTTTCAAAGGCTTTTATCTCACCTCAGAGACACTCAGGTAGATATCAAAAATTCCGTGGGTTCACTCCCACTCTCTCTAAAGCTGTTTTCAGATTGCCTTTCAGATGTGTGAAGTTAAACCATCTTCCTCTAAGGAATTCTGAGACTGTTTTCTTAATTGAATGTAATCTGATTCTAAAGCTCAGTGGAACTCCACAGAAGTTTTGAACAGATGCTTGGAATTTGGTCTTTATTTCTTTTTACTGGAGAAGTTACTCATGTTGTGAGTGATTGTACTGGTAGGATTCCTTCTGAGTCCTAATATGAGTTACCCCACCAAAGAGACATCTGCAGTTTGGTGTGGACTTCTTATTTATCAGAAATTCTGTAGTATTCTGATAAATATTCTGTAGGGAGAAATAGGTGATGTTCCCTTTATCTTTAGATCCTCTGAGTAAATTGTCTCTTGGTGCATCCTGATTGTGCCAGTGAAGGTGCTATGCTAGAGCATGTAGCACATCTAGACCCTTAGAAATAAAGTGAATTCTGTATCCTGTATTTTTTTCCTTTTCCTCTTTTGATTATTACCTTTACCAGATGGCAGAGACCTTTGTGTCTCGAGTGCAGAAGGATTCTGGACAGTGTTACCAGGACTTCTTCCCTGGTGGGTGCTTCTTACTCCCTTTATTTGGCCATGACATCTACTCTGAAGATAACAGCTGTCTCTGCTTTGTGGCAAAGACAAATCTGTGGAGCAGAACATTTTTCCTCTTTGCTAATTCTTTTGAGCATAATGCACTGAGTGAGTGTTTTTGGAACAGAACCTTAGAGATCTGTCTCCAGACTCACAGGTCTCTGCACTCTGATTACCCAGGGGCAAAGAACTTGGACAGCACTAGGAGCAAGCATTGTTCATCCTAAGCATTCCTGGTTTTACTGTGTCTTCCAAGTACCTTTCACTGTTTGCTTTCAATTCCTTCCACCACTTTTCTGCTCCCTTTTTGTCTAAACTTCACTGACTTAATTTTCTTCATATTTGTAGAGCCTAGGGAGTAATGAAGCCAGTTAAGCCAGGGGCTACTCTGAGTCTTTTGCCTTTTCAAGGCCATCATCTGTTTTTAAACATATTTCCCCCCATCCATCCCCCTTGTATGGAAAGTTATTTGTGCACTCTAAACTGTAAATGTTTCGTTATCCTAAAATCTTTTGAAATTTACTCATTTGCTGTGAGGTGTAGCTGTCAAAATGAACAACAAAATGAATATGCACAGTGAATTGGAAGCAGTGTTGTGGTGTGGAATAAAATGGGATAAAATCGTGTGCTGCTTCAGAAGGAAGAAGCAGAAAATGAAGGCCAGTTTCATGGTTATGTATTAATCAGGGATCTTGTATTCATGATTCTTCAGGAAAATAGTGTTTTGGTGAGTAAAACACTGAGAACTCTTTTCATATCTCTGTAAATCAGAATCAAGATCTTGCAGAACAGATTTTGAATTTACTCACTACGTGCTCATTTGAAAGTTAATAAAAGCTAACTCATATCAGATTTATTTTTCATTTGTGTGCTCACCTCTTTTTTGTTTCTTTAAATTAATTGCAAATTAGTGTGTACAAAACCCAACCAGTTCACTCAGCACATAAAGCAGAACTTTGAGCTGTTTCCAGTAGTTTGTTTCCTGAATGAGCTTGTATCACTCATCACTGAAATGAGGTGTCATACTTCTAAGGTACATGTTCACACATGGTCTAGACAAACACTGCTCTTCGTCATGTCAGGTTGTTACACTGCTGTAATTTAAACATAGGAAACTCTGAAAGCCTGCAGCATCTCTCTGAAATGGGATTTAGCTATTATCTGTCTTTGCTCTATGTTCCTTTTGTGCTTGCATCTAGAAGAGGGGATTGTATTGAGCTGGCAGTGAGACTGCAGAACTGTGCTACTTTGAAATTTTGTGGTTTTGAAGTCATGGGATACTCTGATGAAATGGAAGGGTAAAAATGGAGTTTAGTTCTAGCATGCGAAACTTACTCTTTGAGAGCCTTGTGCTTGTTAAAAGCCACAGAAGGTGCTAGCAAAAAAGGAGTTAGGTTTATGATGTTGTTAAAATATCACTCCATAGTTTCTATGAAATAAGTATTGGTTTTTAGTCCAAAAGCTTCCAGACCACAGTCCTTATGCTAATGGTCAAATAGAAATTTTACAAAGTGAATTGTTAGTGATGCCAGTTCTTCATTTCTGCATGTGGAGCTGCAGCCATGGGCTTAGAATATTCAGAAAAAGGACAGTTCTGTTTGGCTGTAGTGTCGTACTTGGGAGTGTCAAAGGCAGACTGGTGTGTGCAGTGATTGGAAGATGTTACTTGAATGTTGCTCCACGGGTTAAGGACCAAGTGAAGTGTGTACTCTGGGGGAGGGAAAGATTTTTACTTGCAAGGCTATTGTTTGCATAGAAATGATCGTTGTTGGGTTAAGTGGTTGTGTTTTTATATTAGTGCATTATTACATTTGAGATAGATCACAGCCTGTAGAGGTGAAAGCTGTCCATCATAGCAATTTTAGATGCTCTATTCAAATTGCCCTTGTTTGTGTTGTGGAAGATTAAACTATTACAATAAGAAAATGCACTGCACCAAGATCAGCGTCATCAGCTCGGTTACGCAGAGGTTTTAATCTGGTCTGTTATGGATGTGGCCTTATAGTGTTTTGTTCTTATTTTTAGGATTCTCCTTTTACAAATGCAGGATTGGGATCTAACCTAAACCTTCTGGGTGAGATAGAATGTGATGCCAGTATAATGGACGGAAAGTCATTGAATTTTGGAGCAGTTGGAGCACTGAGTGGTATGTTAACTATGGATTACAAAGCTAACTACTGATTTAAGTGCAAAGATCAATTTTGGGGTTTTTTTGTTACTGTTTTGAAGGGGGACACATTGTAAATTCTGCCGTGTTGAAATAAATTTTGCCCCTTTAAAAAGGGGGGAGGCATTCCTGCTCCCTGAAATGCTGGTTTGTGTTAATTTCTTTGTGTAGCATGTTGTCTTATTAGTTCACTGATAATCCTTTGATGCAGCACAATTGTATGATACCACACAGTATTCCCAATGGGACTGAGTTTGCTCAGATGAATTTGTAGAATGATAATTTCATAGTAAAATTCAGTTGTTAAAAAACATTATGAGCATTTAAATTAGACTTTTTATGTGTTTCTGTGCTCAGGCATTTATTTGCATATGGGACTTATTTAATATGAGAATTAATGTGTTTGTCTCTTTTGTCTAGTTTTAGTTTTCAGTATAAAACAAATATAGATATTAAGTCCCAACCAGGGATTGTTGAGGTTTTGTTCTAAGTACATGGACAGCCTTAGCTGTTACTATTGAATAGCTTTTCTGACAAGATTTCAAGCTTTGTTCTCTATCCTAGAATAGTTCTAAACTGTGGTAATAACTTCCTCATGTAGATATAAATCTAAAATAAATAATAAAATTAAGTGTTTCAAGCCTTGTTTGTTACAAAATGTATCCTTCCAACCATGGGGAAGGAGGAAATGAGAGAGTGAGAGACAACTAAGCCTGAGTTCTGTAATTTCTGTTCTGGCCAGATAGATCCAAATACAAATTCCACCTAGAAAAATTAATGCTTATAAACATCTTTGGCCCTTAGATACAATAGATTTTACATGAGATTTGTGTGGTCGGAGATCATTCCTCCTATTTCAATATGGTTTGTTCTTTCTTTTAAAAAAAAAGTGGGGGAGGTGTTGACCGGAAGGCTTTGTCACTACTAACAGGACGTGAAGGGAAAACTGAAAAAGTTGTTACTACATTGAAACATAAGGTGTCTCTTCATGACTTGACAAACCCTTGGAAGTTAAAGGAAGCTGAGTTCCACTGCCAAAATGAACACTATAGTGCTATGAGGAAAAATATTGTAATGTTTTGTTCCCATTTTTTGCTAATTTTTCTCTTTTAGGAATCAAGAATCCAGTTTCGGTTGCAAATAGATTGTTGTGTGAAGGGCAGAAGGGGAAACTCTCTGCTGGCAGAATTCCACCTTGGTAATTGCTTTGTTCTGCTTGACTTTTCTTTGGTCTTTCGTCTCTACTGCATGGCTGCAATATTTGAAGATTTTATCTTACCCAGTAAGGCTGGTGCTGTTTTACATACCAGCCTTTAAAAAGAAGATAAGCTTTGTTCTCTGATCTTGAAAAGCCTTATGCACTCAGTGGAAGGAAGTATTAGATATAGATGGCAACATCATTTTGTGATAGTTTCTATGTGATTACCTCCAGTTGTCATTCCTAATTCTTATGTTTGTTACTGTAGCCTTTTGAAAAATCCCAAAATTCATCAAGATTAAAGGGAAATTCTACTGCCTTTGCCTCTATCTGCCTTCAACAAAAAGCAACATTTTTTTAATAAGTATAGAAAAAAAATCCTATTTCACTGCCTTTGTGGCTTTGTTGAAACGTGCAGTGTTTAGTAACTTCCTCTTGTTTTAAAGATAAATTTAATAATATTTAGAACACAAATGAAAACAAACCTCATTGAGGTGGATATAAAACTTAGATGGAAGAGGTAAGTATTAAATGCATAATAACTTCAAATGTTATTGCCTCACTTTGGAAAGAATCTGAGAAATGTGTCAGAGTTGATTGCTCTTAAAACCATCTTATTTTCATTAGCAGTTTAAATGGACAGGTGGAGAACTTGAATAATTCACTCATATTAATTGACTGCTATCATCAGTTGTCATACCTGTGGCAGAATTAGCTGCCTTTTGCCAACTAATGGTCAGTATTTGCAGAAGTATTAAATGACCATTTATGCAGTTTTTAAAAATGTATATTTAGATTCACAAATTTTACTTGCCTTACTGTAGTGTTCTGTAAAATTAGCCAAGTAGTCTGTAACTGGGTGGTAGAGTGTTCCAATTTAAACAGTGAGGATTTCAGCGTTCTGTCATGTGCAAAGGAAGTTCGTAGATCAAAAAAACCCACCTTGAAATCAAATCATCAACAGACAGACTTTTTTCATTTTAAACTCTCTTCTGTAATGGATAAAGAAAAGAGTGATTGTGGAGAGGTTTACTGAAGAATAGGAACTTTAATTTCATTAGCTGTTAGTAGCTCATTTCTTTAGCTGTCAGAAGGAAATGAGGCTTTGCTGAGGTATGTTAGAGTGTGAAATGAGGTGGTTTTGTGCTGTTCCAGAAGTAGTACTGCAGGCAGCTACAGCAGCAAGCACTTGGCATTGTTTCACTTGGATCATCAATGTTCTAGAGTTATTGTAAGGAAGAGCACTTGGGCATTGTGCTGTGAATTTATGACCTAAGTTATGCTGCTATTGTTTCAAAACTACTGAGTGGAAAAGGAACTGTATCCTCTTGCTCCCCAAGGGCAAGACTAAATCTTTTGAGGACTGTTCAAAGCTATCAGATGCTTTTAAAGACAGGGTAGCTCAAATCTCGAGGTGAGAGATGAGCTGTCTTTGGAGCCAACACCTTGGAGCAGTTTATTGTGCAAATGTTGTGCACCTGGGTTACCTGATAAATATTTTATTTCATTTTTTTCCCCTTTCTGGATTTTGAATGCACATTTTGTGAAAGCAAATTTTTTACCCTGGAAGCAGTCTGTTCTAGTGGGATATGATGGGTTATGCTTTGGGCTGGCTTTGGTGGGTGCTTCTGTACACACAGAGTATCCCAAAGTCAGAATGATAAAACCCATGTATATTCAAGGTGATGGTGTGGAGGATTTCGTGCCTTGACTTCTGGCTGGGATTGGCATGACATTGTTTTGGGACTGAAATATATTCCTGCCCAAGCTGGGAATACTTATAGTGAAATGGCAAGAAATTAACTATAATTTGGCATTCCTGTGGAAGGAAGTGTCAGGATTCCAGTAAATAATTTTTAATTCTAAAGATATGTGATTTACATCTTGTTTCTCATTGGTACAGAGTGTATTGGGGAATCTTCCAGATACTGCCTAGCCTAAGAAGCTGCTTGTTAAAGAAACCTATGGTAGAGACTCTTTCTATAGAATGATCTAAGCTAGCTTAATGTTTTCTGCCAAAAATGTTTGGCACATGACCAAACAGGAAAAATTCAGGAACTGTGAGGTTAGTAAAAGTGGCATTAGTGAGCTTTTTCACTATAAAAGAACACATGGAGGCAGTTTGCTTGGCCTGTTTACCCCTGCACAGCATTCATTTTTATAATGGCAGTTCAAAACCAATTCAAAGTGGTGTTTTTCTAATTTTCAGTAGGAGAAATTCTAATGAGTGTGAATTAAGTTATTCAGAGATTGTAAGCTTATTGGAAAGGAGGCATCAAGTGTCTGAACTGATGTATCCAGTGTGCTGTGAATTGCTCTGTAGAGTGTGTCCTTCTGGATCAATCTCTTGTTGTATTATTTAAAACACAGAATTCCACTATCCAAATCAGAATTAAAAAAATTTAAGGAAACCCTGAATGCATGATGCATTTGTTGAAACCTCCAAGGTACTTACATCTTTCTGTCACACTTTATCCAGCTTGGTGTTGTCAGGAGTTTCTCTGATGCAGGAACAGAAAACACTTAATTTGTTAATATTACATAATCTCATGTCAGATATTCCTGTTCCTCGTATAGCTTTTACAAAAGAAAACACTGTTGTAATTGCATGGTTACAAACTGGATAAACCTTTGGAAGCGGTCTTTGATCACAGAATAATGGATTAGATGTTTTGTAGTAATAAATGTGAAGATTTTCTGGTTCCTGCTCTGAAACCTTGACCTAAGGAAAAAGGCTTATTTACATCTGTTTGCTCTTAAGTGTATGTTGGTAGGATTTGCAGGGCAGCACAAACACACCTAAATATCTCCTTTCTTAGAACTCCTTAATAGTAATGGCATCAAGTCCATATCCATTTTTCATATCCCTTTTATTAATAATAACCTATGTGGGGAAGAATTCCTTCTTAGATTCCCACCCCCCACCTTTGGATATACAGGGATTTGTAATTGCTTCACAGCTTTTCAGTATTTTGTGCAGGATACAAACATTGTGTAACTTGTAGAGCAGTGCCTAGTCAAGGAAGTTCCCAGAGTGAGTGAAGACTTGCACCACCTTTTATCTCGGTTCTGTATTGCTTCAGAACAATTTCTTCTTTGTAACTCTGATTTCAGAGTGATTGCTACATTTTATGATAAAATGTTACAAAGTGTATTTATGACAATCAGGATCGCCTTGACCATGAACCAACCCTTCTGTTCATCTTTTCCCTGCAGCCCATATTAAATGGCTCTGTTTGGAGTATTCAGCACCAGCATAATCATGTTCTTGGAGAAAATTTCAGAGGCCTTTACCTACATATTCTATTAATATGGCCTAGTGTGCCTGGAACTGCAAAGCACATCCAAGCACCTCCTCGTTGCTGGGAGGGTGTTTTCACCCTCTGTGTTCTGAGCCTGTAAGAACTACACAGTACTCTGATATATTTGCAAGAAAGATCTTTATGCCTTGTTTGTGCAGACACAGCTTTCATAGTAGCAGAGAATAAACTCATTCATCCTTTGTTTATGTTTTTGTTTTTCCCTTCAGAAAGTTGTATTTGGAATTAGCCTAAAGGCTTTTGAAACTTGGGGTGGTTTTTACTGCTTTCTGTAGTGCACTGGCTTTATTCCCTCTTCCCTCTCCCCCAGTACATCAAGCTTGGTGGCAGTTTTGTTTTTATGTACAGACAACAAAGCACGGAGGTCCTGATGCTGTTTGTCTTGTAAACAGTTTATTCTAACATCTCTGTTTTTCCGGTGTCCTTTAAAGATCCAAACTGAATAGTTTAAGAAAGGTGTGTGATCTCTGTGGTGATATGGAGCCTCAATCAGTTTTCTGCTCTAACTGATTTAAGAACTCTTTGAGACTAAAACTGTGTCAGTCTTATAGGAGGGAAAGGAATCTAGGAATTAAGAACAGAAATGCGAACAAACTAAAAGTCACACCACATAAGTTAGGAGACACTCTTGGGTGCTTTTTTGCACTCTTCATAAATACTAGTGAGATTTTCTGGTTTTAAGTATTAAAAAGGCAGTTGTGAAACTGCTTGTAAAACACAGTGTTTGACTGACCTGTGCTTGAGTTACCATATATCAAACTCCCAGTGTTGAGTTTGATGCTTTTCCAACCTAACCTTTCTCTCTGTGTAAATTGTTTTATTGAAAAGGAAGTGCTTATTTCCTTCCCAAAAATCTATTGTTTGGTAAAAACCAAAACCACCTTCTTTTAGACAGTGAAGAAGACTATTAAATTAGGTTTGGCTACAGTTTGCATATCTTTTTTTATGTTAAAATTGAAAGTTTTTTATGTGTCAGTGCCAGGTTGTTTTTTGAGCACTAACTTACCTAACAGTAGATGCTTGAGTTCTCTCAAAGTACCCAATAACCTATCCTACAGTATCTTGCAATGTGAACAATTCTTACCTGGAGCT
This sequence comes from Orthonyx spaldingii, assembly GCA_013397795.1. Classification (NCBI taxonomy): domain Eukaryota; kingdom Metazoa; phylum Chordata; class Aves; order Passeriformes; family Orthonychidae; genus Orthonyx; species Orthonyx spaldingii. The sequence continues at coordinate 1,188,791 of VZTJ01000678.1, forward strand.
GCAGTAACAATGGTAAGAAATATGCATTTAACAATTCAAATTCTCATTTAGATCAACCTTTTTTTGAGATTTTTGTAAAGAAAGACTGGGCACACCTCTTGGATTGGTTAAATCATATAGAAGATAGAAAATACCACCACAAAATACTACATGCTGAAAGCTGCAGGTGTTGGATATAACACTGTTAAGGAAGCTTTCAGCAGCATTAATGCCAACAAATTTGCTGTATCAATAGTGTTTTCAGAAACTGAGAGGAGCTGCATGGCCCCAGGGACTACTTTGTGGCTGGAACAACTTTAAACTCATAGTCATAACTCTGGTATTTCTCTAAAACTTTTTCCAATTTGCTGAAAATTCTTAGTCTGTGCTTCTTGTGTCCATTAGGCAGTTGTGTTATTCTTAACTTTGTTGTCCATTTTTGAAATAAGATTGGAAGTAGTTGTCCTTTGTTGTGTTGCACAGCAGCTTTATGAAAGTGTCTCATTTCCAGCTAGTACATACCCTTTTCTAGGCAATAAGATTAATTTCTTTAAGGGCAAACAACATAGATAATTGAGGTTTGCTGCTTCTTCTATCCCTGAAAGTTCCATGTGTGTATATATTTTTTGCTCTTGTTCATTGCCACAGCAGTGTGTACTGTCTCACTATGGTAAAGCGTCCAGTACTGACTAGAAAACAGCTTCTCAGATGGCTGGAGTTTTTTCACAAGTATATTTAAAATTTAGTTGGCTCATTTGCAAATGCTTGATGAAACTCCATGAAATAGACTTTAATCCTTCTAAATAAGGTTAGTTTTTAGCTTATGTTGTACTTCTCAAAATAGTTCTTGGTATTCCTTTGGCACTGGCTGACTGTACTGGAAATACCTTACCATTCTCACCTTATTCATCCCATATTTTTGGTCTTCAGGATCTTGCTAAATTGTTGTAGAGAGCAAGACTTGAGACAGCTCTGTCCTGCAGTTGAAAGCTGGTGCTATTTGGTAATGAATTTCAAATTTAATAGCACTTGTTTTTGTCCAATAATAAACTTAATGTCAGAGCTGCATAATCTTTTGATGAAACTACATAAGGTTGCCAAACGTAATTATAGCAGAGAGTCCTGTGAAATATAGACAGCTTATGATCTAAAAATGACCAAGGCAAATAGAAAAAATAATTGCAAGCAAAGGGGGATTTGTTATATGGTTTTGTTTAAACTCCCTCTTCTGTGTCTCCTAGCTTTTTAGTTGGTGAAGGAGCTTTCAGATGGGCAGTTGATCACGGGATACCAGCATGTCCTCCAGGTATCATGGCTACAAGTGAGTAAACTGGTGGTGTCAGTAGGAAGAACAGGACAGAGTAACTTTAAATGGTGCCTCTTCTTTTGAGGTGTACATCACTTCATTGTTCTTAACTTTCAGCTAGCTTATGGTGTTATGGTCTGTAAGGGTTGTTTAAGTTTACTAATTTCCTAATAAGTATCTAAATAGAAAAAATTGTAAAGTATTACTTTAGCTGCATTTTAGCAACATTTAAGTGATTCTGTGATTCTCGGACTAAATCCAATGATGGACTTTTTTAAACCAAAATGTAGCCTCTTTAAAACTCAATCTCACATGTCACCAGTTGTGATCCGTCTTGGATCCTAACAGCACTGAGCAGCTGTGTATCAAAATTCAGCAGGTGCCAGTTTGTCTCTGAGATTCTGTAGTTACACCCATCTCTGGGTCTTTGTCCAGAACTGCTTTTGTCTAAACAGACTATCAAATTAATTTGCCTTTTTGTTTTTCTTTTTTCTTCTACATAAGGCTTCACTTCACCTAATCTGATACAATAACCCAACCCACAAAACAGACTTGGGTTATACTGTGTACTAACACTAGTTTCTTAGAAAAGCTTCTTGTCTTAAAATAAGTGATTATGTTATGTTGATACATCCTCTATGAATTAGGCTAAAAATGAGTGCACTTACCCATGGAAAGGAGGATGTAGCTCCCTTCCTTCTCTTCTTTAGCCTCCCTCCCTTTTGGAAAGTGCCATTATTACCAGTCTGGAGTTTGTTGTAGGTGAGAACATGCCCTGTGCTCCCTGTTGAGGTTTATGCAGGAAAGAAATCAGAGATTATTACCCAAAGAAGGAGAACACAGAAGAAGAGGAATGTTTATTTTACAGTAAAAAGTATTAGTGCTTCAAATATCTGACTCACCCCTAGGTCAGAGGTTGAAACCCAGGGCTCCCATTAAGCCTTTTATTGGGTGTAATTTTAAATGTAGGTAAATACCTAGAAACTGCAGTTCAAAATTGTTGATATTCAGTGCTGAAGTGTAACCCCTGAAACAGTGGCACTGTTTTATTTGATGGTGCCAATTTTCATACATATTCATGACATATTTCATTTTGAACAGAAAGTTTTGATCTCCAGCTCCACGTGACTGAAGTTTTTGCTCCATCCATCTGCTGTCCAAAACAGCATTTGCAGAACAACTGTTGTGCTGAGTTGAGCACCTCTATTTCTGTGGCTCTAGAAGGAGTAAAAACACTTAAAGCCTTGAAGTTTTTGGGAGGGATGGGGTGGGGGAGGTTTTTGGAGTTTTTTTTTAGGAAAGTAGTTGCTACTTAAATGCAGGAGATGCTTGAGGAAGAGGGTGCCCTGACTAACTCTGTTTGCATGCACAGGTTTCAAGTGTTTCTAGTACCAGTGTGTTTCTGTTGTGACAGAGATGATTAGATTTTGTGATGCTAATTGCCAGATGATACATTTGCTAGCTACAATGTACCCTGTCAGAGCAAATCTGCACATTATAGCTTAAAAATAGGGTTGGCCACTGCTAGTTTGGTTTGCCTAATCCATACTATGAATTTACATTGGAGAAACATCAGAAGAATAATCCCAGCCAATGAATTTTCACAATCCTGCTCCAAAAGACCACTGATTGCCTTTTGTCTTCACAGTACATTCAGCATACTTCTGTTTAGCTAAACAATTTGCATTAAAGCAGTTGAAAAAACCAGGACCAACAAGTTAATTTTGCAGTATAATCATTAATGGTTGCATATCTGTTTTTTTTTAATTTGAAAAAAAAAAAAACCAATGCAAGATTAAACAAAACTTGAAAAATCAGTTCCAGAAGATGTTATACTGATTTCCATCCCAGTCCTTAGCAAAATTAAGTCTTGTACTGCATTGACCTCTGGTCAGTGGGATTGGAAAATGAGCATTAACCTCATGTGTGACAACGATTGTTACAACTGAAAAGAAATTGAAAACTCTCTCACAGGTAACATGTGAGAAGCCAAAATAAATTTATGCAATGTTGCCATGGAAAGGAAAGTTAAATATGCTTAAGAAACAATCAAAGAAAATGTTTCCAAGCAACCACAAAGACATCTCATCTGAAGTGAGCTGTTTTGTTAAATAATGTAACAATCTTCAAAGAAAGGGAGATTTTTTTTTTTTTGGTTGTGCTTGCTACAATTGTGGTAAAGTTTGCATGGAGAACTAGGGATAAATTACCTAGAAATTAAATGACTTCTGAATAGCTCTGTGGAGAACTGAACTAATTGCCAAACATCAGGAAAATATGTTTAGTAACTTATTTACAAAAAACCGAATGGAAACCCCCCCCAAAAACCTCTAATCCAAATTTAGACATGCGCTTGCATTAAGTATTGGCAGGGAGAACTATGTGCATGTTTTGCCTTCTCTGCGCTGCACATGGAAAATATATTCTTGAAGTTGTCTGATTCTGTCTCCCTTTTCTTGGACCTGAGATGAGAAATGTTATAGCTGCTGGAAGTAAAGCTGGGAGTTGGGTGGTTGGTTCGCACAGATGGAGCTTCCCTTGAGCAGTATCAAAGGAAGGGTCACAAATCAGCTTTGCGGTCACCCTCCATAGTTCTCTCAGAACTGTCAAACTACCTAAGCACCAGACTGGAAGTGTGTTTTAAACCATGTTGCTTGTTGGATTGCATCGAGGTTTTGTCAAGGCTCACCTGCTTTGTCTTCTTTGGTGTGTCAAGTGTGTGTGGAAATGGGATTTCTACCCTTTGGAGAAACCTGGTGACTTTCCAGTGTACAGAGTGGGTGGTTTTAAAAAAACCCAAACTCCTGAAATGTGATCTGTCTGTATTGCCCACAGTCTGCAAGGAAGCTGAATTTATTAATTCCTGCCCAAACTAGAACCTGCCAGTACAGAGCCTATACTGACTTATCCCAGCACTTTGTTACCCTGTGCTAGGGAGACTGCTTTGAAAATGTAATCCAAGTGTTAAGAGTGTAATTACAATTTAGAAATGCTGAATTACTGCACAATGCAATCTCTTGCAAATGTTAAAAGTACACTTTAAATATGCAACAATGTAAATTCAAGGTACATCCTCAACAACCTCTATCAGTGCCTGCGCTAGTAATAACCGAAACACTTCCATCTGAAATGATCAGTTCAGCCTATAACAGATGCAAATTACCTTGGACAAAGATAACATGGTGTAAGACAGCATCTTGCATTTGCTTACAATGTGAAGCCTTCAGAGGGAGAGAGAAGGATGGCACCTACTCATGCAGCAAACTCTTAACAATGTGGCAGTGACTGTAAGCACCTCAGTGAATGATGTTCTATAAGAACAAAACCAGCTGCAGTGGATCCACATAACTTGTTAACTGCAGTTCGAGAGTAGCCACAAATAAGATTCTTAAGGAAGAATGTAAAATCAGAGCTAATATTTGCTTCCCTTCCCCTATCCCTTATATTATTCCAGATTAAATTCCTGACTCATTAGTGATTCCTGCATACATGGAAAGTAAACAGTAGCATTTTCTGGCATTAAATTTTTGTTTCCTTTTGAAACCATATTAGTTCCCAGCATCTGCAGAAACCTTTACAGCTGTGGGTTACCTCATTGTCATTATTTTGAGACTTGCTGAATAAAAGCTGCTACTTTATGGTCAGATCTCTACTCAGAATCCTTCTTCAGTCAAATTCTCTTATTCCCTTGAATAACTTACTGTCATCAGTAGAATGACATCTTGTTCAACAGACTCAGGGCTGCCATGGGTTGATGTGAAATTCTGCTTGTAACAGACGATTTCTTTACTTGTACTTTGTTACTGTTTTTTAACTAACTTGTGTGCATGCAAGGAAATTCCTGTTTATCCTAGGGCTGCTTGGATTCTTTAATGAGGGAGAGTTTTCTGGATGAGTGTTGTGCAGACTGTGCTATTTCTAGTGACACACTATGTGTCCCTGACCACCAGTATTGCCTTCCTCTCCTCCAAAACCCCAAATCTCACCTCACTCCCAGTTCTCTCATTACTTCATTATTATTGTATCAAGAAAAACATTTGCCATATTGCTAGACCTGTGCTATGAATTTCAGGCAGTGGCTTGGGGCAGTGGCTCAGACCATGTTTTCTTTGTTTTTAAGGGGAGAATGAAAGATTTGGAGAGAAACTCAAGGGTTTTGGGGATTTGATTAGGAAGCTTGGTTAATCTGAATACATGATGTAAATTCTCCCTGGATTTGGAGATAGTGTTGTAGGTCCACTTGCTGTTCTGAGATCAGAACAGCTGTAAGTTACCCAGGAAAAAAGTTGGGCCGAAGTGCCCAGAAGATGCTTTCAATTAAGATCTTCCAGGCTCAGGAAAGGCTGCTTGATGGAAAAAGAGATTTCATGCAGGACATAGTAAGAAATGCTATGTCCAGCAGCAATTTAAGCTAAGTTTGTGTTATATGGAACAGATCTACAGAGTAGTGCTCTGAGAGGTTATTTTTTTAATATGCTTTTGCCAAGTGCCTTTTCCCCCATTCATGTTGCTGTTTCTGTCAAAGTATGGCAACATGGAAACTATCCCTAGTAGTGTTTTAATCCCAACACAAGCCTAAATGGTGTTAATTTGTCATTTAAAAAGCTTTGTTAAAAAGAAATTTATTTTCATCTGTCTGTTTTCATTTGTGTAATTTATTTTAGCAACTGCTCAACAGAATTCTTCACAAGATCATTTGAATTCCTGTGGGCTAACTAATTTGCTTGTATATTCCTTTTTAATTCTCTTCTCCAATAGCTGCATTCTCTTTTAATATGGAATAGAAAGATAAAATGCAGAAAGCTTCTGCCAGCTCACTCTAAGCACTGTCTGCCAGGGGGTGCTATATGATTGGTCAGAGCTCTATCTCTGCTTCAAAGATTTAAAAATATTCTTGGAGTTTTCGTAGTACTTTCAGTTTACAGTTTGATTTTAAACAAGTATTGCTGAACACTTATAGGTTGCATAATGTTTAGTTGCATAATAATTTGTAATGCATGTGATAGCAAGTTTGTATTTGGTGTTTGTGTTCCCAGCTTGCTGTTCCACCACTGTAACCAGGAAGGTTTGAGTATTGTCCTGAACTTGATTTGTTGTTTAGTGGTGCTAAAAATTTGTATTTCCTGCCTCTATTTGAAAATATAGTTGGTCACAACCCTTTTCTAAATTTTCAACCTTGCTGAAAATAAATAAGGGAATAGATGTGGCTTATGAAAGCTTGGGGATTTTAAGGAAACATGGACTTCATAGTAAAAATGTTCTGCATTAACTTTGGGCAAGAAATTGTAGTGTATTCTAATAAACAGCCTGTCAGCTGCAGGCCTGTTTAAAGTACACAGGGCTAGAATTAACAAGTAGGTATGTATCAATTGTGTCATTATCTAAAAAATGAAAAGGTGTCTTAGTGTTGTATTTAGGTCTATATGTACAATTCAGTAGTTTCAAGGGCTCCATGAATAGGACAAGTCTGCTTTTCATTTGCCTCTGCTCTCTGAATCATTTCTAGTGAGCTATGAAAGGTGGCTAAGAAAAAGTTCTGAAGAGCTATGTAGAATGGAGAATAGAGTTGTCTTTCATTTACTTAGTCATGGTATCATTCTCTAATAGAATTGTCAAGATTTTTGATTAAATTTTTACTTGTACATAGTATAATGGTTAAAGGAGTTAAGGGAATGATCAGAGCACAGGAGATGAGTAAATGGCGTGGAAGTTTTATGGCAAACAAGTGGCACACAGATGAATCTCTGATCTGACTCAGAGACTTATGATCTCTTCCACAGACCTGCTTGCTGAAAACTCCTTTCGCATCTCTGTGTTAGGTGGTGATAATGATGAAAAAAGCATGTGAGAAATGTGTATTTATTGTCTAGCAGTAATAGCTTGGGAGGTGAATCTTGTGCTAATTAATTATGTAATGAAGGTCTTGTGGCCCTTTCTCATCCGGGTACCCAGGAACATCAGAACCTTTTGAACATCTACAGCAGGCTTAGCTTTGAACAAGATGAGCCTATGAGATCTTCTTCTGCATTTACAGATAAATATTATCAGGGACATGTCCTGCTATCCAGTAATGCCAGCCTTTCCTGCGGGCGAGTGGTGTTGAGCAGGAGCTGCTTCCACCTGTTCTGTGCTCAACCACTGAACCTGCTCCCAGGCAAACCCCTGCACTTGTCTCAACTCTGCTGTGACCAAGTATTCCAGCAGTGCTTCCACTGTCTGGCACAGTCACACTCAAATTGCAGAGTACATGAGGGCCTCTCCTGTTGGTACGTTGGGGGCTGAAGGGGGAGTGGGGAAGACTGGGAGGTGTTTGCAGGCCCTTGAAGATTATTTGTTGCCAAAGAGGCATCCCATGCTGCAAGGCAGGCATGTGTAATAAATACTGTAAATGAGGTTGGATCTATTTATAATATTTAAGTTCTGGTGTTCTGTGGTTGTCAGTCATTAAGTTTTTAGTCTGGATGACACCTGAGAGTGGTGTTTAAACATGAACAGTCATTTTCTAAAGCTGTGGGGATTTTTTCTTTTTTTTCCTTCCTCTCTCAGCAGCTCTGAGGCAGTTTTATTTATGCCAGTAAGTGCATAAATGAGGCAGCAGAACAGATGGGCTGGTTGTACTCTGTGGCTCCCAAGACTCAATTCTCAGTTCTTCTAAGCATGAGTTGGAGTGCACATGCTGTTATTGGGCAGGGTGCAAATTGCCAGGGATTTTATCTGAAAGCACTTGTTTGAGTTACATCTAAACTTTTAAATCCTTGAGCAAAATCAGAGGATGTTTTACTAAATACTTTCCATAGATTTCAACAACAATACCTCTGGGCTGTGATCCAATAATTTTTTCAAGCTGAAATTCCATCAGCTCCCTTACCTCTCTTTCTAACTTCCTCCCCAGTCAGTAAGCTCTGCCTCTCTTACTTCCCTTTCTCTTGGACCCAGGCAACGTCAGGCTGATGTAGCTGTATTGCATTCTGTCTTCTTCACTGTGTTGTGACCCTTTCCTTTTCTCAAGCTTGGAATACACTGTCTTGTTGGAGAAGGTGAGAGTGGTTTTTATACTGTCATTAAGGACAAATGAAATTTCTTAGTGGCCTTGCACCACAAAGTTGAGGTTTTGTTTTAGATTTAATGTGAACTATGAACTCAAGTTGTGTGTAGGTGTTTTCTTTCTGTCTGTAGTGCTTGTTTTCAAAATAAATTTTCTGTGGGTTGTTTTTCTATGTTTGTGCATTGTTAACCAAGCACATTTGAATCCTGGATTGTATTTTTGTTCATGAGATGTTTTAATTTAATGTTTCAATATGTTCTTTGTCAAGTACCAAACTTAGAGGATGTTTTCAGAAAACTCTAATTTCATCTTTCCTATGTGTAGTTTGAAGCTCACTTGTGTTTTTCAGTTTCTTTTGTCACTAGTAGACCAAGACGAAGCAATGAGAGTACTGTTCATTTTAATGGAATTTATAGTGGTTTGACATAGAGCATCACAAAGGCAGGAATAAAGTGAGGGCAGGCAGCCTTTCACTTGCTTTACTCTTTATTCCCTTATTCTGGGGAGAAAAAAATCAAATTTAAGATTCAAGACGTTTTAACTGAAGTTGGGGGTAAAACTATCAGAGGAAGAAATTGCCAGGTTTTGTGTTGTAACCTGGTCATTTATTTCGTGGTCATTTGGTCACTTTGGCGGTAATAGCTGGCTTATGCTGCTAAGAGGAATTGATAATTTCTGCTAGTAATTATTTTCCTTAAATAATGAAAGGCTGTTATTCATCACTCCTTGCTGAAACAAAATCTTCACCTTTCAGATGAAAGTTAATCCTAATAACTATTCTGAAGATGAATGTAGCCTGAGCACAAAAATTTCCCTTCTAGGGGCTGTCTGACTAGACTGGCAGTATGGAAAGGTGTGATGTTTCATGGTGAACTGAACAAACCGAAGAGTATGAATTAATATCTCATTTATTTAAACCTGAGGTTGATCAAATATTGAAGCAGAGGCCCAGAGGAGTTGTGAAATCTCCATTGTTGAGAATACTCAGAACCTGACAAGTCCTTTAAAATTGGATTTGTTTCTTTTAGGAGGTTGAACTACACAACCTCCTAATATCCATTCCAACCTACACCATTAAATGTTGCTAGAAAGCTGTTTTCATCTGTGTGTCTGACAGGGCCCAAGATATGTATAGTTCTTTGTTAATAATGACATGTTTCCTGCTCTGTTTTTCACAACTTACTGATACCACTTTGAATTAACAATGCAAATAGGAAATTACTGTTAGCTGATCTTTCAGAGCAAATCTTCAGGTTTTATTCTTGTTTTGAAAAGACAATCTTAAAACACGGGGTAACCCCTGAAAATTAATTGCTTTGGTAGGCACTGCAGTCTTAAGTGAATGAAACATCTCTCAAGCTTGGAGAGTTTTGTGTGTTGTGGAAAAATGGCAGGATAAATATGCTACCAAGTATAGGTGGAGAGGCCTTGTAGCAGCACTCTGTGCAGCTGGCAGGGCAGCTTGGAAGTAGTCCATGTTTTCTCTATATTTGATGAGATCCTTGTGCATATATTTGAAATAGTGAACATGGAAATACTGCAGAAGGTTTCAAGACACCGCTAACAGTCGATTCTGAAGTCCAAGGAACCTGCTCAGGTTTGCATGGATGGGCTCCTGTACCCTCTTCCCTCTCTAGGTCCACTTTTTTTCCAACTTGGCAGGAGGCAGTGGCAGCAGCATGTGACATACTGCATAAATATTAGGCATAATTTTGAAATATTATATAAATATTAGGCATAATTTTGACATATAAATATTAGGCATAATATTGATAAATATTAGGCATATTTATCCCTGTGTAATGCCTGCTTTTGAGGAATACCAAGGCCACACACCACTCTTACTCAGCCCCTGTGACTCTGCCCATAGTTATTTGCTGTGCTTGGTTAACTTGTCACAACTTACAAGTTCTCCTGTTTAAGAATTCTCTTAAAAGCAATGTGCTGGCTTAGTTTATTTTGGGGCACTTCTGTTGACCAAGTTCTTGATATGTGGGAGGTTTTTAGTTTGTTTCTCCCTGCTGCCAATTAGCACTTAACTAAAATGATTCTTTGCCTGCTCCCCCTTATCAAGTGTTTGGGTTACACCTCTTTGTCTTCATTTCAAACATAGAAATGTGTTGTCTTAAGTAGCTGCATTAATCAGCTCTATATACTAGAATGAATTCCTTTCTTGGTGATGGCAGATTAATATGTGTTTGCATTTTTAAAAAACTGGTATTCATTAGGTTTTTGGAGAGAGATGCCAGCTTTCTCATTACTTTTTGAGTTATACAGTTGAATAACTAACTGTGTGTAGTTTAAGGTCCAGTTTTATATACTTAAAAACATGATTAAAAGAGATTTCACTAGGTAAATTTGACACCTGCATGGAGAAGTTTCAAAGTAAAATTCTCACTGTCTGTGTACTTCGTGAGAAGTGTAAAAGCAAGCTCTGTGTTCCATTGGCTCTGCAATATTGAGTTTATTAGTAGACTTCATCAGAAACTGTTCCAGTCTTCTGAATAATAGTGATGTAGCTATATTCAGAATTTCATTTAAAATGCCATTTTTTGAAGTTTATAGAAAAACCTGTGCTTTTTAGTTTCCATTGAATCTATGACTTACTTGTGTAAGTAGAAAATACAAATTGCTCTGTTCTCCCAATAGCTTGATTTGGTGTGGTTAAACAAGTGACAGAAGACGTTTTCTCCCCACCTCTTTACATTTTACAGAGGATGTTAAAACAGCCTGGGGATGATATTGAGTCAAAACTAATTTAAACTGAATATGTCAATATCTGCAATTTGTTCATGAACTGAAACTTCTAAAATGGGAACATGTCATTTTGGTCTCTTAAGCATAACAATTTTACTTTTTAGTCCACTTTAGAGAGCACTTCCTTTCTGAATGTGGGGCTTAGATGTGGAAAGTAGATGTTTCTCTTCTTGAGACCTAGGTGGTCTTTAGACTGTGTTGGATTATGGAGCATAAACTACTGCTGGACTTGTGTGTGGCTTTAAATATATGGGTAAACATACAGATATGTGATTAAGATAATGAAATAGTAGCCTAATTTTATGGCTATCAGAATGAGCTCACATGGTATCTATTTACTTGTCAGCAGTCAAATGCAATTTTAACACAAGCCACTTATTCTGGTCTCTTCTATGCAGTGCTGTTTCTTTGCCAAATAGAAAGAGATTTAGAGCAGCTTCCATATGTTCACGACATGTTTCTACCAGATATGTTACTCATCACTGTTCCTGGACAATAGTAGGACTTTTTAACTTAGGAAAAGATGTGAACATCTTATACTGCAACTCGAATATTTAGATTTTGGCTTTTTATTGATGCTTTTTGCATCAGTAAAGAAGTGGGGGATGTGTCCTTCAAAATGTCGACTTATCAATATTTGCTTAAATTAAGTAAATTTCACTTAGTTACGTGCTTTTGAACTATTTTTATAGGGTTTAGTTTAGCAGCTTTTAAGAGGAACAAGAGGAAGCTGGAGTTGGCCGAAAAGGTGGAAACAGATCTCATTCAACTAAAGAAAAGAAGACAATCAAATGAAAAGGTTAGCTCTTGTTTCAAATTCTTGTGTCATCCTAAACTTACAGCTGACTGCTAATAAATTTCATGTCTTATATGATAAGACTGATGTAGCCTCAGAAGCCTGTTCTCCTTGTCCATCTTAATGTTTAGATGATATAATGATAACTTGGTGCAGTTAAAACTTTCTGCCTTGCTATTTGAAAACCAATCCGTCACTTTATACCTTGTTTGTGCTAAGAAAAGCATTTTGCTCATTTTGAAGTGGAAATATGACAAATGTAAACACAACCAGATAATTATTTACCAAAACATTTTCTTCAGCTTGAGATCTCTGTCACTGTTTCCCACTTTTTAATGTTTCCTGAGCACACTACATTATGGAACTGGAATTGGTGAAATTTGAAATATCAGGTAGGTAAACATGTGCATCTGTGCATGCATCTGGCATTGACCTGGCCCATATTACTTGTGCTGCAAAACTGTCAGAATTCACTCTATTCCCCTCATTCTTAGTTTGAATGTAGAGCTTTTGTTACCTATGAGAATGTAATTCACAGTGTTTGTGTTTACTGTTGAATATCAAAGTGTAGCTCATTAAATTAAATGCCTGTGCTTTATTTGGGGCCTGTGGGCCTTCGGATTGACCGTTTCTCTTTGCATTGCTAAGATGTCTGAGCACTGTGTAGTTACATATGTTGATATAAATAAGATATAAACCCCAGAGAATTGTTAGAAAAAGTGTATTCTCTGTAGTCTGCAAATGCAAACAGTGATAAATTAGACAATTTACTTCTGTGTTCTTAGATAAGAAATTTTCTCTAGCAGGGTGCTAATACTTCATTTTTGAAGGAGCTAAGACCTGTGAAGAAATTAAGGATGGGGGAGCCATGGAAACTGGTTGTTAATTTTTGAACTTCTCCAGTTCACAGGACTTCGGTTACCTCCTTGTGAAACTGAGAGTGTGAAAGTGTACCTGAGGGAGGAGGGCTCTCTGTGACTTCTTGCTGTTCATGTAATAAGGGGCAAGTCAGTGCTTGAAACATGTGCCAATGCATGAGCTTACCCACCTGCAATTTGAAATTTCAAGGGCTCCAGAGTCCTGTGCAACGCTTGTGGGAGATCCCCAAAGGCCAGTGGTGGTAGGTAAAGGAGGTGATCAAGTAGAGCTCTTCTCCTTGGTAAGTAACCAGTAACAACACACTGGTTTTATCAGCTGTCCATGCAGCAGGGACAAAAACCAATCCATGCTCTACCTATGGAATTCTTGTGCTATCCACAGTGTAAGATAATTGTAGCCTTACAGGAAGTAAGGTTGTCGAAGTAGTTTTTCAAAATGAAATAGGAATGAAAAATCAAATTCTAAAAGAAAAAAAATGTAGACTATTTCTTCCCAAACTAGTAGAAAAGGGTTGTTTAGGAAGGATGAGGCATGTGATTTGTTGCCCCCAAACTCACACTGTCAAAGCTGTGCTCTCATAAAAGGTTTAAAAATAACTGGTTTAAAACCATTTAAATACTTGAGTAATTACAAGTTAATCTTCTTGCCAGAGTTATTTTAATTGATAAATACTCATGTAACTTCTTTATCAGCTGTGCTTCTCTGAAGCTGCAGACCATTCCTTTCAGCAGGACTTCAGAGCTGGTTTATTATCTGATTTGACTCACCCACTTTGTGCTGCAGCTGAGCTTATGTGCTTCTGTTGGCAGTGCTGCAGGCTGCGGGGAGAGCAAGGTAGAAAGGATGTTTTAACAAAGGTGAAGTTGGATGCAATCAAAACCAATAGGCCAATGTGAAGAGATAGTACTGCAGACCAAGCCAAACTGAAATTACTTGGAAGTTGAGCTGCTGATAAATGTCACCAGCTAAACAGAAAAATACAGTCTTAAAAATTAGTTTTCAATAAAAACGTAGTTATATCAACCTCGAAAAGAATGAGGCTGTTTAAATTTGTCAAAGTTTGTAAAGAAAAACTTGACAGTGTAACTTAGTAAGGGACTTTTATTTCCTGAGTAAATGGAGTTTTCTGCATGCTGTATTTTTCATTGTTCACTCAGTGTAGGATTTGCAGAGGCCTATGCATTTACACACAGGAAGATCCATTAACAATTTCACCAAATTTTGAGGGTGTAAAAATTTAGTCTTTTTTAAGTTGTAGAGTCTTACTGATCTCCATAGCTAAGAAAAAATTCACACACAAACAAAAATTAACTGAACGTACTCATGGAGGGTGACTATGTTTGTTCAGCCAGATGCCATTCTCAGATTCTCCCCTCAAGCACCAGTGAATACCAGAAGTAAACATTTGTCTGCTTGCTGCTGGTCTGTCTTTTACCAGAGGAAATTGTCATTGAAAATAGCTTATCAGAGTTTGGCTAGAAGCCCTAACTTTGATTTGTCTTCTGCTATTACAAACTTTTACAAGTGATTTCAGCATATCTGTAAAGAGTTGTCCTCTTCTTGATTTGATTAAGGGACATTAAGAACCCAGAGTACACACGGGGTTTTTTTTTAATAGATCAGTGTTTATAAGTTAGTATCTTATAGTCTAGTTATTTAACTCCATAAATAGCATTATTTAGTTTGAGTTTTTTTGAACTGGCTTGGTTTTTATCTAGTTTAACATAGGTACCCACATATCTGTATGCCAGCTGGAGTTATATGTGTGGAATCCACAGTTGCATGTTCTTCAGTTACTGTAGTAAGACAAAATATTTAGAAAATGTTTTTGTCTATGTGTCGGTAATTGTAAGTGTAGCAGTCAACTATGGCAATCCTAGTGTCTCTCTTATTTAGTTTGGAAATTTCCTTCAAAAAGAACTAAATTTTCCATCCTACATTTGTGTGGAAGTAGTCTTTGATGATAATACCTTATAGATTTCAAAAGCATACTTCAAAATCCATTTAATACAGGAAAAGAAACCTAAATAATTTTCATCCATTCTAGTTTAAGTCATAACAAACCAACAAAACTTAACTGTGGAAATACAGTATGGAATAATTTCCTCATCTTGCACATGAAGACCAAACAAAATGTTCTTTTTTGCACACCAAACAACTGTTAAACTGGGAAGGCTGGGATTGTACATTGAGCTTTGTATAATTATATAGTTAGGTAATAGCATGTAAATGTTAATTGTTTCAATCTGATAATTTTTGCATTTTGTCAGTTATACTCAGAGATGAGATCTAGTGGTAATTACTTCTCCTGAAATTTCAAAACCATCTCAAGTGGAGAGGGAAAAGACCCTGTGTGTAGAATCTTTCAGTGGGCACTTGGTAGTGCTCTCCTAAACCGCTGATTGCTTCCTTAGGGGCTTGTGGTGATGAATATTTGCAAATTTTTTAATGTGCAGGAGGGAAGGAGGGGTTTTTAAAAACGCTTGATAGAACTCTGCATTTGTGCAGATGAGCATCTCCCTGCTTTGTGTGCATGTTCTTAGCAAAATTTGAGTATTTGGACCATGGTTTAATAAATTAATTTCCTACTGCAAAGTGCATATTAAGTCATGTGAGGTGTGACTTATAACACTGACTTTCAGTTGTTTCCGTGCAAAATATTAACTACATAATATATGATATTTAGGTTGCAATACTACATTGTTAAAACCCCCAAACTGCTTTTGCAGTGGCCAAGTAGAAATTACTAGCTGAAGTCAGATCCAGAATTTGGTAACAGATATCACCAAGTTTCCTTTGGTGATAAAAATTTAAATTTTTAAATTTAAGTAGCTAAATAAATCAATAGAAAGATAAGGACAAGCAAACTGGATCTTATTTAGTCCCTGTTGGACCTGTATGAAGTTTGGGCTTATTTTAGACTTAGTGAATTGTAGTGTTTAACATACTTGTTTTTATTGTCCTGACACTAGCTTGGCAGGATCCCCTATTTTTCAACATTCCTGTGGTTTGAAGAGGTGAATGTGTGACACTGAAAGTCTTCTCAGCAGGTGCAGTCTTGCTGCAAGTCCTCAGGCACACGATGCTTTTCTGTAGGGAGGTGGACAGGAAGTTCCTTTGTTAAATTGTGATGAGCTCTTTGTTTACTGGTTCACAAACCACAGGGTTGTCAGTACAGTTCACAGATGTAGAAGATATGGAGCAATGTGTTTTTCCCATTGGATATGGAGCAGAACTGGTCATCACTGGTTTTCAGTTTGCTGAGTACGGATAAATACAGCATCACCTATACATCAGTGACTTTTTCTGATCACACCCCCTGACATGAAACTTATATTACAGAGAAGAAAACCACAGAATTCCTTTGCTTCAGTGATAGAGATTTCCTTCATAAGGTTGTGTGGGCCAAGTCAACCTTCCTTTAGCAATGTTTCCCTTAGAAAAGATTCCCAGCCTCTAAGTTACCCCATTTGAAAATAAAGTAAGTCAAAGCAAGCAAAGAACCACCAGATTAACAACAAATACTGGTAGGAAATAGATCTGCTCTGAAGTGAAATAATGATGAAGAAAGTTTTCCATACAACGTATACTTGTCAATGCTTGTGGGTTTTGATTAAAATTCCTCTTTAAAAAAGAAGTTAGTAATTTAGCTACTGAGGGCAAATATTTATACATGTGAGCTGTGTGGAAATGGATGGCAGATCAAGCAGAGGGTTTTACAGATGCTTCAAAGAAGGCTGCAAACAGTTTTTCTAAGCTGTTAGATGATACAAAGAACTTACTGGCCTATACTGAACCTTGTCCCTGTAAGATGTATTTCTGTTCATTTTAGGAGCCCTAAATGTTTGATTTAATATGAATTAAGATTGTACAGGTGACCTTAATGCTGGTATTTCCAAACTTTGACAGACTTGATTTTTATATCTGTAGTTGTCTGTTAATTGAGTTTTTTGTTGTGGGTATAATTTCCTTTGATAAAAGGGGACAGTGGCTAGACAGCAACACCTGTATCATACTAGTAGTTCTTCTCTACATAGAAATCATAAGAGAATTCATGTTGGGAAGAGCTTTGTCCAGTCTGATCTTGGAAACCTCCAAGGATGGGAATCTGCACCTCCCACGAGCAGCTGCTCTGCTGCTTAAAATCTTTTCAATCCACGGAATAGTATTGTTTGAACTGGGTTAGTATTAGCTCAGGATGTGTCTGGGAGTCCTGGGGATTTGGAAAATACATTTGCACATGAGATGCTAAAAAAGGGTTCCTTAATTTTCTTTCAACTTCACGACTTGGCAGGGAGGTGACTCTTTTCTTATCCCCTTTACTCCCATCCTCAAAACTCCTTTTGTTTCTACTTTTCCTACCCTCCCCAATCTCTGATCCTTCCTTCCTCTGTTTTCCACCTTACTCTTCTTCCCAGTGCCAGTTGAAACCGTGGATCTCTAACTTTTCACCTCTCTCTGTCTTTATGCAGTCACTCTGCTTTATTGTTGGGACATCGTCCATTTGTTCTAATACTGAGTATGGTCAGTGCCAGCTTCTAAGTGTAGAACTTGCTAAGGAAGATCTAGATGTAGGTGCAGAGAAGAAACTGTTTCTCTGGGTGGAAGCCAAGGATGAAACTCCTGTCTGGGAGTTCCAGGTGCTTGAAAAGTGCTGTAGAACACGGTAGTGCTGCGCTGCATGTTTTTCCTTTTGAGACTGACATAGAATTAACCCCAGTGTTTTCTCTTAAATTAAGTATGGTCAGAGCATCATCAACATTGCAGTACTAAAAATCCCGCTTGATAAGTGACACAGTATGGCCAAGGAAATTTTAATTGATGATGGAAACTTCATCATTTGAAGTTGAGTAGTTGTGCGTATTTTTTTTTTAATTCCTCCCTCTGAATCCTAGTCCAGAAAATTCACATTTGTATGAAAAACTTAATAACCTTTGACCATTATTTCACTGGGTAAGTCTGTATAAGAGGCTTGAGGCTTGTGCAGCAGCAGTGTTCGTCTCTGGAGTACGAGATGGATGATAGGTTGGCTCTGTTTATTCATTTTATTTTCTGTACACTGCATGCTGTGTGTGTGGTGGAGCACGAAGTCTGAGTGCCTTGCCCTGGGTTCTGCAGAGAGGGGAATCTAGGCCAGGCCTAGGCAGAGAGGGGAAAACTGCTCCTCCTCTAAGAGTGACTTAATGTGGTGTAGTAAGGAAGGGGGAAGGACATAAAGCAAGACCCCTCTTCTTGGGGGAGTAAATCTCCCTCAGAAGTCATGGAAGGAAGGACACTCTCTAGTTACGGGGAGCCAAAGGGTAGATTGCTTAACCCACTAAAGATTCCTGAACTGAGAACAAATCTGGCAGATATAATGTGTCCTAGGAGAGATTTTTTCTTGATGCCTCTATTTATTGTTTTGCTTAGAATATCAGTATTTTCTCTTTACATGGTAAACTGCTTATTGGGGTTTTGTTTGTTTGTTTTTATTTTGTTTTGGGTTTTTGTGGTTTTTTTTTTTTATCACACATCTTTAAATATCAGAGCCTCTGAAAATGCTATCTTGAGGCTTTTGGGGGGGCCTTTTGATGTGGCATCAGTTGCTGAATCACTTCTTAGTGGACAAGTGGAAATCATTAAGAAAACATGACTTCTGGCACTTCTGTTAGTAAGAGCAGGTGATCTAAGCACTGGAAGAGTTCTGAGATGTTTATTACCTTCTTGTTACTGGAGAAGTTTTATTAAGGTCCTGTCTGAGGCAAAAAAGCGTTTTGGGAAGATTTATGGCAGCACAATGGGTACAAGTGCATGAGAACAAATCCATTTTGTTGCTAGGCCTATCACTTGCACACTCCTAAGAAATATGATCTGACTTCAGTGTACTGGTTTTACTAGGTTTTCTTTTTCTGTTTGTGTGTCCTGCAGGAGAATGACTCAGGAACATTGGACACAGTTGGGGCAGTTGTTGTTGACCAAGAAGGAAATGTGGCTGCTGCTGTCTCCAGTGGAGGTTTAGCACTGAAGCATCCTGGAAGAGTTGGTCAGGTGATTATTATACTTTTTTCTTTTGGTTGGAAAGAACTGATCAGTGTCACAAGCAGGTGTGGTATCAAGCAAGAGCTGTGACAGCAAACTTCTGCCTTCCTTCCTGTTAAATGCTGAAGGCATTTTCACTGCATTGATATGGAAGTGTTGTTCTTAGTGTCCTCCATCAGTGCAATAAAACACTGATAGATGATACACTGATCTGTAGTTAGTTACTTTTTGACAGAAATATCAATAAGTTAATGTCTTGGGCTTAAATACCTCCTTAATACCACAAATGGTCTCTTGAATGCTTAAGATTTCTCTCAGTATTTAGTGAAGTTGTCCTAATTAATTTTTAAATGATGTTGTGAATTGGAGGAAGTGACAAAAGTAATGGAAGAACGCATCAGGTATTTATGATGTGTCATTTATAATTATGTTTATGTTTATAAATGATGTATAGTTCTATTTATTATTAATATTAACAATAACATATTTGTGATGTGTCACCTTATTGTTGTTAGGGAATTTTGAGGTGCCTCAGAAATTTTATACTCCATTGCTGTACCACCTGTATTTTTGGTCGACATTTGCCACTGTCCAAAAAGCAGTTATCATTTGAAATGGTTTTTTTTGTTTGGTTTTTTTTTCTGTTTGTTTGTTTTTTTGAATAGCAGAGTGAAAGAGACTTACATGAACAGGGTTATCTTTACCCTCATTTTCTGTTAAGCTAGGGTGGAATACTGTATCTGTGACAAACAGATCTCAAGAGTAGTAAAAGGATGTAGCAAAATGGAGTGGAATTACAATATGGTTATGATGTTCTTATTTGTCATTTGCATTAATACTTGGATTTTCCTTGTTTCTTTTTTTTTGTTGTTGTTTTTGGTTTGAGGTTGTTTTTATATTTTGGTTTTTTTTTTTCAGAAAAGGGAATAAGCCAAAAATGCACTTAAAATTTATGAACGATGTGCTTCTTTCCTTAGGCAGCTCTTTATGGTTGTGGCTGCTGGGCTGAAAATACAGGAGCTCATAATCCTTACTCCACTGCTGTGAGTACTTCAGGTATTTACTACTTTTATAAATATTTAATGAAGTTGCTATCTTTCTCTGTAATTAGTTTGCAAATTTAAAATACCAACATTATTTCCAGACTATATTCTACATTTGTATCATTTTTTGGTATATATTTATAGCTGTGTGTGTGTCAGTATTGTCTTTAAATCCATGAACTGATCTCTTGTTGGTTGCTTGTATTGCCCTTTTTACTGAATTAGCAGCCATGGGAATTTTTATCCTGTTTTCCATTGCACTGCAAGGATGTGCTGTATTTGTTAAGTATTAAGGAACCTGTCCTGCTGTGAACAAGTGCTATTATCAGCCCAGTATTGTATTAAATGCAGAATATCTCTGGGAATGGAAGCCTTGTGTAAAGGACTAAGATAATCAGAGGGTCCTTTGGATGCAAAAATGCTACATGCTGCATATTTCCCTCCAAAATATTTAATTACTATTTCAAATGAGTATTTGGGTGAGTTTGTTCTTCATCTCTCTTTTCCTTCTGAGAGGAAAAAGGCAAAACCAAAATACTGGAATAAGTGTATCAGAAAATATTTATTCAACAATTGTGAAAGTAATGTAAGAATTAGAAGAGCTTCTGTTCTCTTTGGAGGCTCAGGGTGTCCTGGACACACAAAAATACTGTGTTCATCTGATGCCTTGCAGAACACAAAAGTCTTAAGGTAAAGTTATGGTGGAGTTGCTTTTACTTTTCTTTTCTCCCCCCAGTTATATGAACAGCCTCAATCAGAAAAACTACTTGTAACACTTTTGCATAAGTGCTTATGTCATGTTGCAAAATTTATGGTATTGCCCACTGCTGAGTGGTCAGAGTTATCTGCATTCAGTACAGGCAGAGGTGAAGAAAATCTGCAGAGTTCAGGTTTAGGTAATGTCAGCTATATCCCGTGGGCATTGCAGAGGTAGAGTCCTGATACAGAAATCGTGGGGGGAGCAAGGTAACAGGCTGCAGAATTAAAATTTGATAGAGTCTGAAGAGCATCAGGAATATCCTGTGTTGCTTTTATTTCCCCTGTATTCACGTGTGTCTTGCACTGTTGAAAATCTGTGTATATGTTCACCCTTAAGTTTAATGCCAGTAACAGCAAATGTCCTTTTTGGTACTCACTCAAGGGATGGTTCTACTGAGGAGAGTCAGGAGTGCCAGAAGATGTTTTTACTCAAGGGACCATATTGACTCCATACCACATTGATTTTAGTTTAATAAATGCTTGCCTATGTAACCAAATATATATTGAAATATTGGGGGCCATGTTAATTAGTGAGCATATGTCCAATATTAGAGACTTTTTGTGGAAAAGCTAAGAAGGACAACTTCATTTAGTTCTTTAAAGTTGTTCTTTGCAAAATCAACTGGATTTGAAGTGTATGTGAGTACAGACAAGCATCTTGCTGCACTCACAGGAGATGACTACATTTAATGATGGCCTGAAATAAAAGCCTCCTCTCTTTTTGCTGGTACCACTTTTATATAGTGCTAAATACTTCAATGTTATACTGTTTATAACTGTCACACACATATTTGGGTATTTGTTTGGTTCAAAACCTCTAACTTCCATAACATTACCCTGATCCCCGTCCCAGTTAATTGGAGTGGCTTGCTGGCAGGCTGTGAAGTGCAGCCATCTGTTCATTCCCTGATTTGAAATTCAGACTAGTGGTGTTTAATTAAACTCTTGTTTCTGGTTTTCCTTTAAAGTAAGTGTGTGTATTCTGTGAGAGAGAGGGAGATAGAAATGTTTACAGGAAGTGAGAACTCTTCTGTAATCAATACCATTCTTTTTTCCATTTCAGAAGCTCATAATGTTTTATTTTATAATGTACTTTATGTTTAGTGCAGTTCTAAAATATATTGATGCCTGACTCTTGTTCAAAACATGAACATCCAGCAATGTGAACCATGAATTTAATTAAGGAGTAAAGGGATGGAAAAATTAAGTTGTAGGAAAAGTTGAAAGAATGAAGCTTACAGCTTGGCTGGATCACAACAGGAGATGAGAATGGGGGCACAAACATCTGCAAATATTCAGGTGAAACTGCCATGACCAAGCAAAGGAGTAATGCATTAAGATATTTAATTTTTAAATTTTTAGAAAATAAAGGTACTGTCTAAACTCTAGAAGATACCTTGATTTGGAAAGCTCCAAGATGAACAGTGCCTCTTAATAGAATAGCACCACTATCACCTGATGGAACTAAAACCAGATTAGACTGTATCTGTAATAGTGATTATACCCCCCACAAACGAGTTTTGTGTGCACCTATGTTTTTAAAAAAACAGCAACAAATGAAACTTGCATGTTGTGTATAAATAAAAACTGTGTATATGCATATTCATTTCATGTTTCATTTTACATTCAGACATTTACACCTGTATGTAAATATATTTAAAATACGTACATAAAAGAAGTGTGGTTTTTACAATGTAACATTTTATTGTTTTAATTTCACATGTCTATTTATTTTACTTTGCCTTTGAGTCATAAATTTGGCACAAATCTAATAGTTTCTATAGGGAATTTTTTTCTGTTGCTTGGGGAGAAGAACAAAAAGAATGAAATTAGACTGTGGTTGCCGTGGGTACTGAGTAATGTTTAATGTTTATTGTTAAATGACTTCAGAGAATAGCTGACTCATCAAATCACTTTTGGAATTTAAAAAAAAAAATCTTGGATAAAAA
The DNA here is from genome assembly GCA_013397795.1 of Orthonyx spaldingii. Lineage (NCBI taxonomy): Eukaryota > Metazoa > Chordata > Aves > Passeriformes > Orthonychidae > Orthonyx > Orthonyx spaldingii. Next base: position 1,211,322 of record VZTJ01000678.1, read on the forward strand.
GTTCAACTCTAATTCCCTTAAAGCTTAATCAAAACTATCCTCAAAATTATTTGGTATTAATATGTGTTAAATCAAATAATTTTAGCTGAACAGTTTTTTTGTCAATAAAAGGTTTCCCATTTGTGCTGGTTTACACTTTTAAACTTTTTTTTTAGTGATAGCTGGGAATAGAAATTCAATCCTTTAGACTTTGTTATATGAGACTCTATATTCAATCATGAAGAAGGGTATTCTTTGGCATTAGTTTCATACAAGCAATTTTGAAGTGTCAGGTTTTGTAAACTCTTTTCATTCCATACTTATGAAATTGTCCATGTGTTTGGGTCTTGGAAGTGATGATCAACTAGAGATTGAACAGGTTGAGGGAAACCTGTGGTGTGGGGAAAGGAAAGTTTGGAATGGTAATTCAAAGCAGGCAGAGTACAAACTCCTGCACATTGCAATCCACATGGAATGGACACCTTGGGTTGAATCAGAGCTCCAGACAGTTTGGTGGCCTGTTTCGGGCAGAGGGTGTTTGCAGTTCTCCAGGGAAAAGAACAGGACTGGGAAAAGCACCTCCACTGCATTATCCAGGCTTCTGGCAATTTGTGATATTGGGACTTTATAAACTGGAGATATGTTTGTTCTAATAGGTCAGGGTGACTTCTCAAGGCTTCTCATTTCTTTTTGTTCTTAGAACACCAGATATTTCAATTTTGCTGGGAACAGTTTTATTCTGTGGTTACCTCTGTGGAAACTTCTTGGAAAAAAAAAAGTTTTAAATGCCACAGTTAATAACACAGTAGGCTTTATTCTTGAATTGTTATTTTTTTTTTCTAAAATCCTCCAGTGAAGCTTCAATGTCTTTACCTGCATCATTAAAAAAAAAGGCAGTGAGGGAAGATGTCACCACACAAGTACTTGAAAGTAATTCCAAGTTCCTGCTTTCTTTCAATGATTGTGTATTATTTGAAAACATCTTGTATCTTCTGTTGGCCCTGTGGCTGCAGAGAGGCTTCCTGCTTTTGCCTGTTCAGGAAGGATTTGGTATTAGTTCTTATGCCTTTTAGCAAGTTGTTTCTTAAATATTTTGGCTATTTTTATCATGTTTTTATATTGATTGTGCCAAAGGTGGTGGTTCTGAACTTGTTTGGGCATGACTTCAACTTTTTGCACGGTAATTTCATACCTCTAACAGTCACTTGGCCTTGTTTAACCACAATGCCTTTGGTTTTTTGGGGTTTTTTTTCTGGCTTTTCAAAAGTTACTTCAAAGTTTACAAAATACAGGGTATTGTAAAACTCGTATTTTATGGTTGTAGTTTAACAGGGCTTGGAACAACTGAAATCAAAAATGGAGACTTTCTAACAACACAGTGGGGGAGATGGTGGAACTTTGGAGTGATTGTGAATTTGAAGGGCCTTAAATCCAAGGTTTATTCTGTAACTCTCAGTCTAAAATTCACTTTTTGTGTAAAAAAGTAAAGCCCTTCTGATTTTTTTCCCACCGATTTTTTGAGACATTTTGATATATGAACTCTGAATTATATTAAAATTAATATTTTGATCAGGAAAAAATGGTTGTGGAACTTTATTGGCAGCTGAAGGATAAACATTACAGGAATTTACATATCTCAAAACCAGTATTAAAATTAAAGAAATTCAGAGAATGTTGCAGTTGCAGGCATAGCCAAGATACCTGGGCAACCTGAACTGTGGCATCTAATGACAGTGCAAGGGCCTTTCCTTGCAGGAATGGTGGTAGAGATGGAGTGAAAACTTGTTAAATGAGATGAGCATGACCAGTGGTGTTTATTTAGTATAAATGTAAGTAACAGCTAAAGTGGGTTTTGGATCAACACAGTAGAAGGCAAATCCATGGTGTTTCAAAGCTTTTCCATGCAGTGTGCTCACAGACACAAACAGAACAGGCTCCCCTTTAAGCACCCCCACCACCTCCCCCAAAAAAGACGCCAGAACCACACTCCTAAGGCAGCTTGGAACTCTTTAGTGGATGTTTTTTGTTGGTACATGAATGTAAACACAGGAAGACGGGTATTATTTGGAGGGAAAACATTTGTGAACAAAACCCAACTGCAGGAGAAACAATAGTCCATTTGTTGGCTGTAGTGTAAGAAAACATTTCCTATTTTTTCCTGAGCATAATAAGAATCAAAGACTTTGTGCATGTTCTTCTCATTCAAAATAATATCAAGTGTGACACTGAGTCTGCTGCCCAGTTGGAATATCCTCGATGATTGTGAATATTCATTCACTAACTGTGCCAAAAGTGATACTGCTGGGATAAGAGGCAGGCTGTACAATTCCTGGGGGATAAATGGAAAAATCATAATTCTCTTTGGATATACAGAACCTTAACTATAAAGGTAAATATAAAATCACAGTAGCAGCTGATGCAGGATGTTTTGAAAGTGCAACCCTAAGTAGAATTTTTGAGTGAAAGTGTAGAGACTGAAAAGGATGTCTTGCATTTCTTTCATCTTTACAGCAGCAGGAAGTAGAAAGCATACAAAGAATGGGTGTGCTTTGTGTCTAGGTACAAGCCATTGATGCCAGCAAACCTTTAGTATTGCATTTCTGAAGACAGAAGGTCTTGCATTATTTACAAAATGCAGAAATTCTGTGACACAAAGCTGCAAAATCTCCAGCTTTTACTAAAATCTATTTGAGGAGACTGATAGAAGAACGGCACATAAGTTATCCTAGGGAGATTTTAAATATGACCTAATATTTAATCCCAAAGAAGAAGGAGTAGAATCTTGAAATACTTTGAGCTCATTCAGAAAAATTGAGCATGCTAGCAAATATAATTTGGTTTCAGGGCTGAGCCAGAGTTGTGTTTTGTTGAGAAGGTAGCAGAGAAATCAGATTTATTTATGAGGGGTAGTTGAGGATTCTGTCTGGGAAAAGTCTTTCAGGGATGTCTTGCTCTTCTCCCCTGCACAGAGGCTGTTCTTGAATGGAATGAAAATCAGATACAGAAACCAGCAGTGTTTTAGGAACACGTGTACAAACTGTATTTTTTCTGTGTAAACTTCCTTAACAATTTCTTGTGTTGGTGAATTCGCCAAGATCCTAAAAGACTATTAAGGTCTCTTGACAAAAGTAGTGGCCTCTGTTCTCATAAAGACATTTTAGAGATTAGATGTGTTGGATATACATTTGTATATGTAATGCATCATTCCATGCAGGCAAAATAGCACACTTTGTGTTGTGAGGAATCACAGAATTGCTTAGTTTGAAAGGAACCTCTGGAGGTCTAGTCCAACCCCCTGCTCAAGGAGGTTTCTCTTGTTTTTGAAATCCACATTAATAAGGGAATAAATATATTCAGTCTTCCTTGCCCCACCTTTTCCTGCTTAAACTTTTTCTTCACATCTGTCCTTCTTTCCAGTTCATTGTGTGTCTTTTGGATGCTTTTGCAGGCAATATGGAATAGATAATGTGGAATATGATGGAATAGGAATGACATCTATGCAGAGATGGTCTGTGGTTGTTAAATTGGTTGTTGAGCTATGCCCTCAGCCAGCATTTTGGTCTCCTTATGGACACCGCTGATCTGTAGATTCCTACTTGAAAACTCCTTTTGCAAACAAACCAGTGATGTGCAAATCTATGGAGTAAATACTTGTCAGGGAAGCTTTAATGCAAATAAATTGACTTGTAATGCTAAATTTTGGCTTTGTGATTCCTTTTTGTTGAGGACAGTAGTGGCTGTATTAGGATCCAGTGAGTGGATACCTGGGCAGTGCTGTTTTATAGAATCATGGAATGGTTTGAGTTGGAAGGACCTTATTGGATGGAACCCCTCTACCCTGGGCAGGGACACCTTCTCCTAGAACAGGTTGCTCAAAGCCCCATCCATCCTGGCCTTGAACAGTTCTAGGGATGGGGCATCCACAATTTCTCTGAGCAACTTGTGCCAGTGAATTACATTTATAATGTGATTACAAATCTTGCTTCAACCTTGGATGTGTTATTAGCCCTTGTATAACACACAAGTGCAGCATTGTCTGTCTGGCCTGTCCTTCTGAGTCTGCTCCCAATGCCCAGAGGAATTTCACATGCAAATCTTGTATCCTGTACAGATTGATTGAGCTGCACTAGATGAGATAGATATGATGATGCAATTAATCTCTTTGTAGACATATGTATTATCTCTCAAAATCAGTCTAGTCCTGTAAGATTTGGGGAATAAGAGGTAATTTAATGCATCACAGACGAAGCAGCTGCATATGGAGAAGAGTTATGTCATTGTTACGATGAACCAGAGGGTAGGGTGGAGGAAGCAGAGGTCTATCTCCAGACAGATCAGTATTTACCTATGAAGTGAATCTTTCTATCAAGAGTTCATTCAGCCTTTGTGTCCAGATGCAGTTGGGAGGCTTCAGTGCTGTAGCATGTGGTGTGTGAACTAACTCACCACCACCACGAGTCTGGGAGAAGAGAGAGGAAACCCCAGGCAGAGACAGATGATTTGTGGGAATGGTAGCATTGAGAAGGAGTCAATTAAACACAGCACTGCAGTGTTCAAAGCTGAGGGACTTGTCCTCAGAATGACCAGAATGGTTGTTTGAATTACCTTTGGAGGCTTGTTGGGAAGAAGAACTGGATGGATGCAATAATCAGAGTGCTTATTGCCTCTTGAAATTTTAATTGGACTTGATGTCTAATATGTATTAAGCTTAAAGGTGCACGGGCTGTGGAAGTTGTAGCCTCCTGCAGAAGGCCCAGTGCTCGCAGAGCAGCACATCTGTAACCTGGGCCAGCAGCTGTGCAGCTCCTGCTCTGCACACCTAGTGCTGTCTCTGCTGCTGTGCCTTGCCCAAGTGGCTTGAAGTAGGTGCAAGGATATAAAGTGAATTGGAGATGTGGCAGACTGAACTCCCTTTCTATGTCTTAAACACTTTTCTGGGATTGGGAGTAAATGGTTGTATACCTGTAGTTAGCAAACACACAAGCTGCTGTCTTACTTCCTTCCCTGTAAGTTTTGTATGACAAAAGTGATGTAGTTTGGAGACCAGTTGTGTCTTTATGGAGATCAGTAGCAGCAAAGCTTCTGAGGAAGGCCTAGGCAAAAAAGTTTGCTTCTTTCTGTACTGCTTAACTGAAATTAATCTTTCAAAATGTATTAAATGTAATGAAAAATGTAAAAGGTACATCCTCTTTAAGGGACCTACATTTTTTCTTCATTCTAACCTCTCTTGGAGGTACATTTGAAATTCTTTTTGTTCGTAGTAACTCAAAAAGCTTTTGAAATAAATTATCTGCCATTTACAACTACTTAGAACTTAAGGATTCTTTCATTTGGCATTATATCTCCCTAACTTTTTTTTCTTATCTGTAAAATTGTAGGAGAGCTGAATGAGTTGTTCTTTAGAGTGATTTTAGTTTATTTTTCCCATATGGAAAACTTAAGAGACATAAGTGTTTTCCTACCTTTCCTTAGAGAAGATACTTTAGACACAAGTGTGTCTGCATGTTGAATTTGTCTTTTGGGCAGGTTTCAAAGATAACAAATCCACTAAAGTTTCAACCTTTTGGAAAATTTCCATTGCATTTTCTTAGTAGGTAAATCCTCTAAGGATATTCTGTCTGCAGCAAGAATGTGCTCCATTGATCCGTCTAGGATCAATGCTGTAGGAATTGGACAGGACTTTGTTTGCAGGTGTTTTTTCTGGCTGTAGGTCAGTAATTAAAAAATTTCTCCTGCTATTATGAAGACAAGATACAGCAGCTGATAGGAGTAAAAAAAGCTAGAAGTTATGTAACTTTAATACTGTAGTTAGTGCATTCTGCTAGACTGCAGCACTTCGTCTTTTCAGAATTATACATTAAAATTTTATTTCAATATGTAACTATCTGTATCAGCATCTGGCCAACTAAATATTTTTATTGTACTATATTTTGTTTTTTAAAATCACTGGCTTGCAAGTTTTTAGTCAGCTCTTTCTAGAGATGCTGGAAATGGCAAGCAGAGCTTACTGAAATACAAATTTCACTGTGTTTCCTTTAGGCGTAACTAGAAGTTATCCAGGAAATAAAGCAGAAGTAGTAGTTCTTTAACTTGTTAACTGACACTTAGGGACTACTATTGAACTGAAAATAACATCAAAGCTTAACAGGACAGAAACAAGAGGGCCAGGTTCAGATTCTGCTGCGTAGAATAGATGATAAAATACAGATAACCTGTAACTTCTGCCTTTAGCTTCTGAAAAGCGAAGAGTCATACTTTGGCAGTGGAGTAAACTAAATTAATTTTTCCAGTCTTGCCTGTATATGAGTAATGCAAGTTTCCATTCTGTACTCCTTTAAAGCAAGTTCCAACACTTTGTGTCGAGGTACTGTGTGTTTCATAGCTAGACAGGCTCCGGCAGCCTGTCAAAGCTCCATAAGCTCTCTGCTTATGGCTCGCAGAAACCAAACTAGATTCTCATTTCTCCTTCCATTCAACAGGAGCCTCTTTCATGTCTGAAAATTGAAAACGTGTGTTTTTCAGTGTGGTGCATGGATGTGCGTGTGCCCTCTGGCACACCTGTTTCTAATTTCCTGACTTGAAAGCATCTCCCATCAAAAGAAGCAGAAAAACAATTTCTCTCTGACATGCTGCTCGGAGGCCCTGGCTTTGCACAAGGCCTTCCTTTCGTTTGCCATCTTGGTTCCATCGGAGGAACGTTATAAGATGCAGAGCACGCATTTTATGGGATGTTCAGCTTATATTGTGCTGGGTTCTCTCTCCTCTTGTTGTGGTTATTTCAGGCATTAGAAATCTTCTTGAGAAGTCACTATGCTGAGGAAAAAAGCCAGTGGTTTAATCCTTAGTTTCTTGCATGAAGCTCAAATAAAAGATTCAAGTCTGTAGCAAGTTAAAGTTTGTGTAACCTATGAATTGAGTATTAGTCAGTTTGGTACAGAAAGATTAACATTTAAAAGTTATAGCTCAGATTTCTTACTTTTTTTCACAATTGTATGCAGTGTAAAATAGTATCTAATATAATAGCTGAAAATTGGAGATGTTAATAAAGAATGAAACCAAAAACCTCGCAGAAAACCCCCTAGTAACTTGGTTGTTGTGGAAGTTGTGCATAGGCTAACTAGCAAGTTATTAATTCTGAAACAGTAACTTGAGAGGACTACTGATACATTGGTAATAGCTAAATTCTAGTAGGATAACAGAAGAAAGAGACTACGATAAAAAAAGGTTGTAGATTCTCAGACTGTTCCTGTGCAAGTCTTGTAGTAATCAATGGGAGTACTTGAATAGGAGGTAAAATTGTATTATTCTCGGAAATTACGCTTTTCAATATCCACAGAAACAGGAAGTTCTATTTCACTGTTGGTCTGCCTGGCACTTTGAAGGAAACACTGCATTAAAAACTGTCTTGTGCCTTGATCCATGATATGTGTCTGAAAATCAACGTTGGTGTTTCTGTATGATCTTCAAGTGATTTTGTGTATGACCTTCAAGTGATTTTGAGGCAGGAATAGAAGCTTCTGGTTGAAGACAGGTTTTCTGGGATCTTTTAGAGTTTTGTTTGGGTTTGTAGTTTGTTTATGAACTAAAAGTGTTGTGGCTATTAAGCCTCATTTGTCTTTCCTTCCCTTGTCATAGGAATCTGTTGCTATATAGCTCTGGAGCCTTTAGGAATCTGTATATTCTTTCCCCTTAATCTAGGAGGCTAGCAACTTGCATCAAAATATCTGTCTGTATATGTCTATTTATTTTTCATAGAGTCTTAGAGTAGTTTGGGTTCGGAGAAACCTTAAAGGTCATCCAGTTCCAACACCCTGCAGGGACACCTTCCCCTAGAACAGGTTGCTCAAAGCTGCATCCAACTTGGCCTTCAACACTTCCAGGGATGGCATATTCAGAACTTCCCTGGGCAACTGGTTCCAGTGTCTTACCACCCTCATAGTGAAGAATTTCTCCCTAATATCTAGTTTAAACTACCCTCCTTCACCGTAAAGACATTCCCCCTTGTCCTATTACTGTATGCTCTTGTCAGAAGTCCCTCTCTGTCTTGTAGCCCATTTACATACTGAAAGGTGCTAGAAGGTCTCCTCAGAGCTCTTCCTTCTCCAGGTTGAACAAACCCAACTCTCCTAGCCTGTTTCTGTATTAAAGGTGCTCTAACCCTCGGATCATTTTCATGGCCGTTGTCTGGACTCACTCTAACAGTTCCATGTCTTTCCTGTGCTGGAGACCCCGGATCTGGATGCAGCACTGCAGGTGGGGTCTCACCTGAGTGGGGCAGAGGGGCAGAATCCCCTCCCTCACCTGCTGCCCACACTGCTTTGGATGCAGTCTGGGATGCAGTTGGTCCTCTGGGCTGTGAGCATACATTGTCAGGTTGTGTTGAGTGTCTTGTCCACCAGAAGTCCTCCTCAGGGCTGCTCTCAATCCGTTCTCCAGCCTCTGTGATTGGGGTTGCCCTGGCCCCTTGTTCTTGGCCTTGTTGAACTCCATGAGGTTCACACAGACCCAGCTCTCCAGCCTGTCCAGGTCCCTGTGGATGGCATCCCTTCCCTCCAGTGTGTGACCACACCGCACAGTATGGTGCCATCAATCCCACTGTCCCTGTTGCTGACAGAGATTGAACAGCACCAGCCCCTGAGGAACACCACTCATACTGGTGTCCACTTGGACGTTGAGCCATTGCCACAACTCTTCCAGGGTGACCATCCAGCCAATTCCTTATCCACCGAGTTGGTCTGCCTATCAAATCCGTATCTCTGTGACGCAGAGACAAGGATGTTGTGCAGGACAGTGTCAAATACTTTGCACAAGTCCAGGTGGATGGCACCAGTTGCTCTTCCCTTACCCTCCAATGCTGTAACCCCATTGTAGAAGATCACCAAATTTGTCAGGCATGATTTATCGAAATAGTCTCGATAAACTATTTATTTCCCTTTGCCAGTAGCGTTTTTCCCTTTGCCAGTAGCAATCCTAGAGGAAGGAGATTAATTACACTTAGCCCTGCAAACCAGCAGTTCCAACTCTTCTTCAATTGTCAGTGGAGGAGTTATAAGTAGGCAACATGGTGTTTGCAAAATATTGTGTTAGGAAAATAATTTGTTTGCTATATGAAACAGTTATTTCAGTGTGAAGCACTAATTTAACCCAGTAAATTTTTCCAGCTAGTCATCTCCATTTGAGTCACTCGTGCGTAGAGTCTTAGGGAAGCATTTGTCTGTCATTGCAAAATATTCATCTCTGAAATGTAATGAGCTTCAGGTTACTGAAGAAGTCATCATCATAACTGGGATAGGATACTAAAATGATTTAAACTCTGTTTACAAGAAAGTTACTAAAGTGAATTTGGGACTTTAATATAGAATTGAAAAATTCTTAGTGGGAGTCCCTCTTTGTTTGATTTTGGTATTATTCAGTGAACAAAATACCAAATGTAGTTAAATGTCATATAATGTGAGACAGTTAAGCAAATGAACCAGATTTACATTTTCATCAACTTGTGTTCATGATTTGGAAATGTGTTTAAGTAGCTTTCACTGTAGTTGCTGTCTTGGGTCACGTTAGTACAACTTTTTTGGCAGATGGCTAGTGCTGGCAGTTAGACTAAAGTGACTGGCACTATACATTTGAACCCACAACTTTATACTGTAAGTTATAAATCAGTTTTGATTGCTGTAGCAGTGTATACATTCATTTTGTGTCTAGTCCTAGTATTATCTACAGTGTGTCCCCAGTTTGAGGCTATAGAGATGTATAGATCTGCTAAACCTGCAAGTTTGGTTCTGACTTGAGATAATAGAAAGTGTAATTCTTTTTTGCAGCATTTATCTGGTCAAAGTATGTGAAACACTGCTTAGTTTGTTGTTTTTTTTTCTTCTTCAAAAATAGATGTTCCTACATCAAAAACTACAGTAACAAATTCTTTTCCAAGTGTGGGAATTGTTTTCCTTAGTTATCGGTCCCTGCAGACTGCCAGCAAGTGATGTGTTGAAAGATTTTTACATACACTGCCAGCAGCAGTTTGTAAGTTTGCTGCCTTATAGGTTGACATAAATATGACAAAAAGAAATGACTTTGTCTGTGGGGATGTAGAGATGTGTGATGTGTTAGTAGAATTGCAAAGCTGCTCTCCTTGTGGTTGATCCTGGATCACATCAGTGGGCTGCAGCTGTTCTTAACCCATACTGAATTTTCTCTTTCTACATTTTTTGGAGCAGATTTGTTGTTATGGGAACTCTTCAATAAAGTCATTCTCTTGGGGAGGAAATAACATTATACATCATGCTAGAAAATGGCTAATTTTTTTTTTATGCCAATTTAGGATATACTTGAAAATTGTGAAGTAGTAACATCTGGTTTTATTACTTGATGCGTTGGAGATGCATAGGCTCACTCTGATTTCTGTGTCTTATTTGTTTGATTCCTATTCTAAGTCCCATGCTTCTTACTCTCACAGTTAAAGGTATTATATGTTATATTTAAAGGTACTAACAGGTTGGTTTTTTTCCAAGAAAAAACCAGCTTTCACAGTTTTTGCTGGAGCATGTGCCTGTTTAGTTTTGTTCTTTACCACAAAACTTCATAGTGATTAAAGTTTTGTAGTTTAAAAAAAATGATGTCCACGTTGTGATCTATGGATAAAATGCATGTTGTGGGGTTTTCTCATGTTCTTCATACATCGCTTTGTCTGGAATAAATAGTGGATAACTCACAGTTCTGCTGTGGACAGAAGCTTTTGAGTGTGGGTGTAATGAGGCAAGCGAAGGGACAGACCCTGCTGTAAGCAGCTGCTGAGGATGCTCTGTTGCATGAGCCTCTTGAAGATTATCTCCTAACCAGGACACTTCCTCTCAATAACTGGAGAGCTTGACAGTCTCCATGAAAACACATTTTCACTTGTGTTCTCAAGTACTTCCCTTGGCTGTGTGATTGTTGTAGTGTTTTGGCTCTTTCATTTTCCTCTAAACTTGTAACTGGTTTTTACTCAATCTGTTTGCTATACAAAGAATTTTTTGTCTTTTTGTTGTGCCAATTGTATGTAGATTCAATGCCAGAGTGTCCCACTTCAGACAACTCAGTTTAGCTGAATTGTATTAATCAGGAGACACTGCCCATTAGCAGGGACACAGAACTGAAGACAAAGGTATTTTTTGATGAGCATGGCAGGATTTTGGGACACGTGTACACAATCTCTCAGCGATTTTTGTCCTTGGGTTGGTTCTCTGACATCTAATGCATCCATAGTGCTCCAGAGGGGGGCGTGTTTTGTTGTTGAGTTTAGTTTGTTTGTTTGGGGATTTAGGGGTGGTTTTTTTTTTTTTTTGCTTTTTGTTTTGGTTTGGTTTTTTGGGGGTTTGTTTGTTTGTTTTCTTTTAAATCTTGGAAATGAGGGGGATGATTTTTTTCCCCTCTGTGTTAACAATCTTTGAAGAACAATGGAAACACACTGTGTGTTTAAGGGGAAGGGTATAACTGTGTGACAAGTAGCCAGAGAGATTCTTCAAGTAGGTTGCCAAGTTGGTTAGGGTTTAAAAATGGTAAGAAGAACAAGAAACCAGTGTGTGAGTAGCTCCAATACCCAGTGCCAGACCTGCCAACGTGTTTGTGCTGTGTTGTATCCAAACCCCGCAGCGCTCTAAACTCAGCATATTGGGAAGCACAGTGATGAGAGACTCAGCAGGCTGCACTGGAGTCGCTTTGGGTTGGGTTTAATTATTAAATTTTTCTTTATGCCACATCTAGGCTGGCTTCAGCCAGTGTCTCTGTTCTGGGCTTGTTAGTGCTTCCAGTAAAGTGAGAGTTACCCGTGGAGACTGAGCTGCCTTTGTCTGAAGCCAGCCTAGGTCTGATGTCTTACCAGCTCCAGCTCCCTGCCACTTGGAAGCAGCTAGATCGTTTCCAGCCATGAATTTGTTTCTGGAGGCTGTGTAGGTGTGTTTATGTAGTTCTGTACCTGAGCTAATAAGTCCAACTGGATTATAACAGATTTTTTTAATGGTTCCAGTGCTTGCATCATCTTGTTGTGTTGAATGAGAAATGTGCTAGAAATATTTATATATAATTGTGAACTGGCTGTATCTGGCTTTTCTCTGTATATTCTGGTGTCTGATGTAGTTTTAAGCCCCGATAAGTTACAAATCTGATCAAAGTGTAGTCACTTAAATTTAGTAATTTGAGATCATTGTTCCGTTACAACTCTACATTAGTTATGTTTTTCTTTCTTTCCTAACTGGATAACACAGTTCACCTGGCTCTTGGTTAGACCTCTTCTAGCTGCCTTGTCTGCTTCCCTGCCATTGAGGAAAAATGCTGACAAATGGGAGGCAAAAGTAGTGTAATGACCTTGGTCTATATGGAGAAGGTATCAGCAGTGGGTTTTCCTGTCCAAAAAAACTCCCAGTTGATACTGTAAAGATACATGGTGCCATTTGGCTGCAGCTGTGTGTCCCAAAGCACAATACAGGAATGTAGAAGGGTGTAGGAGAAAAAATAGCAGGTGTGAAAGTGTTCCTACAAAACAAGAGTAGCAGTAATGACCTGCTTTTCTTCACCAAAAGCAGGTTTCAGGGCATAGGTACAGAAAGCACTGAGGCAATTAGTAGTAGTTTGCAGAAGGCTTTTAGTTTCTTAAAGACAAACCTTTAAAAATTACAGGGATTTGTATTAGGAGCCCAGTGACCAGCCACTTTGGCAAAAAAACATGGTTGGTGAGTTAATGTATTCCTTTGTTGAAAAAAGGCTGAATCAGATGGACTGAGTAGAACATTCTGTCATGCAGAAGGAGTCACCGTGTCACTGAAGCTGCTCTCAGTTTGAAGAGTTGCATGCAAGGATCATTCCCCAGAGAATGATTAGTAAGAGGATTCTATCTGGATAGAGATGACAAGTCAGAGACGGTGTCACTATTTCTTCTTTCTGTACTTAACTTTTGTTTGGTTTATGACTTTGTGCAGTGGGAATTTCAGGAAAGTTGTGAGAAAACCACTGACTTACTTGAATTTTTGAGTGACTCAGTGTCAACCTTTTTAAAAAATAAAATTATATGGCAGAGACTTGTCATATGCATCGCTATGAAGAAACTGAAATTATTTTGCATCATCACAGCCAAATTAATGACAGGATTTCTTCATAGTGATATCTATATTTTGACTATTCCCATCTTAATATTTCTTTAGGTTGTGGAGAGCACCTTGTCCGGACCATACTGGCCAGAGAATGTTCATGTGCTTTGCAGACAGAGGATGCCCACCAAGCTCTCCTAGAGACTATGCAAAACAAGTTTATTGGTAAGTACATGGTCCTAATTGCCTGGATGTCACTCAGCATTGTTCAAAATGCAAGTAGCTCCATCAGATAAAGTTAAGATCCTTAGTCTTGTGATTTCTGTTGAAGCCTTGTGTTGCAGTTGGCTTCAGATTTAGTGCTGTGTTACAGCTGAAGAATGTTAAACTACAGAAGAATATATTAGGAAATTTAAAGGAAAACCCTTGGAAATACCTCAATTGTTATGTGAGTCATAGAATACCCAGAGAGGTTTGAAGAAAGAATTTCCTGTGTGAATCATGGGCTGTGGTGTACAATTGCATATTTTAGAATTGATGGGTTAGGAGCATTAGTAAAAGTTATTCATCATTTTAACCCTTTAAAAAATAGTAGACCTCAAAACCATTTCATGTTCTAATTAAATGCTTTGGACAGAGACATTCTGGTTTGCTATTTACATCATTAAATTAATTTCTTAAAAAAGTGAAAGAGACTTCGTTCAAAGAACAATTTTTTCTTTGAGAGAATTGCACAATATGTCTTCAATTTCTTTTAAATATAGATATTTTCTTTCCTCAAGTCATAAGCAAAATATGAATGTGAAATTATTTTAAAATAACCATAAAATCTTGCCCTTTTGAAAATTCCAGTGAAGCTTCTGGCATATATGTTGACTTGCAGTGTCTTCATAACCTTTAAACATTTCCAAGCTTTAGAATCCACAATTTTCATCTTCAAAATTTCTTATGAACAACATAATACTTGTACACTGTGTTACCAAAGCTCATTTTATGCTACTTTAATTAGAACTAAAAGAGGGACATACACACACCTTCTGGGGTCCCAGGGACTCATGCCCTTGGTCTTGGCAAGCAATGCATTGCAACTTCTTTATTTCTTTTTATGGTGGTGAATCCATGTTACATACTGCTTCTGACATTTGACTGTTGGAGGGGAAGTCTCCTTCGCTTTGGAAGACAGCACTTGAATATCTGCTGCTGTACTGCAGTCATTTCTAGGTGTTGTAAGAATGCAGAACACTCTGTGTGCTCCCCAAACAGATTGTAATCCAAGCAGCAAAAATGTAGCTTTTTATATTTAATAACTCATTTCAGTGCAAGTGGCACAAAAGAAGCCTTCAGGAACAATGCTTGTGATAGCTTTGCTAATTTGTAGCCCTGCTTTGCAGGTGTTGTATGAAGTGGCCTGAGTTTAGGAAAGTCAGATCTTTAGTCCACACTCTCAAGATTTATTGTGCTGTTTGTGGTAAGAGTATTAAAAGCAAGCATAAACTGTGTGTAGCCTTCTGCAATCTCGTGTTAGTGCATGCACACACACAAGATGGAAACCTGCTGATGAAGTAATTCATAGAGACTGACTGATAAAAATCCCAAAATGAAAGTTTTTTAGTTAAAGGTATGTTCTTTAAGTTGCCTCGGGTTTTCTGGGTTTTTTTGTTCTGTTTGGTAATGGTTAGCAAAAAATGCCATTCTTTTTTTGCTGTTTAATGCAAACATATTTTGCCACCACTCTGCATAGCAGATGTTTTAATTTAAAATGTTAACTGGCTCCTATGTGATGTATGCATTGTGTTCTTTACTGGAAATGTGACAGTGTTTCTGTTGGAGATAAGAGCATAGGAAATGTTGCTGAAGGTTTTGCTATACCTGAACTATCAATTGCAGAGAAAGAGAAGCTGCACAGACAGAGGTACCAGGCTAACAGTGGGATGTATTGTTGCCTTGGGAAAATACACTAAACCAAACTAAACAGCAGACAGTGAAAAGAATGAGAGACAGGATCAAATTAATACTCTTCATGAAAAGAAAATTTGAAAAAAACACTTATATAACATTTATATAAATGCTTTGTAATTCCTTTTTAAAGTTTCATGTTTTAATTCAGTACAGGTCTGGCTTGTATTTTCAGAAACTCACCACTGCAAGCTTTTGCTGCTTGGCAGCAGGAATGTGTACTGTCTGCTCAGTTATACTCTGGGCAGTGCTGATGTGGGGGGAAAAAAAAGACACATCCACCTTTGTTTTTTTGTGTAGGTGAACTACAAAAGTACTTGGTGAAGTACTTTGAAAGGGTTAAAACTTCCAGAAGTTTTAAGTTAGAAAACATAAAATCTTAGTTTGTGCTCAGCTGTCCTGTGAGTGAAGACTGATGGAGGAAAACATCAAAATCCAGATGCATCTTGCTGGTTACATGTGATACAGTATTGAGTTTGTAGCTGGTAGAGAAATTTTGGAAATCTTGGCAATTCTGCAGGTGGAATGCAAAGTTTTATGTGGCAAATGCAGTGCAACAGTTAAAAATGTGTGTTCCACTTAAAACAGTAGGTTTATACTGAGTAGATTTTTTGCTGTGACTTCTCATAGGTGATGTGCTGGTATGGTGCAGGATGTGTGGTATGGGGCAGCATTTCTTACTGTGAAACAACGGGATGAAATGGGCTGATGGACTCTTGCTAATGGCATGGATGCTTCCCTGGCCTTCCTTAAAGCCCTGGTTTGTGGTCTTGTCAAACTGTCACCAGAATTATAATGGACCGAGGCCGAGAAAACCCAGCCTTTAACAAAGCTGAGCTAGAATGTTGTATCAGAAATCAAAATGTGTATTACTTGTGTCAGAGGAATGAACAGCTGATTTTGGCAGTTGCCATCAGATTGGTGCTTCCTGTTTACAGGACTCTCCGAGTCTCTGCAGAGCCCTGGGAATGCTTCCAGCTAGGGAAAGCCTGGCTGAGACTGAGTGCTGTTTAAACAGCAGGTGATGAGCAGACTCATGTCAGATGTGCTTCTCTCATCCTTTCTCAGAGCCAGCTTACTGTGGAGAATGTACAACTGATGGTTGAATCAGAGATGAGAGAAATTAAATTCAGACTTTCTGTAAATGGAATGGGCTCCATATCTTTAGTCAGAGTGCACGAAGGGCTTGGTTCACAGTTGAAAAATGGTGTTCTGTAAACACAAATACCTTCCAAACAGAAGAACAGAGGGTTTTGTTACTCATCATTCCTTTCAAATGCAGCCAAGTTTGTGGAATGTAGACTTAGAGTAAATGTTTGTCATCTCACTGGCTGGAAATCTGGGCTTTTAACAATGGCAGCGTTACCAGTGGTACTTTAAAACTTCTTATGGAGTATTAGAAAATAATGAGCTGAAAGTCGTAGTTGGAATCTGATATTTGTTCTTTCCTTAGCAGAAATATGCTTCTCTATTCTTGTATTTTTAAACTGTGCTTCAGTTCAGCGAATTCTGCAGAAAGGTAATAGCAGAAGGATAATGCTGACACTTTCTCTTCCAGAAATTGAGTGTCAAAATCCTCTCTTCTGATCAGGAGTTTGGACAGTTAGGAATCATAGAATATTAATTTCCTGATTATTAGTTATGCTTGTTGGGGAGGAAAAAGCCTCATACTTTCACAGTAACAGGACTGGGACTGGCATTGCACAGTGTTAGAATTACTTTATAGTACATTATAGTTTCCTTTGTGCTGCATCACTCTAAACTTTGTAGTATCCTTTGTGGTTTTCTAGCAGAGGAAATAAACTATGGAAGCATTATGATGCTTCTCCATGACACAGAGGAAAAGATTTCAGAAGAGAATGAAGTGATCCTGAAGTTTCATAAATACAACGTGGTGATGTTCCACAAGGATTTGTCTAGGTCCTGCCTGTGCTTCTCCATGTCAAAAGCATTGGGATTTTATTGCTCTGTGGTATCCTCGGTTGTTTAATTTCTTAAAATCTTCCCTGTAAAGTTTTAAAGTGCAGGTGTTTTCCCTTGCAGCTTCTTTAAAAATTCAGTATAGATGTAATTTAACATCATGAAATCAAAAGACCTCTGATTTGAGACAGCTTGTGCTTACACATTCAACAAATAATGGTGCATGAAATTAAAAGCAGGCTTCATTTAGTGCTTATTATATTCCTCTAATGTTTATTTCAATTGTTACCTTGGAGTTTAGTGGGGTACACAGCAGAAGCAGAGTGGCAAACAGCTTCACTTTCACCATGTTCTGTACACAAGCTGACAGTCCAGTGGCTGTTGTGTATTTAAAGGTAATCTATAGACAGGTGACCTGAAAAAGTCAGAATTTCACTCACACGGTGCACAAGAAGGTTTAGGACTGTTTAACTGCCCTCTGTTAAAACTGGGGAATGCTGAAGCACTTAATTGGTTACACCACACCACAGTCAGCAGTTAGACCCAAGTTTTAAGCCTTTGAAAGCTGATGTAAACAATGAAGCTGGTAATGGTTTCTCTGCTGTGGAAGAGTATGAATGTAAAACATCTGATGAACAGCTGGTTCATCCTTCAGCTGGGTAAGTGTAAATAAAACACTTATTTTACAGCTTAGTGTTGAATCTGTGCTAGAATGGTTCTAGGCAGTAGCTCCAAACAGGGAGAAAAGACACAGGATCAGAAGTGAACAACTCATATCGATCCCATGATCTGGAGGAAGCAATCTTCATCATGGGAGAGCTTTAATTCACAAGAGACTCTGAGGGAAAAGTGTTCTTCACTTGTAGCTGTAGCTCCTCCAGAGCAAGGCTGTGTGTTGAGGCCATTATTTGCCTTAACACTTGTGAAATCTCTGAGTTCTGTCCTGAGCAGCAGCTGAACCTGGGTCGTGGTATTCAGTTCTGGCTGCTCTTGCAGAACTTAATGGGGTCAGTGAATGTGGAGTTGCTGTGCAGACCTGTTAGACTGTTGGTCTAGGTAAATAACATAGAAAATGCATAAATGTGATAATGCTTTCTGTATGTCACATAGCAATAACAGAATGCTTGAGCTTTGAAGGAGAGAAAGGTGTTTCGTTAAATGTAATTTTGTGACTGGGGAAGGTGAGGATTAGACTAAACCTAACCACATATGGGCTTGGTTTGGTTTTTTCCCTACCCCTTCTCCCTGGTGTGGCCAGTAAGTGCTAACATAATTAGTTAATGCTGCAGTTGAAGTTTAACTTTGGGTTTTTCATGCAACATTGCTCAGTGGTGTGCCAGTGTAACTGGGAGAGGAACACTGTGCTTCATGAGACTTAAAACAATATTTAAAGCCTTAGGTTTTTGTAATTTTGTCATTAGCAAGCTATTAGATCAAAGATTTATCTAGCAATTCTGTTTTATTGCAGTGGAAAACAGTATTTTTGGCTAGTAGGCATATTTTGGTTTTAACTACATTTTGAATTTGTACAGGAAAATCTATCTTTCTGAAGAGTACAGAGAGAGCAAAATGGTGTAGGAGGTGGGAGCCAGATCACTTTTTCCTTCTAATGAGAAACCATTCTGCCTTTAATATGCGTGGCAATATTTCAGTTCCACCTTTCCTCTTCCTCTTGAAATACTAATTAAATGTAATATACATATAAAAAAGTAATTACCTATATTGTTATTTTTTACAAAAGTCTGCACTGTTATTTCTTTTTCTCAATGGGTTGGCTGTAACAAAAAGAGTTTTAGATCTAAATTAATGAAATGTGTTCCTAACCTTTGAATTCACAGTGTTTTGAGAACACTCAGATTAATTCCTGTGTATGGTACATGAATTCTCTTTAGAAGTAAAGTATAATACTGCTTTGGTACCATTGTTTTTACAGAGTTAATGATGGATACATAGTGTTCAGCTGTCTGGAATTTTGCTTATCATAGACCTGCTCATTTGCACTGTACTGCTGTGTTAAAATACACTCTTTAGCATAATTGTAATCATGAGCAGTAAGTCTGCATATCTAGAAAGATCTTTGTTTAAAAAAGGTATTACATTTGAATCCCTCTTCTAACATTTTTGAAAAATAACTTTAATTGGAAAATAAGTAACTTTTAAACAATATGCTGTTTGGCATATATTTAATTTGGCTTAGAGTCTGATTTTTATGAGCAGAGAAACAGCCTGAATTTACTGTAACATAGAACACTGCAATATTATTATTGTAGGCAACTGGTGTTTAATGACAATTTTTAGAGGTTGATTCCCCACAACTCAGGCAGTGAATTGGAGACACACACAACTCTATTGTTGCTGATTTTGCACTGAGATGATTTAGCTGAACCTGCTGCTGAAGGCATTCGGGATGGTGAGGGTGTAGTCACACACTTTGCTCCTGATGTCTCTGGGAAGGGCAGCCTTCAACAAAAATGGAGAAGCAGGGTGGCCCTTGGAAATGGCATGGGTGGGAAGATCCTGAACCTTTGTGGGGCAGTGCAAGTGACTGTGCTTGTGTCTTCATTTGCTGCTTGTGTTTGGAGGTGAAAACAAGGGGTGTGCTCTTTTTTCAGGCTTTTCCACCATTCCAGAATAATGCTCATTCTGCAGGTTGATGATGAAATGGTGTAGAAGATCAAAAGGGCAAGAAAGGCTCTGTTTTTGCCTGTAGGAGAGATGATGTCTCCCATCATCTTTGCTTTGTTTGCATAACACAAACTTTAGAGACATTTGGTTCAATACTCCATTCAAATTACCTGCTACAAGTCACTTTAAGTCTTTTTATTCATCTCTGTCTCACACCAGTAGTACTGTTACAAAGTTAGTGCAGTGTGACCTGGTCTCATGTGACATAACCAACATTTCTTCTTACTCCGAGGGCCCAACCTGTGTCATTCTTAAAGAAATCAGTGTGTTGCCCATCTATTGTGTGTTATGAGTGTTGAAGTTAAGACTTTCATCACACTTTCATCAGGTGCAGTGCTATTAAGTTAATCCTCTTCTGGAGTTTTCTCTTTGCAGTAGGGTGGCAGCATACTTCAGCAAAGGCTCAATTAATGCAGTTTTCCAACTTTCGAGTGGTCTTCAAAGCCTTTTGAGTTTTGTGGACTGGTAATAAAGCTTTCCATGGTGCATAATTGTTGAAGGAAGTAATTTGTTCAGAAAACAATTGTGTACATATGTAGGGCAATATAATGGACACCATGTTGAATGTCAATAAATAAATGTTATTTGTGCTGACAGAACTGGGGCTCTCAGTTGTTCGTGTAGAGGTTGAGCAACTTTTTGGATGAAGTTGTAAGCTGAAGACTTTCTCTTATGTGCTTGAAGCTCAAGTTTTAAATTATTAAACCCTCTTTCAAAATAAGTCTCACAAAACACTTGCTTTGAGTGGTTGCTATTTTCATTCTGTTTCACTGAAGATGAATATTTTGTTCTTGCAAAGAAATCCGTGTAAAAATGGAGGAATTTTGATGAAAATGCAGTGTTACGTGTTTTGCTCCAGACTCTACATGGAAAGAAATATACTGCTAAGCCTTGTAAGATTTTTAAAAAGACCATATACAAGTCATTCAGATTACTGAAAATTTGATCAGTCATAGTTCACAAAAATACTGGGAAAATGAAGAAATATGTAGTTAGTGTATTTACAGACTTCTCTTTCATCTATATTTTTCAGAGTGTGGGAGAAACGAAACCCCTAAAAAATGATTAAACTAATGTAACCATTTCTAGAACAAGGCTTCAGTGGCACCAGCTCTATAAGCTGTAATCAGTAGTTGCTGTCTGATATCATGTGCATTCATACAGTCCTAGTGTTTTATGTGGCCTCAGATATACTCTCTGCTGTGAATGCTGTTTGCTGGTTGTGTTCTGCTGAACCAGAACATTTTTAACCATTCTAATTAAAGAGTTAATATTTTTCACTAGAACCTTGGAAGAATCTTTCACAGCCCTTGAAAGGGAGGAGAAACTGCTTATTAAAAAACAAGCCAAAACTTTTTCTGTCTCTTTGCAATGACTTTTTGCCACAGAATGGTTTAGAGCCCAAATCGTTTGTGCAGTCTAATGTAAGATTAGGTCTGCAGACCATGCTCAGGTAAAGACATTGTCTTTGAAGTGCCTGATTTTGACTTTCCAAGCCTTGTGTTTCTGTTTTAACCAAACATGTTTTCCAGTTTTGTTATCTGTTACCTTATCATGGGCTGGATTTTTGGTTCACAGGGATTTGGTCGCAGTCAGTGAGTGATACAGGGGGTGTAACTGTAACTGGTAATAGTTCTTTTACAAAACAAGTGGCACTTTAAAGATAAATCTGTTTCCATTAGAACAAATAAGATATTACTGTTTATTAAGCATACTGCATTTATTATTTTCCTGCAAGATGGGCTTCTATTGCAGTGACCACCTTGTATCGCTTTTGAAGGTGGCTGCTCTAATGTTTAGAGCAAACACGATAAAGCTTTTACTTTTCCTTATGGTAAAGCTTGAAGTTGGATTTTATTGGGCTGTTTTGTTGTTGTTATTTGCATTAAAGGAATCATTTTAATCATACAAATAGCTGTGGGCAAGTTAAAGGAGTCTGATGAATAGATCTGCTCTAAAGTTTGTGTGGCTGGCAAATTACAGTGTCTGTACACTGATTTATTTAAAAGAAAGAATTGAAAAGAATTACATGAAATGCCTGTTACAATTGTATGTTCAATTTTAAATGTCAGTGTAATGCAGATGTGTAACTAGGATGTCTGTGGGCCTAAGAGCAAGAACTTGATTAATTTTGTGGCTCAAGACATTTTAAATAGTATGTAAATTATACCATTATTTCCACAATTAAAACTATGGGAATGTTATTTCAAATGGCAAACCAGAGAAAGAATACTTAGGCTTGGTTCAGCTAACTTTAAAGCTTTTCCAGCTTCTGATAGAAGACTTTTATGTCTTATGTCTTAAATTAACAACAGAAAAGCCACTGTAAAAAGTAGGATGTGCTTAGGCTTTACTGCAAGTATTCATCAAACAGCAAGGCAGACAGTGTAGTAGTTTGATGATGTCTCTGTACAAAGGGCTTTAACTTGGCAAAAGTGAATAAAGTGTAAAAATTACCTTAAATTTGCTCGGTTTTTTAGCTATGTCTTTATATTGATTATAGAACAGAAAGAACTAAATATCGAGTCACAATGGTTTTACAACTTCACATTCCATTTTTCATTATTAGATTTTTCTTGAGCCATGAACAAATAGGTTTGCACTCACAAATGTAATTTTCAGTGTGTTTGTTTTATTCCATGTAGCTCTTAATTTTTTTGATTACTGGCACATTACTAGATTAACAATACAGAAAGCTATTCATTTGAAACACTAGGAAGAATAGAACTGATGCTTTTGTGAAAGCACTGTTTGACCTGTCAGTCTTTTCAGCCCTTCGTGACAGGATTAAAGGGGGAAGGCAGAAAGTCAAATTTTAAAAAATATGCCCAAGAAACTATTCCTGTTGCAAATAATTCTCCCCAATGATTTTGCCCAGGTTCACCTTTTCTGGCCAATGAAGATGGTGTGCTCGGAGGTGTGATAGTTCTCCGCTCTTGCAGGTGTTCAGCAGAGCCTGAATCCTCACAGGAAAAGCAAACTTTACTAGGTAAGGAATTCTTACTCATTTTTACTTCAGCTGGGTGCTAACTCCAAGTGAAAGGTGCAATAAAATCTCTGTGTGTGTTTGAAAGCTACAGCGAAACCAGAAAGGAATTGAAATTGAAATAATAAAAGTGAAATAGGGAACAAACAAGGCTAATATTAATAAAACTCTGGAAAAGAACATTCTTTCAGACTCACTATTTCTAAGCAGGATTGTCATTCAGAGGGTTGTATGGGATCCTTCTAAATCTCTGGCATAGATAAAATAGTTGCTTGTGGCGAGGCAGGATGTGTTCCTCATTGGAAAAATTGCATTTTTACCTGGGGGTAATGCATGTAGCTGTTTACTGCTTCTCAGTAGCTTATATGTGAAAAATGCTTTCTAAAAAGTTCTTTATTCCTCCTTTTTGCTGAAGAAAATATGTGAATTAGGAGGGTACACTTAAAATTTGTAAGAGAAGTTGTTTATAGTTAGAAATTCTTGGTAATGCCCAGGAAAGTTGGCTTGGATAAGTTGCAGTTACTATTTGCGTTTGCACCAAACAGGAGTTTCTGAAATCAGCAGGAACCTGCACTTTGCATCCACCAGTAGCTGACTGGTTCCAAAAGGGCTTTACATCCCTTCAGCCCTGTCTCTGTCCTGGAAACACAATCCCTATCTTGCTGCTTGTACTAGTTTGGTTCGAAACCAGGTAGAAACACTAATTTTGTGTAGTGGTTTGAGTTCATTTACCTGAGTTTTTTGGTTAAACGCCAGCACACTTACTAGATTTTATTTAATTTTGTTGTGAGATAATGATTAGGAGTAGGTAAAGCAGGTTTAAACTTTAAAGAATATAAAGA
>VZTJ01000678.1:1235476-1299269 GCA_013397795.1 Orthonyx spaldingii
TCTAAGCAGGATTGTCATTCAGAGGGTTGTATGGGATCCTTCTAAATCTCTGGCATAGATAAAATAGTTGCTTGTGGCGAGGCAGGATGTGTTCCTCATTGGAAAAATTGCATTTTTACCTGGGGGTAATGCATGTAGCTGTTTACTGCTTCTCAGTAGCTTATATGTGAAAAATGCTTTCTAAAAAGTTCTTTATTCCTCCTTTTTGCTGAAGAAAATATGTGAATTAGGAGGGTACACTTAAAATTTGTAAGAGAAGTTGTTTATAGTTAGAAATTGTTGGTAATGCCCAGGAAAGTTGGCTTGGATAAGTTGCAGTTACTATTTGCGTTTGCACCAAACAGGAGTTTCTGAAATCAGCAGGAACCTGCACTTTGCATCCACCAGTAGCTGACTGGTTCCAAAAGGGCTTTACATCCCTTCAGCCCTGTCTCTGTCCTGGAAACAGAATCCCCATCTTGCTGCTTTATGACAGGAAAGTGCATTATGGAAAACTGTCACATGGTTTGTGTGGGAGAAACAGATGGAAGCTGCAGGCTGTAGACTATGAGCAGAGCAGGGTGGAAATACAACCCTGAGACAGCAAAGCCTCTTCAAGGGAAGGAATTTGGGATTGGGGGCATATGAATTACTTCAGGATGACACTTGTTCCATCTCCTTTCTTGTGGTGCTCCTCAGATGTGGAGCTATGCGCTTATTTATTGGGTCACATTGACCTGTCTAGTATAGACTGGGGTTATGCTACCAGAATTAAAGTGTTTTTCCTTTGTATAATACTCTGCTTTATTATTATTTACCCAATTGTGACATTATCTAGTGCAACAGCATCCTACAACATAAATTCTGTCCTTAAAAAAAAGAGTTAAGAAAATGAAAACACAAGTTGGTTAAGTAAGAACACACAAGATCAACTTAACCTTCAATTTCTGAGGTTTGGAAGTGAGGGAATTTTTTTCTATTCATTTAATGCTTGTCATTCATGTAAGAGAACATATTCTATTAATGAAGGTTTGGCATTTTTTCCTCAAAATTAATTCATAAAAAAGATCGTACGTCATAAATAAAGACTATTTGTCCATTGATTT
This sequence comes from Orthonyx spaldingii, assembly GCA_013397795.1. Classification (NCBI taxonomy): domain Eukaryota; kingdom Metazoa; phylum Chordata; class Aves; order Passeriformes; family Orthonychidae; genus Orthonyx; species Orthonyx spaldingii. The sequence continues at coordinate 1,236,562 of VZTJ01000678.1, forward strand.
TTGATTTTCTGTCCACTGAAATAACATTGAGATTAACTGTAGCACAGTCCTGCCTTATGATATATGCTGAGATAATGTATGATTAAACATATGTAATATTTGTGGTGTTTGGACTGAAAATAAGTTGGTTAATACTGAAAAACTTCGTGTATAGAATAAGGAACTCTCATGTCTTTGTTACAGGGATCATCTTTATTTCTTTTGGACAGTTAAACAAAGGCAAGGAAGTGACTTATTAAATGGTTGAAAATATACTTTCTGAAGATGTTTCACATGTAATTTAGAATTTTCATTGTAGTTCCACGACTTGTAATGGCTACCAATAACCAAGGTTTGTGCTTGTACAGGCTACTTTTGGTAGTTATCAAAGGCAAAGATACAATATTTTGAGGGTGTTTGGGCTGAATGTTTCCCAACTTCTCAAAACTGAAAGATGGGATTAAATTTGTCTCAAAAAAATTGCTTTCACTGACAGTGGAGCCTTTGGGGTGCCAGGGGGAAGCTGGCTCCATATTGATTGTGCTGGATATGTTTCACTCTCTGAAAGCTTTTGACTCACCTGTAGTGGTATCAGTCATGAATCTGTTACGGGGATAAGAGCACACACCTCGATGAAGTTCATTTTTCTTTTATGATGATACCTGCATATCTGTCAGAATCTTCAGGTCCTGCTGGGATCATCTAACCTGTGATCTCCTGCTCTGGTTTAATTGCTGTGCAAAGAGAAGTGGTTCAAAGGATGAGTGTGCTCTGCATGCTGTGACCTTCATCAGCCACGTTAAAGGGACATGAGGAATAGGAATGAGTAAAAGTTTTAAACCCATCTAATGATGCTTTTTTGCAGAAAGTGAAGTCACTCTCAAATGGATATACGTGGAAATACGTGGAAATGCCTTCTCGTGGCATCTTGTGTAATTCATGTAAGACACCTCCCATAATCCAGAGGAAGAATTTGTGCTTCAGTGCATTTTTTAAAACCTTTTACAGAATTCTGTGAAATGCCTTGAATTCTCATCAGCTATTCTTTTTCTTTTCCCCCTTCCAAATTATGGACTTTATGAACACAAAGGAAAATGACCATGACAGAGGGCAGGAGGAAAACAGTGTGGCAATTTATAAAGCTCCAGTGACAGAGAGCTGAACGCATGAATAATGTGCTCTTTGTCTGAATTTGGTGGTGCAGCTGAGTAGGAGTGTTTGTGTAAATAAAGATACCTGCATATGTATCAGGCAATTAAAGGTCACTGGAACAGGCTGTTAAGCAATTGATAAATTGGGACACTTTCAGACTTCAGGACAGCACCTTACTGGATTAACAGGCATTAACAATACATGTGAGCAGTGAGTAGTTTTCTTAATCATTATCACTGCAAGCACGACAGTTGGTCTTTAACACTGATATCCTAAATTAGCTGTGAGTGCAGTACCAGAGCTGATGTTGTGTACCTGGTGCTGGAAGTCCAGACAATCAGACCTGGCAGTGCTTTGATAGAGGTTTCTTCTCCCTCTTTCTTTCCTCTCTTACCTTTGGTGCTCCTTACACTCTCCTCAAAGAAAGGGGGAGTTTGCATCTGCTGTTGTAATTCAGCATACTTTTGAAACCAGGACTTGCTCTAATTTTGTCAGAAATTTTTCTTTCTTTTTGTGCATGTTACTCTGATTCCACCAGACACCTCTCCTGCTTTTTCTGCAGGGTAATTTTGCTTTTACCAGATGTCTTTCCTGCCTGCTCTATATCTTCAATTCCCACATTGCACACTTGACTGTTTCTGCATGTTTTCCTGTATCCTGCTTGGGCAGCTAAGCCACAAATCCCCCTTTACCTGTTGATACATACTTTTTATACATATATGCTCAGTTCTGTGGGGGAAAAAAAAAAAAGCTTGTTGCTGGTTATTCTGTTGACAGTGTATCAACTCTACAGAATCCTGGTAGGCCATCTGGCTTTATACTGTTGTACGGTGCTTTTGTCTGGGTTCAAGGCAGGCAAATGCAAGTTCTGTCAGCTTTGACTTCATGAGTGGAACAGGCCACTGCTTTAGAAGTTGGTCCAGTCTTTTAACTGCAGTTGCAGTTGTTGCATTTCTCATCTTGGAGGCTCCGTATTATCCAAGTAACATTCTCATTCTGGACATTGTTTCTGCAGTGTGTGACTGCGAATAGTCAGGAAAAATCTTCTTTGTTTGGTAGCTGTTTCTTTTGAGATTTAATTACTCTGGTAAGTAGTTTTTGTTCTTTGTTTTTTATCCTTGCCGTATTTGTTCCTCAGGATACCAGTCTTGTTAAATTACATCTTCTATTTTAAACCAAGGCATTTTTGTAACTTCTTGCATTTTCCTTTCTAGTGGAATTTCTGTGGAGCCATACAACAGAGAGCATGTGTGTAGGATATATGTCTGCACAGGATGGCAAAGCTAAGGTAAGCCATGAGGAATAGGCTGTAACACAGTAGAATGAGTGCAGAAGCTAAGGAGAATTTGAATAAATGATAATGAAATCTAGAAGAAATTTCTTTCTTTATGAGAACAGAAAAAGTAATGAGTGCATAAGCAGTTAAATGTGTCACTTGATTAGGCATTTCTAATTTCTTTAATTGCAGCAGTTAACAGCCCTATACTAACATGTGTTTCATGTCAGGATAAGGTGCCACGAGCACGTCCATTCCCTCTGCTGACAGTAAGTGTACTTGAATAACTTTATCCAGCTTGATTCAGTTATGCTGGTACCCTATTTTTCTGTGGGCATGTCTTCCTTCAGATAAAGCAATTGCACCATCAAGGGAGATCTAAAACAAACTTCAAACAAGTTCCTAGAATAGCCTCTGTGATAAATAATTTCACTATTGCCATCCATAGTTTCAGTTTCTTGGGGCCTTATAATTTATTTTTAATGAGAGAAATATTATGTTAAAATTGAATTTAGCAATGAAAACTGGAAAATTCTGTCACATCGTTATCAAGGAGTAGGGATTAACTGAGTGGATGAGCCATCCATTCTATGGAAACAAGAAGAAGGAAGGTACTGCAATGTAGCAACTGGAGCATTTAGGAGAGATACTTGGAGAACAGGGATGAACATGGGAGAAGCTGCAAGCAGAGTCAGAGTCATAATTTCTGTAGGCATTAATGCAAAGGGGAATTGTGACCAAACTAATAAAAAATATACAAAAGAAGAAAATCAACATCAGATATTCCACACAGCAAAACTGGTGTATACACACTGTTTCAAGCACTGGGAATGGATGAGTTCATCCTCAGGGCATAAAGTGTGCAGGGAAAAAAAGACAAGAATGCCCCAGAAAGACAAGCAAGATAACAAGCAGCCGATGAAGTGCTGGTAGAGGTGTTAGTGAAGTATTTGCTTCACTTTTACATAACTTAGGTACAACTCTTTCCAGATAATTATCCATGGAAGAGAGTGTGGTTTTACTTCTTTTCTTAATATTAATTTCAGATTTAGTTGAAAAAAGTCCAAACTGGAGTTAAAAGCTCAGATTGAACTAAGTGAAACTAAAGCAAATTCAGCTACAGATCTTCCAGTATTTGCTAGTTAGCATTAAATTAATTGTCTTGTGTTGGCAGTGAAAGAATAACAGAGAAAAAGGATGTTAAATGTTTCCAGTGTGCACACCTGCCTCTGACTTACACTGTGAAGCTCAAAATGTTGTTATTTCTTCCTGGTAGTGTCTAATTAATAAATAAATGCTAAATATGGAATCTGTCTGGTAATGAGTATTAACATGACAGTGCCATGCTCCGAGTTGCTTTCCTACTCACAGTTGCAACGTTTGACATCTGGAGTGCATTGTTTTCATACTGCTGGTAAATTCTCCAGCTGGTAATCCTGATTGTGCTGACAGACACAGCTGCTCTTCTTGGTTCATTTTTAAATTATGTTTTTGACCTTCACTGAAGAGTTAATCCCCCTCCCTTTCTTCCTTCTTTGAGTCTGTGGCCACAAATGCTTTCCAGAGAAAAACCACAAACGCTTTTGCTGCTGACTTCTATTGATCAAAAAAAGTCTTCTGTCATAAAAGCTGGAAATTTGTTCTACTACAACTAGAACTAAGTTATAGATGGAAAACAGGGCTTGAAATAGAACACAATGTATTGCAGTGAAAAAAATTTCTCTGTTCTTTAATAGAGTGACTGTTTTGCTACAGTTAATTTTGAGAGCTGGCCATGAAAGAATAATGGGATAAGAGTTCATAAACGTATAAAGTATCACTTGTTTATGAGGACCATAGCAAAATGATTAGGCAGCAACTTGTAAGGAAACATTTACTTTCCTGTTTTTCTAGGGTGTTAAAGACCTTCAGGTTTTATTTCTTTCATCAGTCTAGGGCTTGAGTTTTGTTCTTAAACCGAGGGGTTGTCACAGTGGCTGATTTTGGACTGGTTCAGTTTAATCAGCAATTTAATGAACATGAAACAAAAGCAAGACTTAAAAAGTGAGAAGGTTTTTAAGTGTCTACGGTTATGAACTAGACTAATATTAGAATAATATAAAAGGGTACATGCTAAGGAAAAAAGCCTGCTTTACAATCTCAGTGTGATTCTTTGGGCATGGGAGGTTGATGCAATTCATAATAGGACCTAGCAAATGGTGGTTCTGAACCCCAGATGGAAACTGTGGGAGTGCAGGATGCCTTTCTTACAAGGCAGACACAAGGTGGATGCAGCTCACTTGCAGACACTGGTGTGCTCAAGCCATGGAGACAACCAGGTAACTATCAGCAACTCCTTCAAAGAACAGTGGGACAGGAAAGTGGAATCAGAGACTTGAAGTGGTTTGTACACCCTGACCTGCTGGTGCTTGTGGCTTTTAGCAGTGTGAGCTCTCCAGGTACTGATTGGGAAGTACCCTTGCACCAGGGGTTGGTTTGCTCCCAGTTTAGGGAAGGCTGGGTTCTGCAGCTGGCCACGCACCCCCAGATCAGACTGCCTGAATGTGAGCTCACGAGCACCAAGTGGCTGAGCCTGCAAGAGCTGTGCATGAATAGTGCTTTGATTTGAAGCATTTGAAGCATACTTGCTGGAAAGGTGTCCAGTCTTTTTTGTAAAACCAGTTGCCTGGAAAAGTCACCATTTCCTGTTGGATTAAAACGAGTGGTTGAATGTTGCTTTAAAAATCCTGCATAGCCTTGCCAGGTGAGCTAAGCTTACACCTTATTGCTGACACAGTCACCTCTGATTGTGTGTCTTATCAGCTCTTTCTTGATGCTGGAGCTGTTTCAGCTCCTCCACCACTCATAGCTCTGGCAATGTCATCTCCAGCACCTGCATAGTGGATGTCCCAGTGGCTTCCCTCAGATTCTTAAGCCACAAACAGCTAATCAAGGCACATCTTAGCTGGTTCAACTGTGCTTTGCTTTTTTTCTTGTCATCCTTCTCAACACAAGCAGCTTCATAATCACTTGGTGCCAGCATTTGTCACAAATTGGTTGTGGAAAGACACAAGCTTTTCTTCTGAACATTTTGGCTCTTTCCTGTATTTCCCAAACTAGCCTGTAACACGTGGTGCTGCACCTACCCCAGGCTGGCACTTGGGAGCCTCAGTTATCATGAGCTTAAGGGGCAGATATCCTCTGGTTTAGGAGTTGCTGCACCCAGACTTCCTTCCTGCAGCAATGCTGTGACAGATTGTTTTCACATCAGACCTGTTCTTTGGGAAGGTGGGTGGGCTTCCCGAGATCTCTTGAAGCAAGGTCTTGTATCGCCACCTCTGTGACGGTAGAATTCTCACTGTGGCTGATGCTCTTTCTATCCATTAGTAATGCTGTTGGAATATTCTGGGCTACAGTGGAAGTTTCTGGCTGCAGCCATGAGAATACATAGAAACAGACAGAAAATATTAGTTTGTTTATTCCCTCTGCACTCACACAGCTCCTTTTGCAGTAACAGCTGCTGCTTCATCAAAGGTTATGACTTCTAGATTGAAGGACTGGAAGATTAAATAAATTCATGAACTGAGGAGTGGAGTTTTTTTGGTTATTGTGTTGTTGACTCATGAATTACTTGATATGAATTTAAAATCTTTGATAAGAAATTATTTCTTTTTCCAGTCCAAATTTTCTTCTTTTTCTGAGATACTAGTTAGTCTTCAGAAAAACCTTCCAGATGCTTGGGGTTTTTTATGGATCCGTAATAGATCTAACAACTGTTCATAGCATCAGTGAAGAAGGTCAGCCACTTACTGGGGCTCTGACTACTTTAAAGTTACTCTGGCAGGGTTCAGTTATCATTTCCTATTTTCCTGAACTGATTGGGTTATGTTCTGAGAGCCTAAGCATTTTTGTTGTCACCACTGTGGAAGCAGCTGTGCTCTAAGGTGTTGCTTCTTGCAGCTCTGTCCATACTCTCATGGGCAATGTGCAATACTTTAGGTCTTAACAGTTTCTATAGCATTTGGCAGAGCAATTTCAGTGGCAATTTGCCCAAAGGGCTTGCAGATGTTCTGCCATGAAGTTTGGGATGGGAAGAAATAATTCCTTCAATTCACCCATAATGTGCTTTTAGATTTAAATGAGGAATGGGAAGGAAGGGTTTGTAGTAGTTAGGTGGCACAAGTTAATTGACTCTTCTTAGTTGCAAAGACTTCATATCATCTTGTTCGTTGTCTGCTTGCCCAGTGGAGGATACTTCAAAGGAAAATAAATTCTTCCATCTCAAATGACAGTGCAGTGTATGCCTGCAGTGTGCGTTCACATACTAATGGCATCTCTTGAAGGTTCTGGCTATGGGTAGGCAGCCTTTCTTTGATTTTATGTTGTGTATCTGTACATAATCAAACAAAACCCCTTTTATCTCAGGCAGGATCTGGAGAGTATTTGTTTACTCAAGTCCTGCCCTGTTCTGTATGCAGAAAGTGTAAGTGGCTGGGATACTTCTATTTTCCTGGCTCTGACAAGTGTCTTGTCGTGGTGATTGAGAGTAGTTGGTGGTGGCTGATGTTTCTGCTTGAAGATAGGCAATTCCCCACTGTGTTTTCAGTAGTATTTGAAGTCAGAGTGCTTTTTTTCCAGTGCAAGAACCAGTCTCAATACCAGCAAAATGCAGTTTTAGTAGTTTATTTTGTGTAAGTATTTGAAATAATTTATCAGCTCACTGTATTTCTTAATATTTGTAAACCTGCTATATGATCTCTATAAATGTTGCAAGCTTTGGCAATTATTGTAAACGTTGCAATACTTTTGAGATATCCTTGTAGCTCAGCCTCATAGATTTTAGTTTTTCTAACAGCTGGATGACTTAGCCAATTTAAAAAGCCCAGTTGCAATATTGAATATAATCCAATTCAGTTGCCAGTTTAAATCTCTTCTTGGCAGCTATTCAGTTCTTCTAACATGAACTGCTAAGCTTTATGTTATGGCAGCTTTTAATAATGCAGAGCTACAGAAGCCTTTCTTTCCATTCTCTAATGAACCAAATTCACTTTGCTCTGCAAGACGTGGTGTTGCAGCAGTGGAGAGTGTTGCATATTGCTGTGTTTGAAAACATCCATCAGCAGCAACTGCTGTCCACACCAAATGTTGTGGTTGCAATGTGCAAACAGAAACTTTTATCTTTGACAGTTAATTTCATTTTCCAGTATGAGCAAACATGGTGGACAGGGAGACCATCTCCAGTTCACTTTTCCTGTGGAGATGTAAGCTGTCATCATCAGATTTGTTCGCCTTTACTGATGCTGTAAAATTCAGCAGAAGTCCTTCCCTTGATGTTTGAAGTGATGCATGTGACAAACACTGGTTGTAGTGATTGTTGTTGGTTTTCTGAGGATGAGCGTCTGTGTTTGATGTGGTGAGTGAAGGTCTGTGAAAGCCCTTTGTCAGGAGAAGGGCAGTTTTCCAGTGCTCATTGGGTGAAGAAACGCATCTTGGAAGAATCCTAATTCTAATTTGAAAATTAGTGGAAAAATTTACTGATCCTGTTTAGTGAGCAGAAATACGAAGTCAAATAATTCAGTCATTCATTTCAGACTACAGAGACAGTCTTTTAACTTCATGAGACAGGAAAAGTATATGTCACTGTTCTACTTATTTTCTTTAATCTTCACTCTTGTCTGGAGACTGGGGAATCAGTCAGAAATTTTCATTTGAAAAGTACTCTGTGCATACAGTGGGCCATCCAGTTCTCTCATAAAAATAAGGTTTTTCTATTTGTTGGAAATAACCTTCAGTGCTAAGACACCAGTTAAAATGTTTGGCTCGTAGAACTTCGTGGAAATTAATGGGCTCTGAGATGAGAAGATAAATTCACTTTTTGGGTTGGGTTCTTGCATAATGCTAGTAGTTCTGAAACTCTTATTTGGCTGACAGAGTGGAGTAGGGAAGATGGGACTGTGTCTCCAGGTACATAAATAGAAATGCAATAACCTGACTTAGCAATTCACAATGGTACAAATCACATTTGAAGATACATGACGGGGTTTTAGAATACCTCTACAAAACCCTGGGATGCTGAGCTGAATAATTGGTTGGTGTGTGTCTTTAGGCTGTCTCGGTACAAGTATGAGTGATTTGGTTAGATACATAAATAGTTTATAGTAATATACTTAACCCACAGAATGAATTTGAGTTTGGAAAACTGTTAACTTCCTTAGCAACCTGTATGTAAAATCAGTATTTTCTGTGCAGTGGGCCAGAAGCACCCCATCAGCATGTCTTTCTGTTGTTTCCCAACAAGGACAATATTCTGCAGCCTCTTTTTCTTTCTATTTTTTCCCCATTTTTTTTTCCTTTGTTAAGTTTTAACCAAACAAGATGCACATGGCATTTTCTGATAGCAGCAGTTGCAGTATTTTGTGGGGTGCCTTCTCCTGCCACCCTACAGGTGTACATACAAACTGTGGTGGATGGGAGATTACCAGAAGACAGAGCAGCAGAGTTGCTGCCAAAATGGGCTCTTAATACTTAGAAAATAAATTCAGAATGTGTGGTCAGATGGTTCTGGTGGTGGAAATGTGTACTCCAGCTAGAAGGCTCCGAATTTCTAAAGAATATATGGGTTTGGCGGTACTCTTTTTTTTCAAGGAGCAAAGTTGTAGAAAGCAATTTCCCTAAGGATATGGTGTCCTTGGTCTTTCATTATATTTCATCTCTATAATGTAATGGCTGGGAAAAGTTTGTTTTATAAATTATTCTGTCTAAAGCACATCCTGAGTGTGTAATAAGAGTGCTAAACAAATGAAGTACTCCCTAGATTTGCTTAAGAACTGGATGTGCTGCCATCTGGTAGTTGTACTCTGTCCTCTTGGCAGCGTTTGATTGACTTCAGCTTTCTCGTGCAGCACTGTCTGTCTCTTGGCTTGAGTTTTGTATATTCATTTTGCATTATATTTGTGCTTTTAATGAAAGAAAAACGCCCTTAGTTGTTGTGACAGACTGATACTTTTATGTGAATAAAAGGAGGAGAATAGCTCCTTAAAAGAAAATCTTTTTCAAAAGCATTTACCTTTTTTTTTCCTGTGGGACTGTGGGCACGAGGTTCCTCCTTTAAGCTGCAGAAGAAATCTGTGGTGCCTGACTGGTGTCCCAGCTGTTGGTACCTCATCTCCTACTGAACCCTCTCTTTTCTCTAGAAAAGCAAAGCAAATCAGAATATTCTTGAGACCATAAAATGTCTGTATGTGAAGCTGAAGATATGGATAACCCCATCATTCTTAACCTACGATTCTTTGACATATGCTTTCCTCAAAGAGAGGCTTCCGTGGAGCTCTGTGTGGGTTTAATTTAGGAAAATTATTTGTTTTCCTTTTTTTTTTTTCTGGTCCCAGACACAATTTCTTCCAGGTGTGGGTTCATTCAACTTGTAAGGCTGATAGACTAATCGAGTTCAAGGAAAACCTTTCCAGTGTCATTCTTTTTTGTTTGCTTTTTTATTTTTAAGTTTTTAAAATCTAAACATAATTGATTATACAATCTGGACTCAATGTAAAATATGATGTTGGGATACAAAAATGTAACAAACTTTACAAATAAGTTCTGTGGTTCATTTAAAAATATTAAGCGTTCTTTGATGTTTCTTTTTATTTACTGAAGTTTGTTCTAATGGTTAAGAACAAGGGAGATACAATTGTAAGAATTCACTTGGGAGTTTTCTGAAGTTGCCTTGACATGGCAATATTATCCTTTCCAATTATTTATTAAGTAACATTTTAAACGCTATCATCTTAGATCTGTCTCATTTTTGTTCTACATAAGGCAGCCATTGGTGAAAGTCATGAAAAGTAGTGTAAATCAGATCTGTATTAGTCCATCATATAAAGTATGCAAATAAACAGGGTGCAGGTAAAGGCTTTAAGAAATGTTTTGTTATATGTGGTTTCAGTGTTTCGGTAAATGGAAGCCTTCAGGTGCTGGTGTGTAGTGGTTTGGGGTCTTGTGTATGGGAAATGTGTTCTTCCTTCCGTAGGAAATGAGGTTTTCTGTAGGAAATACGTTTTGGGCAGATATTTAAGCATAGCTACTTGCTAACGTATTAATAGATAGCGACTGTCTGTTTATCCCCTCTTGTACATTTTCCTTTCTTTGCTCAAAAACGTACTAGGATTAACTTAGTGGTTTGCTCTTACTGCAGTATCTTGCTAAACAACCAGTGGCATTCTTCCTCTGAGGAAACTTGCTACCATGCCCATCAAACAGTGCTGCTTTTATACTGTCATCCTGTTCATTTAGAAGTTTTCACTGAACTGGAAAAATATCGTGGATCTGTCAGTCACAGAATAAAAAATATCTTTTTTCTACTTGATTTTCTTACTTTTTATTGGTTTTTTTTTTTTAATTTATCAAATGACCTTTACAGAAAATTTGTCAGTTACATTTTGGAGGAAACTGTAAGAGATTTGAAGAGTGTATTTTCTTCTTGAAGTGGTTGTAACTGAAATTGTTCTGAAAGTAGGAACATGTTCATATATCAAACAGGAAAGTCAAAGTTTTAGTAGTAAAATGAAAACACTGAAATGTTCTAAATTAAAGCTTATTCTGTGATTTAACTGAAAACAAGACCACCTAAGTACGGGCACCAGGTTAATTTATCAAGAAAGGAATTAAAAGAAGCTGCCCAAGACACAAAATGTCTCTCCAATGTAATGAACTGAGTTTAGAGTCTCAAATCACTTTCTGCTCAATTGATGCAAAGTATTCCTACTGAACTTTTACATTTGCTCTTTTCTTCACAACCCCTTGCCTCGTTGCTAGTTACACATTTTGCAACAATTAAATCTTTTAAGTGGGATAATGTATGTACAAGCAAGTACGTGGTATGCTGCACTTATAGGAAGCTGTAGCTTCTAAATGCCAGCAACTTTATGTTGGGAGCTTGATACCATAGTAGGAATCATTTCTAGTTCCTAATTTAATATACCATGGGCAGTTTTCACAGTGTAAAAACGTGTGCAAAGGGGATAAAAAGTCATTACTCTTAGCAATAAATAGAAGTATCTTTTCATAAGCAGATGCTTTTGCCCATCAGTAATATAACAAACCCCAATATATAAAGTATCATGAACAAATTTTTAGGGTCACTGAGTTACAAGTCAGTTATAAACTGAAGTTTTGCGTACGCAGACACACGCGCCCACTTCCTGGCTGAAATATTCCAGTGCCTTCTCAAAGGCTTTTAAAACTTTCTGTGGAAAAGATGCCTATTGGCAGAAACACAGTTGTTCTTTGGGTTGATTTATTTGATAGTTGGCAATAGGAAGCCTTTGGAGTTTTGTAGGTGGATGAGTAGGTATTTTATGCAGAGAAATTTCTCCTTTTTATCCTGATCATTGCAGTTGCCTTATGCTGTGAAGTGTTAGATTATCTCTGTCAAATAGTTAATTCTGTCCGAGGTTTCTGTAAGGTGTATTTCTGTACGTAGTGTTAAACACTTCTGAATCTCCCTAAGAAATAGACCTATAAACCATGAAATGCCAGAATTATTTTCTTTTGTCTTCACTCTGGATATTTCTTTCTACTTTCAGTGCGTTGATTGATCCAGTTCATCTTTTCTGTGCATCTGTCATGGTCTTTCTCTTCAAGTGTTCAACATTAATGCAAAGAAAATAGAAAAAGAATCTCAGTTGCTTTTCAAGTTGCTTTGTGGTTTGTCCTCAGACTTCAGTGACGGAACACCTTAATTGTTCAATCCTTACAAGCTTACTTTGTCCTGCGTGATTTTGCCTTTTCTCAGTCCATAATACTCTCTTGACTTCTCCACAGACTCACATTTCAAGACTTCCTCCTGGAGCTGTGGCAGGACAGTCCGTGGCAATAGAAGGAGGAGTTTGCAGGCTGGAGAGTCCAGAAAGCAGCTGATTCTTCACTTCATTGCAAAGAATGTGAATGACTTTTTGTACAATAAGGGTTTTTTTGTGTTTTAACAGATGTTGGAAATTCTGCTTTTGTTTTATACTCTGTGTTGCAACCATGTGCACCATAACTTGAGACAAGTGCTGCTGTAGTTTATGTTCTCACTCTGTGAATGGGGGTTGTGTGCATGTTCATTTTGTCCCCAAATAAAATAGGAACTCTTCCCAATTGTGCAAAGATCATGTATGATTAATGATTGCATTTTAATTTTTTTATGTTGAAAAATAACCAGAAAAAAAAAATTTAAAGATATGGTCACAATTGTCATCCATGTCCTAAATTTAAAAGTAACAGGCCTTTGAAGTGGCTTTGTAATTATGCAAAAAATGATTATGGCTTCTAAGTTTCTCAGTGGTTTAAGGAAATCCAGAGGTGGTTTAAACATGAGTTATTTTTTTCCTCTCCAATAAGGAGGATTTTTTTTGTTGTTGTTCAAAGAATGGTTTCAGTGAAACAAACTAGAGCAAAATTAAGGCTCAAATTGTTTTTAAATAGTCTTATAGGTCATATCTCTGTTCCCAAACTAAGATGTTAATAGCTTCAAGCTGTATGTATTGCAAAAAGCTCTATGAAGATAATGTATCGTAACGCAGTCTTTATGTATAATGAAATATTACAGTGTAAATAAGAAAGCAAAGTTTATGGAAAGATTCGATATTATTCTTCACTTCTGCTTTAAATCTATTTTTAAGAGAGGTACAGAAATGAACATATTACTGGATGAGAAGTGCAATGTGTATTAAGTGGCTGGTGGGAGGTCTGATACTGAACTTTCGTATTGGTGAAGCAACTTCCTCAAGTGCAGCCACAGCATGGGTATTTATATAACTGTGTGTAATATGTATGTACTGTGCATAAATTTACTGTAACTCTTTTGATACCTTCAACAAAACTGCAGTGTAAAACAATGTAATCCTTGTCTGCCTTGTGAAGCATTGGCAGCTGAACTGTCATTTGTCACCAGTTTGGATATGTGAGCCAGGTTGCCCGAGTCCCAAAAGTGAGTTCTGATGTTCAACCTCTTCCACTCAGTCCTTTTTCCTTCACAGCACTGGCAGCAATAGAAGACTTCTGTAATTCATTCATCGTCCTGATAAGTATGCCAAAGAGAAACTAAAATAGTTCATCTTTTTCCCTGGTGGATAATTCTGTTTTCAGAAATAGTGGATGAATAGATATTCAGACTGTATTCGCTTAATCGGGCATTGTACTTGCCTGTTTTGTAATGTTGTGCCTGCCTATAACAGACATACTTGACTGATGAAATGGTTATATTGATTGTAGTACAAATCTTTCATGGAAAAGAATAAAATTTTTTTAATAGCCTGAGTTCATTTTCGCTATTATACTACAGCATACATTGAGATACTGTCACGTGTGTGGTTTTTTTAATTGTGACATCAGTGTAGCCCTAGAGTTGAAGATATTTCAATACAGTTCTGTAAATAATACAAACCAGAAGATTCACAGCTTGCACAACAACAACGTGGAATGTACCTGTCTTGAAATAGTTTGTGCTGAAGTACCAGGTTGGATCCTCAGTGATACACTCATAGTCTGAGGGAGTGAGGGACTGTCCTGCAGCACTCCAGAAATGATGCAGCAGAAGCTGTGTTGTCACAGCCCTTAGAACTGCTCTGACGTGGTTAGTGATTAAATGATTGTGTGGAGGCTTCACTGTGTAGTGAGTGAAAAATTGAAGATGATATATGTACATACCCACATTGGAAAACAGCCTTGTTATTAGAAAAGCTAAAGGAACAGTGTTAGCCTGCTTTTTCTAAAAGTGCTTAGTGTATTTGCTGTATTGACATCATAGAAGTCTTGGCATAAATTCACTCTTTCATGCCATAAGCGTGGCAGAATGCCTCGTAAAATATAAATCGATAAATTGTTTCTTCCCCTTACTTGCTTAACCTCTCATTTTGGAGGTTTGGATTCCAGCATAGGATTTTTGTGGTTTGTTTTTACTTTACTTTTGTGTCTATACCATACCCCATTCAAATTTTTTTGTTTGTTTGTTTTGTTTTGTTTTGTTTTTTTTTATTTTGGTGCAGAGCTGACTTTCTACCGAGTTTACATATGAGAAGAAAACTGTCTTAGCACGTATGAATTCCAGTATCAGTAATTGTGAAGACTCTCAGGAGCAGAATTTCCTATCAAACTCCCACTTAAACCAACAAAATATCTTAGACTAATTATGGGTCTAATTGTGCTACTAGTTCTATTTTGAGCTTAAAAGAGGCTTATGAAATATAAATGGTGAGGAGGGACGCTGCAATGACGTGGTCTGTAAACCCTTGTGTGTGCTGAGGAACCATTGCCACTGGCATAAGCAGGTACAGCCCAAGAGGAAATTACACACTTGACAGCAATAGCTGCTAAAATTATAAAGGAAGGGTGAGCAGGTGAAATACATAGAAATAAAATTTGAATACTCATGATTTTATACTCAAACAGATAATTACGTGTCCTTGAGGATTTCATAGCAGACAGGTTGGTTGCCAGAGTAGTCCTAGTTAGTGTTGGGCCATAATAAATTTTCTTGCTTGAAGTTTGTAGTAGGCTAAACCAAACCTGACACATAACCCAGTTTTTGTCTTCCTTTGCTCCTGTGCCTTAACAGCATGGCCCTGCAATGAGTGATTTCAAAGGGCTCCAATTGAGCAAGTTATGGTTACACTGAAAAAACTTGAGAGGTGATTTGAGTTCCAGTTGGGGGTTTTCTGTTTTGGTTTAGTTTTTTTTTTTAATAAAAACTCTTTACAGTTTTTATATTCTGTAAATATGAAGACTGTGCTTTTTCTGCTTGTGAATTAACCTCTGGAACTGCTGTGACATATGAGAGATTTGACTGAGGTGGAGGAGGAGAGGGCGTGATTTAGGGGAACTGCAGACATTCACCTGTAAAGGACAATACCAAAGGTGCTGTGAAAAGAAGGAAGTCTAAAAGAAAACAAAGCTGTTAATAAACCTAGGGTTACTAGCAAGGTCAGGGTAACTGCTATCATTACTTTAAATGTGAATTAAAAGCAGACTATAGAAAAGTAGGCAAAGGACCTGGTGGTTACGACCTTGCAGGTACAGTATTTCACAGTGGCACATGGTAGTGGTGCAACTGGACAGTCTTTGTAACTCAGTTTTGGGCAGAATGATGCAGGATTGGATGGGAGGCTCTCAAGTGTGTATTTACATGCTTGTAAAAACAAATACTTGCAATTTCACTATGATTTCTTTTTCTTCCGTTGTTATGTGAGTCATTTACTTTGAGTCAGTGAGATATATGAAGAGTTCTGTCACTCGGTGGTAGCAGGATTTATCTCTTGAAACACCCTGAATTGCATAGCCAGTTTTTATAGTGTTGTGTGTGTAAATAATTGAACACCATCTCCTCATTGTCAAAAGGTTTGCCACTCTAACAGAATTGGGACCAGTGTAATTCTGGGTGGCTGCAATCCCATCCTCTTAGTAGAGAGTCACCTTTTCATGTTAAAATATGACTTAGGAAAAGAACCTGGGTTTAGGTCAGCTTGGTTGATAGGAGAAGGTTTAGGAGAGAATTGAAGAGTTGAAGGAAAAGTTTATACTGGAGTTTGTTAGGGAAATAAAGGCTCTTGTTAGCAGAATATACAAAATAAGTTCACCAACAGGGGAGAGCAGAAATCAATGGAAAATGGGTAGAGGGAAAACAAAATTATTTTGAAGGAAAAAAAAGAATATGAGAAAGAAACCAAGAAACCTGGGTAAGAATTGATAATATCCTTCACATGCTTGTCTTCCAAGGGATGTTTGAAGAGATAAAGTGTGAACTGCTCCCTTAAGCTTGGTTTTCACGTGAAAGACTTCTTGTGGTTTACAGCAAAGTGAAGAGAAACACAGAATTTCTGCAGCTTTTAGCCTCTATGGAGTGTCAGCAGAGGTTTTGTAGATTCCTTGCAGGAGGATTGGGAAAGGGCCACTGCCTCATACCAGAGGCCAGATCTGCCAAGAAATGCTGAGAGCCTGTAACTTGCAGGAAATTGTGTTGAGATTTTATATGGAAGCTTGTGGCAAAGGACTCCTGTAGTGGGTCTAAAGACAGCATTACTGATTAATAAAACTTACCTTTTTTCTTTTTGCTCATTTTTTACAGGAAAGCTTGTGGGAGGTTGTGCTGCTCTAATAGCCCCGTGCTTGATTATTCACTCCATTGGGAGATAACACAGAGTTAAGGGGACCTTGGACACTGACTTCATTTGTTTTAGGTTCTACAGTGACCCAGCATTTATCTTCCAGAAAACCTGGGGGATAAATCCCCGTAAAGACCATTAGCACCACTTGATAGTGGTTTAAACACAAGTGTGTCTTGCTACCCAGTCCTGTCTGCCTAATGAAGCAAGTAAAGTGTGTTAGCCTGAGCAGCAGGTACAGTGAGACCTGTTTTCCTGTGGTCTTGTGCCTTAACCATCGTACCCTCCCTTACCTCAGAGGTCTCAGTGATACTGTTGTATTGCTGCAAATATCCACTCAGGCATACACACAGAGACCAACTAAGCTCATCTTTCTGAAACAAAAAGCCTTTTCAAAGTGAAATGCCATTTTCAGAAAGCATCACACGAAGGCAAGTGCCTGAGGTGAGGTCCTGTCCCCAGTGAGGTCACTTGGAGCTCAGCCATCAGCTTCAGTGGAGCCAGGATGTCACCCTTGGAGGTATTTATCTTAGAGGACTCAAACTTTATGAGTCCCTTAATGCCAGTGGTGGAGGCTTCAGAAATGAGGTGGTGTGAGATGATTTGGTGACTCATTTTTAGGATTATCTGGGAGTATCTGCTGGGTGTGTAGGGCTCCAACAAGCCAAGTGGAAGAACCAAACCACAGACTCCTCTGAGCAAATAATCTGCTGTAGCCAAGCAATGACTATGCTAAAAGGAGCTAAAGAGCTCTCAGCATTGTTTTATAATTTACAAGTTTTCCTAAAGATGATAATTTCTGCAGCCCCGGTTTCACTTCAGGTACATGTGTGTGAATGGTATGAAAAACATCCCAGCAGAGCACAACCTTGTGCAAGGATTCCCGTGGTACAACTCACCTGTGGCAAAGGGTAAGTGCCAATAAACCACAATACCAGCCTGGATTGTAACATCCTCTGTATGTGCTGTACCTGTGATAGAAATCCTATTGAACATAGTTTTTAGAATTATTTCCTTAAAATATGAGATGTGACTGATAAAAGCCACACAATGCGATTCTGTGCTGGAGATCTCCCAGTCCTGCTGCCTGTCAGCTTGAGATTTGGTTTAAAGTTGAGATCAAATTGTCCGTAGTTGAAAATATTGCTGCTTTTTGCAGCTAAGAGCAAACTCTTTTGTCTCTGGTATTGTACTGTGGACAGGTGTCAAGGCACTGGCTGTGAAGAGCAGGATGGGCATCAGGGAGTGAGAAAAACAATGTGAGAAAACAGCCCCGTCAGCCTTTCTTGCAGGAGAGGGTGCAGGATTTATGAATACGGGAATAACATTGAGCCTGGGAAAGAGGATATGGGGGAATGTGGTGTTTTAATTTGCCTTTGTCTGTCACTATCCAAACCTATTTCAGTTAGCCATACATTAAATCAATTTTCCCCAAGTTGAGTTTGTTTTACCCATGTTGGCACCAGTATCACATCTGCAGCCAGGATACCCTTCAGGACTAAATCCAAAGAGTAAAACTTGGCAGGAGATATTCTTCTGGTAGGTTCATTTTCTCTTGGGCTGGGGGAACTGATGTTTTTGGGCCCTGCAGCTACATGATTGTGTAAAGGAAACACAGAAATGCATGGCTGGAAGAGGGATGGGGAAGACAGAAAGACTTGATTTTAGGTAATGTTAAATCGGGTATAAAATGAAACTGCTCCCATCACCCCCCTCACTGAGATTCTTCATCATGTTGAATGTTGCTCTTACTGCTTACAGTCCATCCCTGGAAGTTAGTGCCACAATGCACCACAAACCTTATTGGGAAAATATCGCCATGTTTATAAAATTGCATTTGTGGCTGATCTTACCGGAATCAATCCTAGTGAAGTGCAATTCTTGATCCAATGAAGAAACAGTTTCTGAAGTTTGGGGGCAGTGAACTCCTCTGGGGAGATAAGAACAGGCTGAGGCTTGAGGTAATTAATGGTCAGTGTTGTGCCATGATGGCCTTTGAAACTAATTGTGTGTCTGTGGAGGGGGCGGATATTGTTTCAAACCCCATTTTATTGTATCAACATGTCACCTAAGGTCCATGAAAGAAAATTCATCCAACCAAAAGACAATGCCATGGTACAGCAGAGAATGCTGTATGGTAGATGATTTGCAAACTGTTGCAATTAGATGGCTGAAATTCCATTCATTCATCAGGGAAAATGATTAATGGATAGAAAAAACATTATTTTGAGCATCTTCTTTCAACATCAAAAGAAGAATCTTGACCAGTATAAAGGAGGTACCCGAATTAGAAAACAACTCAAAAATAAGGGAACACCCAGCTGAAAATGGTGAACAGAAACCCAGCAAAAAGTTCACCATTCAAAACAATACACAAGGGGCAGAAGGCAACTGAATTATCCTGTTCTCCAAAGTGTGACCTGGACAGAGTTTCAAGCTCAGATATGAGCTAATGATATTTTCTTCTTTCGACAGTTTTCTATTTTACTTATTTTCGATTTTGAAACTCAGATACCTTTTCTCTTGCCTTGCTAAAGCATTTTTCACTTTAGGTGTCTCTAAAGTCACACAAATTAGTTGAAACAGAGATGCTTTTACTTCTGTGGGGATGCCAAGCCCGGGTCAGGTAGTCAATAGGAACTATCCCTTCAGAGAATGGCACCCAAATGTGTTCAGATATGTCCTGTTATGGGTAGGCTTTCAACATTCCCCTGTGCTTTGTCTTCAGACCAGTTCAAATTCCTATCCTTCATCCATTTCACTGCAACAGAATGAGCCCATGTTAGGTGGTCTCACAAATGGCACACACAAAGTGGTAAAAGCCTTCCTTTTACCCATCCTGGAGAAGTAATGAAGAAAACAAGACCTGTCGATTTTGTTTTCCTCCCAAACCGAACTGTACCACTCACCTTGCCCAAGCCCTGCCCTGAGGAGATGTCACAATGTCTTCAGGGTGCTTTCTGAATGCCACAGTTCGGTGCTTTGCTCTCAGGGTCCTGGGAGTTACTAAACTGTTTCCATCACTCTGCTGCTGTTGTCACCTCTGAATTACTGCCAAGAGTCAGCAGAATAATTTGCCTGGGAAAACACTTGAGGTCTCCACTTTTAAAAAGTCAGAGGCTCCAAAATCTACATTTTAAGGGGTTTTTCAGTAATAATGGTGGCCAGGCTGGCTAGTCAGTGGGATTAACTACTCATCTGGAAATCCTACGTGCAGGTTCTTTCACACCCGTGTGCTCCTGGATTACATGTGCATGTGTTGTCTGTATTCATGTCCACTTTACATGTCCTGTTTTCTCCACTCTTCTCTTTTCGTCTTTGTTTTCTCTTCCTCCAGCACCATCACTTTCTTCAGTTCAATACTATTAACAGAGGGTCAATAATTAAATTTCCTCTGTGAAATGAACGTGTGTGCCTAGAAGGAGCAAGGAAATACATCAAGTTCCCGAATTGAAAGGAGTCTGGTGAGTCTCTTGAGGATCCGGAGCAAGGAAATACATCAAGTTCCTGAATTGAAAGGAGACTGGTGAGTCTCTTGAGGATCTATGCCCAAAAAACCCTTTGTACAGGATTTTTTTCCCAGTTAGGGCTACGGTGTAGGTTGCTGTGAGCTCCGTTGGCACAAATGTGGAAGAAACCAGACATTGTTTGATCCAGTGATTACAGCACAGCTTCATTCACAAGAGAAGGTTTTAGGCTGGTGTAAAAGTACTGAATTTTTATTTCTATTTATTTTCACCAGTCTTTTGACTATTTCATTTCTCAGATTTTCCACAACTGGTAAAAACCACCTGCACAGTAATGCAATGCCAGTGTTACACTGAATATCACCTGAAGAAGGCAGTGCCTCCCTGCTGGTAACAGAGGAGCTGGTGAAGGGGGCAAAGGAGCCATCCCTGCTTTTTGTACTTTCTGGTGAGTTTCTTTTTTCTGCCCTGCAAATTCTTCATCAAAGATATTTCTCCATGTAGTCCTTTTGCAAAGACAATACAATGTTCATGTAATTTTGCTATGAGAAATCCTCTATCCATGGTGCAAATGTAGATACAGTGACATTTTGGAACAGGGCTTGTAAAAGAAAGACCACATAAGCGTTTGCTTCTTCTTTGCTGAAACATTTCATGTGGCTGGAAAGAAGGTATAAGCCCTTTTCCCTTCCCGGTAACTAATTCTCCTTACCTGAAAATAACAAAAAGGAAAAATTCTTTCAAATGAGAGCTGACATCTCTGCCTAATCTTAAATATTCTGATTATTTCTATCTCACATGCAGATAGGTTGCAAGACCTTGTTCTTGTTAGTCATGTGATGGTGAGGACACCAAGTACATCTTGTTCTAGTCCATCTTGTCAGCGAAAAAAATGCACTAACTCTTGACAGTGAAGTTTTCCTCCCTGTTCATTCCCTGGTGAAACAAAGCAGCTCTCAAATCCACTGTGCGTGCATACAAATCCAGAAAGGGTCACCTGTTGTTGACTCTTTCCTCTTTCTGTCCTCCTGATAGCCTGCTGCTCCAGCATCCCAGCTTTCCTGGTTGCTGGTGAGCTGTGGAGTCTTCATAGTGTGCTTGTGGCCTCGGGGTAGGGAAGAGGGTTGACAACTTTGATCCAGCTCCAAGGAGACGATGGGTGGAAGTTCTGTGACGTGCCCTTGTGTCCAGGCTTTGAAGCCTGGGATTAGGCTGGGGGAAGGAAGAAGTCCTGCAAGATAAATCCCTTTGATGTGAAGCTCTGGTGAATGATGATGTGAGTCCAGCTCAGGACTGTGAGGTTCCAGCCTGTGCTGAAGGGCTGTGATGAGCCCTTCCTCTCCTGGGACAGAACATCCTCACATGCAGGGACAGAGAAACCCTGGGATTCCCCCACTCTGGGCTATAGCTTTGTTGACAGGCTTATTTTTCACTTGAACATAGTAAATAGGGTTTGTCTCCTGCTTGGAGATGAGTCATCTCTCATTATGCTTAACAATTAGAATTCCATGCTGCTTCCTCTGTGCTCTGCCAAAGCCAGCGGTCTCTGCTCTGCACAGCTCCGTCTGTTGGCACTGCTTTGCCACATTGCAAAAAGGCTAAAAATATAATAATCCTTCCTCTCCCTCCCCACCTTCAGCAACAAAAATAGCCTTTTTGCTTGGAATGTGAAGGAGATGATGAACATGGGGCATGGGGGACCATTTGCTGGGCTCTGAAACCAGTCAGGAAACCTTCTGCATCCCTCCCTGCATCTTCAGCATCCTCCAAAATCAGGAGTGCCCAGTGCCTGCTGAGCATGCTGCAGATCTGGGCGGTGATGGTGTCCCCACACCATTTCCTTTGGTTTCCCAGCCCAAATTTGCCACACCGGGTGAGCAGCAGCTGCCTGCCAAGGGCTGAGCAGGGCTGTGCTTGCTGGGAGCAGAGAAGGTGGCGGTGGCTGGCGATGCAGAACGGCTGTGGGAGCTCTGAGCGCTGCCCATGCACACAGAGAGCTGGAAGGGAGCTGCAGGAGCAGCTGGATCATAGGAGAAAAGGGGCAGGAGCCATCCCTACGCAGCGCCCAGCTGGGAGCTATGGAAAGGACGGCTCCACTCGGTTGGGCAGTGAGCAACAGAGCCAGGAGCTGCTGCTCCCTGTGCCGGGCACGTTGCCCGGACAGGGAGCTCCCTGCACGCGGCGGGCTGTGCCCCAAAACCAGGGCCCAAGGACCAGGGGTGGTGTGGGGGCTGCTGGGGAGGAAGCAGTGCTGTGGCTGGCTTGGAGCTTGCTGGGGATGAACACAGGGGATGGCGGTCGCCAGGGGTGACTACTGCAGGGATGAAGGTTTGTGGTGAAACACTGGCACAGGTTGCCCGGACAGGCAGTGGATTCCCCATCCCTGGAAACATTCGAGGTGAGGCTGGATGTGGCTCTGAGCAGCCTAGTCTGGGTGAAGATGTCCTCGCTCATTGCAGGGGAATGGGATCAGATGACCTGTAAAGGTCCCTTCCAGCCCAAGTCATTCCACGATTCCACAAATCCGAGCGCACGGGGATTGCTCTGGGCGGCTGCGATGTCAGACGTGGCCACGGGAGGGTACCACAGACAGCGAGTGACACGGTTTCAGCGCTGGAGCTAACACACGCAGTGAGTAACACCACATCTCGCTGCTCCATCGCCTCTCCGGCCGCGCCGCTGCAAGTTTGGGAGCGAGGGTGTGAGCGGGGCTCGTGTTCGAGCTGGGCAGAGCATCAGCCCCGTGTGTCTTTGCATATTTTGTGAATACGAATCCCTGGCGGAGTTTTCTCCCCCGGGCAGTTGGGAATGTGCCGGGCTAAGCCGTGGTGCTGGTTTTGAGGTGTAAATCGGGAGCTGGGACTGCGTGGCACTTCCCACCCTGCCCTGGGGGAGAACGGAGACTGAAGCGGTCCGTACAAAACCCGTGTCGCTCGGGGAGCTTGAAATTCAACACATCTTTGTGTTTTCAAGGACCTAGAGCGCAATGCTGAGTGCCAGCACATTCAGTCATGGTCCGGTGGCTCCGGACACGCCGGGCTCAGCTCTGTGGCTGGGCTTGAGCAGCTGCACGGATTGCACTGGGCAGGGATGAGACTGGCACCAACCAGGGCAGCTTCAAATGCCTGCAATTGTCTAAAAGCTGGAGCAATTTTTAAAAAAATGAAGGTTACAAACATGCTTGCAAGCAAATAGTTTCCCCTTGTATGTTTTATATGAGTGTCTCCTTTAAAAACCCCCAAAATTATCTGCCTTCTTCCAAGTGTTGTCTTCTTCCAGTTGCTTGTGGTGTAGGTATGGATTGGCTTACAGAGCATCCAGTGCTTGACATCAGATCCTGAATGTTTTCAATATTGATACCTCATATTTAGATACCTCTAAAGCAAGAATGAGGCTGTATTCATTTTATTCTTTGTATTTTATATATTATATATGTTCTTTCTATATATTCTCCATATATTATGCCTAAATATTAATTTATCCTTTAATCATGCCTATTATTTGGTTTTATAAGGATCTTCTTCTTTAAGACAGTTCAGATGTTCAAAATATCAGAAATCAGTGTTCTTTATGATGAGAGTAAATATTCTGATTTTTTGATAGAGGCTTTTTACCCCTCCATAAAAGGAGAAAGCAATCTGCCAGCTAAATCAATGCAAACATTTTTTTTCTCATGCTATCAAATGCAGCCTGCAATATGATCCAGCCTCATTTGTGAAGGAACAGTTCTAGTTACACAGACGAAAAATTCTACTTAAAAGGCAAAATCAAACAGAACTGTGTAGCTTGTTTGTTTATCTTCAGCCGTGACTGTCCTTTGGAGACTGAAGCCTGGCCTAAAGCTGACATAACACAAGATAGATTGCTTCCATGGACTTCAGTGGGAGTTTGGATTGGATGATGTGAGGTTGCAAAACTATAAATGCCTCTCAGAAGGACACGAGCATAACTTATTCATGATGGAAAAAACGGGATATGAACACTGCAGCGATTGCTTCGGTTTCCCAGATTTCTCTGCCTTGAAGAGGTGTTCTGCAGATTCGTGTTGAAGATGGAGGGTTTGCAAGCAGGACTTGGGCTTTCCCCACCAAGAAGATCACTTCTGGGTGCCCCAATATCACAGAATCATGGAATGGTTTGGGTTGGAAGGGACCTTTGAAAGCCAGCTAGTCTAACTCCTCTGCAGTGAGTAGGGGCATCTTCCATGAGATCAGGTTGCTCAAAATCCCATCCAACCTGACCATTCCAGGGATGGAGCATCTAGAGCTTCTCTGGTCAACCTATGCCTGTGTTTCACTGTCCTCATTGTAAAAAATTTCTTCCTAAATACCTAATCTAAACCAACCCTCCTTCAGTTTAAAACCGTTACGCTTTGCCCT
Source organism: Orthonyx spaldingii (assembly GCA_013397795.1). NCBI lineage: Eukaryota > Metazoa > Chordata > Aves > Passeriformes > Orthonychidae > Orthonyx > Orthonyx spaldingii. Next base: position 1,260,932 of record VZTJ01000678.1, read on the forward strand.
ATCGCAACAGGACCTGCTGCAAAGTTTATCCCCATTTTTTTTAAAAGCTCTCTTTATGTACTGAAAGGGGCTTGAAGGCCTCCCCTGAGCCTTCTCTTCTCCAGGCTGAACAATCCCTCCTCTCTCAGCCTGTTTTCACAGCACAGGTGCCCAGCCCTCTGATTATCTTCATGGCCCTCATCTGGACCTGCTGTTCTTCCTGTGCTGACCTGGATCCCAGACCTGGATGCAGAACCCTAGGTGGGGTCTCACCAGAGAAGAGCAGAAGGGCAGGATCCCCTCCCCTGACCTGCTGCCCGTGCCCTGGCATGATCTGAGTTTCCCTGGCTGGAGTGCAGGTGCTGCCATCCTGGGAAGCGCAGCAGCCCTCAGCAGAAATTCTCTCTGCACCGCTGCAGGCAGTGGAATGTAGCAGACACAAGGGTCCATGTGCAGCCAGGAACCCACCTGGAATCATCCTCTGGAGCTGAGGGTCCAGAGAAGAGCAGTATCCCTTCTTTGGGAGGTCCATCCACTGATATCCAGGAATGCCAGACAGAGAAAGTCAACCAGAGGTTACCTGGGCGCCCCAAGAACAACCTACTGGGTTTCTTATACACCTTATCACAGAAGTGGGACAGAGAAAGCCACAAACAGCCTCAAATTCTGCTCCTTTGCTGAGCTGTCCCAACCAATTTGCAGCAGCCTTCAAATGTCTTCAGAGTTTGAAGCAAAGCTGCTACCAGGGCTTGGGAAATGTGAGCGAGCCTGACTTCAGTTATGGAAAACCTACTAGGCAAAAGTATGGGAAGTTTGGTAGTAAATCATTTACAAGAAAATATCTTGCTCAGCCTGGGGTTCGCAGCCAGGGGGTCATATTTAATGACCTGCTTCAAATGTTAATATAAATCATTGCTTCCTCACCAGCTAAATCACGGCTGCCTCATGCTCTGTGTGCTCTCTGCTAGAAATGTCACTGCCTTGTGAACATGCTGGAGTTTGGAGCCACGTGGCACCCAGGGATGGAGAGAAGCGCAGAAAACACTAGGGGCTGCCGGGTGTCCCCGGGGGTGACGCCCATCCCTGGCTCAGCTGTGCGGCTCCCTGGTCTCCACAGCATCATCCACCTCTGCAAAATGCAGGACCTTTGGGAGCTTTTTGACAGGTTGCTAGACTTGAGTAAGCTAAATGAACCCATGTCCCTAGTGCAGAAGCAGGGACAGTGTTCGGGGGATATAGATGTCACTGTTGAACCAACAGCGGAGCGAAGGGACACACAAATGGTGAGAGAATGCTGAATGAATTTATTTAATTAATAACAGATTTATATACACACGAGAGGGCTATTCGGATGGCTAACAATCATCCACCCCCCGGGATTGATTGGCCCAGGTGTTTGACCGCCTGTTTCCAAAGCCACTCTCAGCAACATGGAACTTATCTTATATTTAGTAAACTTTAGTAGAAGAAGGGAAGAATTCCCATGGGAAAGAATCTGTGCTGTCACATATAGAAGGCAAGTGTTTGGCTTTGGTTGAATGATGCCTGTGAGTTATGCAGGGAAAGTTCTTTACAACTGCGTAATAGACCTCAGGCTCACCTGGGTCTGTCAGCAGAGCTTCCCAATGGAGCCACCTCAGGCAGAATCTCCTCAGGCCAGGCACAATCTGCATCAGTTAGAGGTGCAGCAGTGGCAGCCCGTGAGCGCATGGCCAAAGGAATGTGTGTGTGTGTGTTGGCGAGGAAAAACCCCTTCCCCTTGGAAAACAAACATTGCACTTCTGAAAGGCACAGCCACTGCAAACATGAGGGAACATGAGTCCCACATCTATTTCTTGGCAGTGGATACACTTGGTGCTGGAAGGAGGCTATGGGCTGCTTTTACCTGTTTGTTTTACACAGAGCAGTGAGGGAGACAAACCTCAGGGTGTCAACAGATAATTGGTAGCTCACTGCTTTTTTTCTACCTTTAGATCATAACTTAAAAATCCAAAAATGTATGGCACACTCTTTGTTGCCTGTGTGAGAATGTCAGTTCTGTGGGTCATTCAGAGAGATTTTATGGTAACAACATGCAAGTGAAAGCAGTTATTGCTTTTGATGGATATGTTTAGCACAATGGTGCTTTTGCTCTTTAAAAAATGACAAGAAAACTTTAATCCCTGTCATCCATAAAAAGCAAAGTCAAAGCATGTTTAAGATTTCTTAAGAGAACTATCAGCACCTTTTCTTAACAGAACTATCTTAGCCAAGGAGAGGAAGCAGGAGTTGAGATCTGGCTTCAAAGTAAATGGACAGTTTTGGATTCACGGTAAAGATGGAATAAGAAGGTGTGGAATATTGTACGGATGGGAAAAAAAAATCTTTAGCAGAATCACAACTACCATAAATATAGCTGCAAGATTGCCCAGAGAGGGACTTACCCTGGCTGGGCTGTCCTAATCCCCACACAGAAACCAAGACTGGTGTTTGCCAAGTCTGTGTACATCGTATTTTCCTCAGTCTCCATTTTTTTCCTCCTTTACGCATGAGTAAGATTTTAATTTTAGCAGAAGTTCTGGTAGACTTCTGTGGGCAGGTTGGAGAAAGGAACTGAAGGATGATATTTTTATTTCTTCATACAAATGCAGGGAGGTTTGTCTCAGCTCAGCTGGCAAGGCCACCGTCAGAGAGGTGTCACAAATCTTGTTTGAGTTTGATTTCCCAGGGAAGTTATTGAGAAGAGAATATTTGGGAATGTTTGAAGTCACCATGTATGGGCAGGTAGAGCTCACACCATTCCTACAGGGTGAATTTTACACTGGTGGGATTCACCAGGTTTGTCTGACCATGCCCCTGGTTGCACAGGAGGGCTCCCAGGCCCAGCTCCTGCTGTGATGTGGCTCCACGCGAGCAATACGTGTTGAGAAGTATAAAACTCTGCTCGTACATTTTGCACCTCTGATGGACTGGCATCTGCCTGGATTGTAAAGGAATCTTGCTGACCAGATTAATTCATCCAGAGGCTCAATCTCCTTCATGTTGTGCTTCTTCAATAGTACTGCAAGGGGCTCCTCTGTGAGAGGAATGATGTTTCAATGGGTTTAACCACAGGGAAACAGGAAACTGAGTTGATCTCACCAGTCCAGACAGGGACCCCAGGCACCCATACCAGTGTCTGGTGTGAAAGCAGAGAGAAAATAGCTCAGGGTTTCTCTTCACTCCTACAGCACTGACCTATGCTGGAGTCCAAAAGCCACCCCTGCCTGCTCTGTTTATTTGTTTGTTCAGCCCTCCTACACCCCTATTTACTCACCAGCACAAGGGACACTGGCTCATTTGGCAGCCCCTAATGACAGCTTAAGGCTCACCACCCTGTACTAATTCTGTGTTGTTAAAAATACCTTTTTTTCCAAATGAGAAATGGCAGCAAGCAAACACAGGGAATGGCTCTTCTCTAGTAAAAACAGTGTGTTTGCTTTGTCCCACACCTTTGTTTTGGGAGATGCTGTTTTTGTAGGAAATGAGTCCAGAGCTGAGTAAGTCTAACTCAGCTCTTTCTAAGTATGTTTTCTGGGGATTACCATGCTGGCTGAAGAACAAGCTACTTCTCGCAGCCAAAAACATGAACTGAAAATGAGATCAAGAACCACTGATTGTGAGATAAGCAGAAGCCTTTCAACTGAGATTGGCCACAGTGCTGTAGGAGACTGTTACTGGTCAGACACTTCCTGAAATGCAGTGGTGTCAGGAGCTAAAATTACCAACATTTCTGTGGAGTTTTGAAAGTAATTCTTATTCTGTTCCATCAGCCACTGTATCAGTGGTGACCAGTGTTTTTCCCTACATTGGTACAAGGGGAAATAACCAGAAGAATAGTCAACGAGCTGTTTATAAAAATGTAGTGCAAGGCACACTCATCTGCTTCTGATGAGTGGGTCTGGCCATCAGCAAAACCATGAGGGATTAGAGGAGAACACGGTTTTGTGTTTCTTCCTGTACTTTTTACTGTTAATCCACAGCATTTGATCTGATGCTGTTCCAGCATCTGGGTCTCAAAGCGTTTGTGTAGGTGAGGCTCTCCTTGGTTGCTCTCACCTGACTGCTGAGGTGGGATGAATGGATGGAGAGGTCCAGCATGACACATTGAATAATCACATTCACCATGTCCACTCAGAAGCCAAATATCTTTTGTTAAACAAAGGATTTTGTGTGCCGTTCCCTTTAACACCCCTGCAGCTGAATAGGATGCATTGTTTATTCCCTGTGGGCCACAGAAGGTGTGATCATTAATCACTAATCTCATAATTTCAGTCGATGTCTGCTCTATTGGTTTGGTGGTCTTGTAACACTTTGAAAAAACTTGGGAAGATTTAGTAAGTTGGTTTTTTTTAAATGGAAATGAATATTGTCTTCAGTGGGAATAGACAGCCCTTTGTGCTGCCTGAAGTTGATAGCCCTTTTCTATGTTAAACTAACTCTTGTCTCTGGTTTATCGAAGACAGTCATTTCATGTTGTATCCATGTTGGATAGTTCAATTTGCATCCATCTTTAAAAGTAACTCCTTTAGCCATTCAGGTAGGAATTGGTTAAACCAGGTAGACATTGCCATTGTGGTGAAAAGAAGCAGTGGGGATTTGGCCAGTGAGGGCCCTGCTGTGCTCTTATACTTATGCACACTCAGATTTATCAAAGAACAAATGAAAGTGCCTTTTGGCCCTCAGGTTGTAGTATCTTCCATGTGAAGATGGAGAGGCTTGGATGGTTGCTGGGATTTGCCTGCTGCCAATAATTGTGGCTGTACACAGTACGAAGTGTCATCCTGTGTCTGTAATCAGCACTGCTTGTTATCTCTGCTCTTAGGGAATGCAGGATCAGTCAAAGCAGTTGTGATCAAAACCCCAAACCAGCTCACTCTGTTTCACTCACTGTTCCTTGGCTGGGACATGGGGCTTTCCACGCCGCAGCGTGAGCAGAAACTGCTGTTCTGTGAGGCCACTAAGCATGTATGCACACATGTCAGTTCTATGGTGATCCAGATGCCCTCCTCCAGACAGCTTTCTGAAAAAAATGACTTCATATAGGAAAGATGTGTTTTTCACGTCTGGCTCTTGAACATTGTTTTTCACTTACATGGTATTTTCTGTAATTAGCAACAAAAATTCAGGCACAGGAATATAGTGTGTGTTTGTTCCATGAAGAGCTGGGACCAGTTTGATATTTTTCAAAAAAAAAAAAAAAAAGAAAAGCTCATTTAAAACCAGCCCAGCTATTTATACCTCTTGCACAAACTTAAACATAACAAAAAGTGCAACATAACTCATGAAGCAAAGGAGTGTCTCTGCCAAGTGTAATATTTGTATTTGGAAACATGGTCTATATTGTATGAAGCAGTAGCCTTCTAACTGCCTCCAAGGTTTCTTTTGGCTGATGTTTATCCAAACAGTCTTGCTCTTCATTCATTTTAACGGCTGAAAGGGAGCTGAGTGTTTCTTTTCGGTGAGACTGGCATGGCTCAGCCTCTGCTCCTTCAGCTGGCGCCGGGTGCCCTCCTCTGAGCCCGCGGCTGCCACTCCTCCTTTGCATCCCAACACTTCACACATCGGCGAAGTCTCTTCTTCTGCCTTTGATTTTGCCCTGTGTTTCCTGCAGATCTGTCATGATGGGAATGAGTCACAGCACCCTTGTTTAAAGGAGACACTGCCCGTGGGTGACTTGAGCAAACCCACTGGATGTGGGAGAAGCGCTTGCACTGGGGCCATCAGGGAATCTGGAACTGGGAAACGTCCACGGGCTCCTGCTCTGAAGATGACAGTGCTCAGGCAGAAAGTGGGAATTGTGTTTCCTTGCATTTAAATACCCAATTTTGTAAAATATGAGTGCTGCCTTATCTCATATATGAGGCTGATGTCATTCTTTTCCCATTTAGAAGAGGTTCACAGATTCACAAAATATTCTGAGTTGAAACGGACCCACAAGGATCGTTGAGTCCAAATCTTAAGTGGAATTGAATCCACAACCCTCCTGTTATAAACACCATGCTCCAACCAACTGAGTTAATCTCAGGTTAGGAAATATTCCCTAGCTCTTTATTTCCCCCTTTTGAGTTCTCTTTCAAAAAGAATAATAATAATAAAAATAAAACTAACAACAACAATAGTAATAGTAATAATAACAACAACAACAATAATTCATCATCATCATCACCATCATCAATAAAATAGAGATGTCTGGACAACCAGACTGCACTTAAGCCATACCCCTTGGGTAAACTGAATGAATTTAGGGACATACAGATTAAATTAAGTTTACACTTAAATGACTGAAGGACAAGCTTTCCAAATCCATGCCCTGAAGAGCCCAAGACATCAAAATTTATTTCCAGAAGACTCTTAAACACAAAATAATACAACTTTTGAGAATGGTGCAGTTAGGAATAAGGTCCAGTTGCTGCACAAAGCAGCGGGAATTGGGAAGATGCAAGTCATTCAAATGTGAGTCAAGGGGGCATATTAATAATGGAATCTTAGGAATAAACAAAGACCAAGCTTTGTTTTTCCCTCTACTTTTCCCATCTGTGAGTTATGCAGCACATTACTCTTGCCTCAATGTTCAGGACACTATCACAGCAGCCATTTTTTCATGTGGATGAGTTGTTCCTGAGAAATGCAGTTGGCACAGACCACTCTTATTTTTCATGCAAGGAATGCAGGTCTTCCTGTTCCACATATTTTTCTTCAATGAGCGTAGTTATTGTTGTCACTGGGAGGAAAATCCTCCGTCTGTCTGCTAAAATACTTGAGAGGGGGAGATAAAGCATGAAATCTTTTTGTTGTGGCTGAGGATTTCCTCTGCAAGGCTCCACTTCAGTGATTCACGGCTCTTCTCCAAAAGAAATGCAAAGCTGGGGTGGGTATTAATTACAATTTGCAGTCTGGGGCTAAATCCGTGGCTGGTGTAAGTCAAATATCCACCAGCATCTATGCAGGAGATTTAGGTCTGATTGGTGATCAGAGCTCAAGGAAGTCCCACCTCCTTGTTCTGCTCCCGGCTCCAGGATGTGCCCTCATGTTGCCTCGGGAAGGCTGCTGGATGCCATTGGCGCTGAGGGGCATTGCCAGGTATGGGGCAACATTTGGGCCTTCCCCTCCAAGGTTTCCAGGGTGAAGCTCAAGCCATTACCTGGAAAACTCTTCAAAAGCCACCTGCCAGTCCGTATCACAGCATGGAGCCTGCTTCTGTGGTTTTTTTCTTTTAGTGCAAGAAAAGATGCACTGATGGAATAATAATAATAAATTTTGGCGGTGTTGAAGCAAAAAAATAGAGGCAAGTGTTTTGATTTTTCTCTAAAGTTAGAGCTATTGTTCATCTGGGCAATTTTTGTGTATGAAATGAAGGCAGAGATCTGTGTTTTGGGGGAGAGCCACAGTGTGGATAAGTGCAAAGGAATTCTGCCACAGCTTTGCCATGAATTATATGTTGTCTGAGGGATTTAACAATATCACAAAGTTCATCAAGAACAGGAACACTCATTTTCCTATCTTTTCCTGCCAGCAGAATGAACAAGCAATTGAGCTTCCTTAAAGAAATTCCACCCAGTAGCGGTGCCAGCTCTGTCTTCCCCATGTTCGTGTGTGTTTGCTTTTTTTCCTGAGTCCCAGATGGATTTCTGAAAACGGCACAGGGTTGCCAAAATGCATCTGAAGACACATATCATCAGTATGCACAAATTGTAAAGAATGCAGCCCCTGCAGCGATGGGTGATTTCATCAAAAGTGACTTTCCAGCCACGCTGAAACCTTTCATGTGTCTTGTGCAATCTGCAGTGCTAAAGCAAACAATTCCAGTGCCAGATTGTTATAAGGATATGAATACTTCAGCTTATTAAAGGGCCACAATCTTATCAAATCAGAGAAGATATGAAATCTCAAAGAAGATTAAGCCACTATAAATACAACCAGGTAGATATAATTGATTTCTCTCCCTACAAATAAAATCCCCAAACACCCAAACACTTTTAAGCCTCTTAAGGGTTTTTAGTCAAAGCACCAAGATTTTCTTGCCAACCCTTTGGTTTTCTGGAGCTCTTAAGCCACATTTTTGGTTCAGTGCTGTTCTTCTGGTGGTGTCAGGAGAGTTTTCAGTGTCTCACCTGGGGAAGAGTGAGGAGATTTGGGATTTTTGAGGGAGATGTATAGCGTTTGGTTAATTTTTTTTTTTTTTTGGATATGGCAGTCTATATAGTCTTAGGTTATGAAAATGATAACAGAGGCAAATGGATTCTGAGTGAGTTGTGGATAGTTTTCCAAAGGGTGGGTTGACAGCATGAGGGTGTACGCTGAACCTGAAACAAGTGCAGGAGTGTGTTGGAGATACGGTGCGTTGGAACAAAACCATGACCACAAAAGTGGACCCTGGCAGAGAAAGCCCCATGGGTTTGGGCTCCACATTTTTTGGAAAGTGAATAAAAATGAGGAAGTCAGAAGAGAGCAAGTGCAAGGAGCTACAAGATTAAGGGCTTGGAATAGTGACAACCTCCAACTCCATTAGTGATGGCTGCATGGAGAGAGGAAAGGTGCCGCTCACTGTGTCTGTCATCTGTAGAGAAGAGTGTCTTGGGAGCAGAAAGGGAGGAGGCTTCTGCAAAAACTTAACGGTGAGGAAGATGGCTTGCTCAGGTGTGGAGTAAAACCTCCCTCAGTGAGAACTTCTCAAAATATAAGGAACAAATCTCTGTTAGAAACTATCTGATCTGCTTTAAGGCAGGATGATGGACTGGACCTCCTTGTGAGGGCCACTGAAGCCCAGTTTTCCTCTCACGAGCAGCACTGGTGCCGCCATTGACTGAAAAAAGCAGCATCTCATCGTAGGGGTTTGGATACAGTGCCTGCATTTCTGCCCTTCTCTCATTTTCCAGGCTTTGGGAACAAATCTTAAATGCTCATCAAGTTTCAAGACAGCAAATTAAGTAGGTCACGTCACAGCTTTGCCAGCTGATTTATTTTAAAAGAGTAAACCAGTGATGAATTCCATACAGCCTCTTTTGGTAAAGGCACCATCTCCTCTATGACTCAATTTACAGTGTTAGAAGGTTGGTATTTTTATGGCACTTCTCTTCAACTTAAAAGGAAATTTTTATGAAGACACTTCAATCACTTTCTTTCTTCTATTTTTTTGTAAAACAAATTAGGAAGGTTTTTTTGTGTGTGTGTGTTCAAAGACAGTGCTTATATTCTGGTTGGAAACTTCTTTTTTTTCCCTCTTGCTGAGGATTTCAGCTGGATCAGCTTCCTGAATTGAATTGCTGAATGAACACCAGGGTGAACGCAAAGGCTGGCAGGAGAGAGGCAGTGAGCACATCTGGCTGGAGGCAGGGGGTAAGGAAAAGAGACAGTCTGAGTGAGGAGAACAAAGGGGATCTGACCCCTGGTTGCTTTTCTGAGGGTCTACCTACACCACCAAAGGCGGTCATGGCGGCGGGATGGGAACTTGTGAGTGAGGGTGATGTAAAGGCACAGCTGGCCCTGGGGCTGATTTTAAGTTGTAGCTTTTCTTTTCCTTCCAGACCCTGTGGGGATGCAGCAGGTTCCTCTCTGAGGCCGAGACATCTCTGCCGCAGCAGCAGCAGCAGCAGCAGCACCCGCAGGTGTTTGCTCCCCCTTTCCTCTCCCCTGGTGCTGCTCCACGGGCATCCTTGTTTTTCCCAAGCCCGAGCCAGTCGATCAGCCCCGTGCAGGAGCGAGGCAGGAACCTGTCCTGGCGAGCAGCCCCCGGCCCCGCGGTGGCTCCCGTGGTTTAGTCCCAGCAAAGGCTTTGCAGTCTGCTGAGCAGAAAGGTCAGGAAAACCCTGCCCAGCTGGAGCCAGGACACGCTGAAGCCCTTGCTTCTGTGGGCTCTGCATCCCACTGTCAGGACTGTTTGCAGGCCGTGCACTGCAGAGGGGTGCTCCTCTCCTGGCAGCTTCTCTTGGGGGAGCTTTAGAAGTACTCATCCCTCTTCCCCTTCCTTTTCCGTGTCTTAATTTATCTTTTAAAAGGGGCTGGAGGACAGACTGTCTGCCCGAGCTGTGTCTGGCACCAGGTGGGAGGTGATGGATGGGGCTATGTCCCAACCTGTGCCTGTCTGCAGGGCTTTGCCGGACCCGAACCATCCTCTGTGACAGGAACGCACGTCCTGTGTGCTTCCATCATGTGTGTGCCTACACAACTGGCTTTGTGACTCACCCTTTCGGCTTCTGCAATCGCATTTAATAAACTAAAGGCTGAGGTTTCACCCCACAGAGAACAAAGCTCTCCTGGATGCAAGACAATGTATCATCTGTGAGTGGCACATTCTGCAGAGCTGCTGAGAGCAAATCCTGCACCGTGTGTACTGTCTGTGTCCACCCATTCCCAGTTCTTTGAAGGATTTGTCTGTGTGCTGCTCTGAGGTGTGGACAGTGTTTAACATGGGCACAACCTTGGTTTTGCCTCACACAACCTGGTGGCTGCTGAATTTCTGTCTAAACCACTGGTGGATATGAGACACAATTACTGGAATCTTCAGAAATATCAGCATTAATACCACTTGTGTACAGTGATCTTTCATACTAGTGCTTGTGCTTTTAGAAGTAAGGTGGAGCCCTATGGGAAAAGGGATTTGCAATCAGGTCCCAGTTTTGCCACAGCCCTTCCTCTCTGACTTTAGCCAGGTTAATTCTCTTGACAGGTCGAATTTCCCTAATATTAATATCATGCTTTAAAAGCCATGGGGAAATTACATAATTAATATTTGTTGTGCTGAGATCCCCAAGATGGACTTAGAGATGTTTTGTAATGTGGCACAGAAACATTCTGAGTATGGAGAACCACACCAAGGCATGGTTATGATCCTGCTGCTTAAGCTTGTCCTGTCCCACTGTGCAGGGGCTAACTATGGCTCATAAGAAGCCCCAGTAGATCACTGGTGTTGGTTTCAACATAATGAGAAAATCTGTGTTAGTAGAAAGGCCTCAGCTCCTTCCCCATTTTGACTGGAAATCCTGCCCATAGTGGAGGATATGGTTTAGTGGACATGGATATATTCGGTTGAAGATTGGACTCGGTGATCTTGGAGGTCTTTTCCAACTGTAGTGATTCTAGGATTCCATGAATTCTCTCAGGAAGGGCTCTGCCCTAGGGGTATAGTTAAGCTAACACCTTAACCCTAAAACCATTTGGTTACATGCCAATAATCTAAGGAATTTGAGTTACCATGGCCTATGGTTATAGGCAAGTTCCTCTGCATGGAAGCACTAAAAACCTCACCCATATGTGTTTGTGTGGGATCCCCAAAACCAGCACAACCTCCTTTCTGCTCAGGCCTTGAGCCCTTTGTCTACAGTGCTGGTTACAATTGGCTTTTACAGTGGGGCTTCTTGTCCATGAGAACTGAACTGGGACCCTCAAATGGTCCCAGTTAGCTCTAGTCTGCTCAGCAGTGGTGCCAAGACAGCTGACACTGTTTTCTTCCCAGGGAGAGTCTGGAATACTGCAAAACGTGCAATGTTTCACTTCCTATGTTTTCCTCCCTCAATGAACCCATCTCATCTTTCTTTCCACATTTCTGTCATTGCTGGGCCACAGAGCAGCCTGAGAGTGGGGGTGTGGAGCTCCAGCTCCAGGTGAAGAGGTCCAGTGGGTTGTCAGCAGACATCTGCCCAAGGAGGGCATCAGGGAGCCCAGATATTAGGCTTGGTTTTGTTGGGGCTGGCCCTGGAGCTTCGGTTTTGTTATAGGCTCCTCGGTGACCACCAACAGCTCTGGAAACTGGGAAACTGCCTTCTATGGGAGGGTCATTGCTTCCTAAACCATTTGCTCTGCAAAACTATTGCAGAGCTTGATTCACAAAAATGCTCTGAGGCCTTGGGTGTGAAATATTGTGACAAAAGAAGGCATTCCAGCTCTTTATTGCATCGCACATTTTAAATCATGGAAAATTGGACTAAAACACAGTAAATTTAGCATAAAAAGGACTGCTTCCCAATTACTTGTCAGGATCCCTTCAGCCTCATAACTGTTTTCGTGTGAAGCGATGAGTGTAATGCCTGTTGATAGTTGTTTGTTCCCTTGCTGTCTCGAAGTTGCTGGAAGCAATTTACAAGTTACTCTTGCTTAACATCTAGGAAGAGAAGAGGATGGAAAATGTTTACTTGTTTCTTCTTGGTAAAGAGTTGATTCCCGAAACAACAGATTGGGCTACAGATGATTTGAGCCTTGCTGTTGGCTTTGGGGTTGAAGGCTGTGACCCTTTGTAACCCCACTGCTTGCCATGGGCAGAAATGTGCGTGTCAGGCCCAAGTTCCCTGTGCTGTGCCTGCATGTTTCAATGCCATTTGTGCCACTCCCATTAAAGAAAAGGTTATTGTGGAAAGAAGCTTTACCTGCAGGTCAGGATTATTTAATCTTTGGTACCACGTGTCGGTACAGAGTGTTTCCCCTCCATTGTTTGCTGCAGTTCCACTCACTGGATCCCCTCTCCTGCTGGTTGTGCCACTGTCCCTTTACTGCCAAACCCAGCATTTTGTTCACCTTTTCCAAATTTGAAGACAGTGTCCAAACGCTTTTTGATCAGTCAGGGTTTGTTTTCACACCTTATCTACCTGCATGCATATCTCTTCATTGACTGGCCGGGGTGGATGGGGGCCTGAGCAACCTGTTCTGGGGGTGGCATTCCTGCCCATGGCAGGGAGGGGTGGAACTGGATCATCTCTGTAGTCCCTTCCTATCGAAGTCATTCTGTGATTCTGTGACTGAGGAATGGCTTTTGGAACTGCAGTGCAATCAAAGAGTTTCTGAGGGTTTTCTAAACCACAGTCTCCCTTCACAACCTGTTCAGGGATGACAACTAATGCTGTGGGGAAGATGTGATCATCTCCCAGGACTGCACAGCTCCCACAGCACTGAAAGCATCACAATTTGTTCTGTTTGACTTCTGGCAGATGGTCTAATTATATGAAAGAGCATCACTCTCCATTTGGTCAGAAGATGTATTCTGAACTAAATTTACCTAATGCTTTCCTGATTTGTGTGGTTTTTGCTCTATTTCTCCCTCCCTTGAGCTGGACAACAATGTGGTCCTAGTCCAGCAATCAAACATGAAAGAGAGTCCATATGTATAAAGTACCCTCCCCATGTTGGAACTTACCCAGAAGAGACAAATTGTCTTCATACAGGAGGTCTGGGTTTGTCTCTCTTCCCATTAAAAAAAGAAAAATGTGGCATGAGTAGTGTCCTGGGATAGGTCGGGGCAATGCAGCGGCCGCTGCCAGCGGGGCTGAGCTGTGCTGCCAGACCTGAGTGCTCAGGGATTCAGTGAGGCCTTCGCAAAGCCAACACTGGGCAAGTCTGTGGTAAGAGAGGGGCTGTCACTTGTCCCCTGCGCCCCAGGGTGAGCAGCAAGCATATTGGAATAGTGTCACTTAGAGAAGTCTTTCAAGCCTTTTCACTGAAGCACACACCTGGCTTGACCTGAAAAACTCAGCCATTGGGTAGGAAAGCTGGGAGTGCTGGTCCAAAAAGGGCTTGGCAGCTCTTGGCATTTTTGGGGGTGCAATGACCTGGTGGTGACTGAGCCATGGGGGGGTCATATTGCTGTTCTTTCCCTTCTAGGTTTTGCTGCCAATGAATGTCTCAAGGCCAGGTTGGATGGTGTTCTGAGCAACCTGGTGCAGTGGAAGTTGTCCCTGCCCATGGCAGGGTGGGTGGAACTAGAGGAACTCTAAGCTCTCTTCCAACCCAAACCATGATTTTCTCTGGAGGGCTCTGGATCTGAAGATGCTGGAGAGCAGCTCTACATCTGCTGAAAGCAGTGGCAAGTTTTGCAGAAGGAACTCTTAGAATTGTGGGAGAAATAGGTGGATATTCTTGGGAAGAAAAAAATCTCACAGTTTCTATTAAATTTGGTCTACCCTATTCAAGCTCTGTTCAAAAAGGATTCTGCAGATCATGGTAGAATTGCCAGCCTGGAGGTGTCAGATGGAACAGACAGTCCTGTGGGATTCCCTGGCCTTGCAGATCTGCTCTTCTAAAGCTGGAATTATCTGGCCTCCCCTCCTTTCAAATGCAGACCAAACACACCCTGACAGTGACTTAGCCATCAAAGCTGGGCTCTCCTTCCATATGTTCCTCTGGCCCCAGCCCCCTTTATGGCTTCCTGGGTGCTGTTTTCATCCCAGGACTGAGATTCGGATCGGCAGTGCTGCCTCTTGTATAGAGCTGGATCTAAATGCGCACAGCTCTTGGGGCTTCCAACCTTTCTCCTCCCCATCGGTGCTGAACAGTCAGACATGGAGCACGCTGCTGCTTTCCCTCTGGCTCACAGACTGAATTCACCGGGCAATCCCTCCGGCTGCGAAAACAACCCTGCCTTTCCAACCAGGCCACCCAACCTAGCAATGATGGATGCGGCTGTGTTTGAGGTTGAGTCAGCTTCCTCCCCCACCTCCAGCCTGCGCCACTCCTGTGGCTTCGTGCCTCCTGTCTGTGTGCTGGGAAGAGGAGGCCAGGTCCCCCTTTCCTTGTGGGAAAAGAGACCCAAGCCAATGCTCCATAGTGCTGTCGGTGGGAGGGGGGCAAACCCGCTGTCCTGGGGAGCTGATACGGGCGTGAGAGGAAGGGGGTTGACCCTTTGAGCAAAAGCTGCATTAAATTACAGGAGCACTGATGGCTGTGCCACTGTGGGCAAGGGCACAGCACAGTTATTTGTCAAGGTTAACCATGGAGCCCTCGCGGGCAGCTGGAAGCTGTGGTGCAGCCACCGCTGAGCCGCGGCCGCTCTGAGCATGTGGCCATGGGCGCTGCTCCGGAAAACGGCTCAGGAATGTTTCCTCCCCTTACACCTACCGGCTGCACCTTTTAATTTGGCTTTTCTGGGATTGTGTGCCTAGTGGTGATTTAACACGTGGTGAAATATTTGGGGAATGGCTCTGTGAGTGGATGGCCAGGCAAGGGAAGCCCTTAGCATGCCTTGGACGTAGACACTGTATTTTCTTTGCTCAGCTCCTTTTTGAGACTGGCTTTGTTCCTTCTGCCTTGCCCTCTCCGAGACCATCCTCCTTCAGGATATCATCCACATGCTGATTTAAATTGGATGACCCTTAATGAGGCTACTTTGTACTTCAATGCACTGTTCTTTCCTCCCCCACTGGCCAGAAGTTCTTTCCATTCCTGTTACTGCATTCTCTCAACCCAAAGAAACTCCTCCTGTTTCCACACTCTTTCTTGGTGTTTCCCAGGCAGGCTGCAAGATGAGGGATGTGTAGGAGAACTGATGCACCGAATTCAGGGTGTTCAGACGTGGTTACTGCTGCAGGGGTAGTGGCAGACCTTGCTGTTCCTCCAAGCTGTCACTTGCTGGATGTGCTGGAATAGCCAGGACATTTGCTCATGAGATGGACCTGTGCTTTTGCTTCCTCATGAGAGCTGGCTCCTGGGTGGAGATGTCATGCCAGGCTGGATCCCCTGTCCTTTTTGGGGTAACAGGAACTGCAGTGGTGCTGGAATGCTGCTTAAGATTTGCCCTCATGATTTTTGGCAGGCAGGAGGTGTATGAAGCTGGGCTGCACCGTGGTTAGAGGATGCTCCCCATTGACTGCTTGATGGTAAACACTGCAAGGGACAGTGGGACACAGGAATCCCTGTGTCTGTGTGGTCCAGTACATTTGCACCTTTCCCATTTCCTTACCTGCCTCAGGGAGTCCTACTCAGGCAGATGGGGCTTTTCCAAGGGCAGCAGTGTCCTAGTTCGGTGTTTTATGGCTGAGCAACCTGCCCTCAAGAGTTGCCCCTGGGAAGTGAGGAAAGGGGAATGGCTGCAGCTTGGATTTGGGGACAAAAGAATGGGCTGAGCACAGCAAATGGGTTAAGCACAGCTGTGCAGAGGCAGGAGCCAGCCTGGAATATGGTGCCTGGAGTGGAAACTGGTTCCCAAGCCTTCTCTTCTCCCCAAACTTTCTGACTCATGTTCCGTATCTATCACCATGATGTGCAGATGCTGTCCCTTGCTTCAGGCACATTTCAGAGTCTTACCAGCGTCCTCCTGAAATCCGTAAGTGAAGCACTGTTCCACTTTAAGGGAAGCATTGGTCAGGCCTGTAATAAACAGCAAGGTCTGACATTTAACACATGTAATACTGTTTGCCCAGTTTTAAAAAGGAAATATTATCTAAGCGCTCCTCTGAAGACTAGAGCCACCCTCACTTAGCTGTGTTAGGTTTGGCCAGTTTCACCTGTTCAATATTGCTATCATTTCCAGAATATAACATTCTGAACCCCTTATGAATTGTTCAGTGCACTGAATGAAAAGTTTCTCTGTATGTTTAAATCCTCCCCCTGCCCCCACTCCCAGATCCTTCTTGTGATAGAGAATAAGTAAGGAAAAAATTTATAAGTCCCTAAACTGATAGAAAATTAGCACAGTCATGAAAGGCATCTGTGGCTTTAGCAGTGCAGCTGAAAAGGAAAAATGAATAAACCTGCCACTCAGAAATTAAGAGGCAGTGCTGAAGAATGACTGCTGCCATTTTAGCCTCCCAGGCCTTCTCCTCCCTGTGCAAGCGCAAAAATTGCACTCATGCCCTGTGCAGGAGGCAAGGAGGTGCTCTGCCTTGGGACCCTTCCTGCAGGCACCACTCAGCAGTGAACTGCTGTACAGCGCATGACTAGAGGATATCCTAAATTAATTTACACAGACACATAAATATATGCATGTGTGTGTTTTCTGTGTGAAATATGAAACCAGCGATTTCTTAGCCAACCCCTTAATTTGTCTGAAACAGCACAGGCATAATGGAAACTGCCCACACATTTTTCCATTAAAAGTTACAAAGGGAAAGAAGCGGGGAATTGGTGATAGAAAAACACACGCTCTCTCAGCTGGCACAGAAATGCCATGGAGCCAGGTGGCAACACACGCTCACTCCAGTTTGCTGGGAAAAGTGTCATCTTTATTCTGGCGGTCTTCTTGCTGATGCTCTCCCTCCTCAGCATGCCGGGTTCTGTGTGTTTGGAGGGGAGGGATGTGGCCGTGCCGGTGCCTGTGCAGGTGGATGCAGCGAACATGAAGAAATCCGAGTTTGTCCGTATCCGTTTTGCAGGTTTCCTCTTCTGGGTGAGAAAGAGCCTTGCCATGCCACAGCCCCTTGTGCAGTGCTGGATGGTCCTGTGGGTGACAGGTGCTGTGAGCTGCAGAGTAGCTGTGCCTGGGTGGGTTTTGAGCAGGGTCCCTGTCCTGACAGCTTCCTGCCCCTGCCAGGAATGGCACCAGCCAGGGTCCTGCGTAGTCCCGAAATGTCCGTTCATAGCCTGAAGGTGACTTTCTCCAGGGATAGGTGAATGTGTGACTGCTGCTGAGTCAAAACCAAACTGCTGTGAGCCACGTTGGCTGCTGGGTGGTTCCAGGGGCATCCTGATGGAGAATAAAGGAAGAGGAGAAAGGGAAGGCCTGGGGAGCACTGGTGGCTCCTCAGATGAGGCAGCTCCCTGGGCCATCACTCAGCTCTCCCTCACTGCCTTCCTGCTGCCAGCCAGGGAGACACCACAAGACACCGTGGCATTAAGGGCAGATTCTTCAACAGGAAAAGGTAACTTTCCCCCTCTCCTGTCTTCAGCTGGCCTGGCCCCACTCAGCTGTAAGTATCAGGTGCACCAGCAATTCACTGCCACTAGCCCTACAACCTCACCACGAACGCTGTGTCTGGAACAGCCCCACCAGCTCACCAGCATTTTTCCAAAGAATGCCTTGTGTTGACAGTGCTAACCAGTCTGCACAGCAGGAGGGGGGAAAAGCAGCTGGTAACTAATGCAGGGCTGTGGGGATTCGTGGGTGTGTATGGTTCTGGTTTTTGCTATATTGTCCTATAAGCCATATGCATCACTGTGGGTTATGTTGGTGGAATTTTGCTGCTCAGCAGCTGTCCGGACAATGTGAATCCAGGCCCACTCATCCTTTTAGCCATCAAAGGTACAATTCAATCCATTTATGGCTGCCTCGGGGCACTGCACCACACATCTTTCACAGCAGCTGTGCCAGTTTAATGCATTCCCACCAACTTGACTCAGAAGCCATGCTGCAGTCTTTATCTGCTGATTGGTCAGAGGTTAAAAATAAGTTGGATGCCTTGACTGGTTCCTTGTTTCAGTTTCCCTGTTCAGTTACGTTGGTTTCAATCCCCCCCATGCCTTTGGTTGAGTGTTCCAATATGCCTGTTCTGTGGTAACGTAAAAAACAGAACAACAGCTTCTCCTAACCACTGACCTGTGCCTGGGAATGTAAGCCACAAACCCTTCCTTGGGTCTTGTTCTAATATAAAGAACACCATATTTAAAAGACTGAGCCAAATTTAGCCATTGTAAAACTCCAGCACCTTGCTGAAGTCTACTACAAAGTGACTACAAAGTCATTTCATGTATAGTTTTGGTCATTGGAAAGGAGACAAAGAAAAACAGAAAATAAAATAAGCAGCCCAGCCCTGAATAGATCATAATTTATTATGAAGTAGGACAGACTTTGTTTTTAATAAAGACTGTTGCTTAGGACAGCAGATGCTCTCAATCTGCACTCCAGGACTCATCCTATGAAACACCTGGTAGGTGCTATCAGAAGATATTTGGCTCCCTCAGAGTTTCCAGCCTTGGCAAACTATGAGTGGTAAGACTGGAAACTTTGTGCGTCAGTTCATTTATTAGAATAATTTTTGCTCTTCCCTGACACTTTATGTGTTATGTTCTGTATTAATAGTGTAGCAGCATTTCTCAATAGCACCATAATTTACTAATCCACAAAGGGCAGGGATGTGTTTTATGTTTCAAGAATTGAGACTGACTGTCCTCTCACCTCCCTCCCAGAGAAACCTGAGAATGCTGTTCCCCCCCACACTGTTAAGTAAGAAGCAGAGCTTTCTCCCTGAAAATACCTGTCTTCCCTGTGAAGTGACTGATCCTGGAGTTCCTTGTGCCTTTTGTCCATCTGCTGTCAATTTAACCGGCTCCACAAGCCAGTGGCGCCTTCTTATGACCTTGCAAGAATTTACAAAATCTGGTTTCCATAAAAAATAAGGGGTGATCCCCATGTTTACCCTCTTGCTCAGCTAACCATGTTTTGTTACTACCAGCTCGTGCTAGAACACATCCACGTCTTCCCCACCAGCTCAAGTCTGGATCTGGGATGCTCCGATGCCTTGGCCAAGTTTCCCAGCTGCTGAGGTTACCTCAGCAGACCCGCTGCTGCCGCAGACGTGCAGTGGCTTTGCCCGGACCGCTGTGTTTCTGGAGCCCAAGCACAGTGCTGGGGCTCTGCAGCCCGGCAGATCCAGGAGAGCCTCCCCCACGGGTCAGACTGGGTGTGCAGGGCCCAGGGTGCCTCTGAACGCCCTGGTTGGCACCACCTGAGCACACCAACACAAGGCTGACCCTGCCAGGCCAGTGGGGTTGTTGTGTCCCTGTTCATGCCGGGGCAACACGCACACGTCTGGACGTGAACTCCCCATCAACCAGACCCAAGAGGTCAACAGAGACATGGAAAAGATTTACAGGATGCCATAGAAGGGTTTGGGCTGGAAGGGACCCTAAATACATCTATGTGTGTCTGTACGTAGCAGAGGGAATTGTCTTTTGTGTCTGTCTTGAATCTTTGAGCTCAGACTGACGGCGATGCCGGTTGGCTTTGCCACTGTGTGAGGTTCCACATATGCGTGTCAGACCACACAACCCCAAAATAGGCATTTCGCTAGTGACATTTAGCCTTAGTTTTCCAAATGAAGACACTGACTTGTAGCAAGGCAGTCTTTCACAGGATGGAACTGTAAGTATTTATTTACCCAGGGTGTAACTTTTATCTTTCATCAGAATGCAGGTATGAGCTGCGTAACGACAGGATTATGTGTGTAAACTTGCACTTTATAAAAATTTGGGAATAAAGCCCTTGCCTAACAACAGTCGTGTTCTTAGAAATCAAGTTCCATCTACAGAAGCCTTTCATGTTAGAGACATATCCCACATGTGATTCACTGTTACAATTCAATAAATACCTTACAAAAATAATGATAGCTTTTTTAAAAAATTAAGACATTTTAAGTCACCAATAGTTCCTCTTAGAGAGCTTCCCTCAAAGAATAGCTACTTCTATAGGACACTGTGCACTCAGCATTAGAAAAATGGGGGGAAAGGTCTGGTTGCATCTTTTATCCCAGGGAACTTGTGGATTCCACTTGTACTGTTCTCTGAAAAAATAAACTTCTTTCTTTTCTTAAAAGAAAGAAACAAGCAGATCCAAACATTCTTCATATTAAAAACCAGGAAAGAACTGTGATTTTTTTTTTTCCTCCTTTGACATGGATTCCTTCTCTGCCCTCACTCCTCCAAAGACTTACAGCATGCTCAGTTCACAGCTCTGGAGACGTAAGCCCCAACAGCTGCAGCTCCACATCCGAGATGTCTCCAGGAGCCGGCTGTTTGTAACTCTTGCAGAACCACTGCAGCAGGACATTTTCTGGCCCATAGGAAAACCACAGCTACATCTTCCTGCAAGCCTATCCCAGGCGGACTGATGAGACCTGAGCTAGAAGGTAACAGGAAGAATTCCAAGAGAAAAATTGCTAGGGATTTTCTATATTCACTTTTGACTATTACCCTTCCAAAAAAAAATTCTTCCCTTCTTAGATATGACTAGTCATGAAACCAATTATAGAGAAAACTGATGCTGTAGGTGCATTAATCTTGTAAACCATTCCCATATGGAAGAGTACATTCTTCAATCCTATTGTTCATAACAACTTTTAAATATGTGCCTCCTCAGCTGGGGCCTTGGGGCCTGATGGTGATGGCAGCTACCCCCCAACCCCTCCATTACGCTACAGATGGGAAATAAAATGAAATGCACATTATAACATGAACGTTATTGCAGTATAAAATCCTATCAGAACAAGACTTATGCATGTTTGTATGCAAAAATAGGTGTGTGTGAGACAGAGAGATACGTGTTTATAAATTACACACACTATGAAAAATACTTATGTATTATATTACAACTATATACATTCATTAGAAAGGAACTGATCAACCCCTGTCGAGGAGCCAATGCAGCAGCCATCATCAGTTCTTTGGCATCCAGGAAACGAATGCTATTTTGTGTCTGAAGAAGAGGAAAATCTTCTCAGTATTCCCTTGCTTCTTGAAACTGCTTGTAGTAGTCTTCGTCTGATGGGTTTTCTGTACACTTCTGCCCATTGTTGGGAGGCCGGGCTTCATTGTAGCGGCTCCAGTCACCTTTGCATATGATCCAAGGCAGAATGTCCACTTTGTAATGGAGTTCTGCTGAGAACTCGATGCTGATCAGGTTGGGTGTTCCCGCACCCTTGCCCCTGGTGATCAGCTGCATGTTATCATCATAGCAGCAGTGCTGTGCTGCCAGTGTTGTGCTTTCCAGAGACAGCATGGAGCGGATGCAGTACCGGGCTGTGGGCTTATAGATCTCCAGTTTTTCCTTTGGACCACTCGCGTCTTTCCAGCGGAAGCTTTTCCTCTTGAGTCGATCATAGATTTCAGCAGTGCTGTACGCAACTTCCCTGGGATAGGAGCACGGGCAGCTGGGAAGATCATTGACCACTTTGTGCATGTATTTCTTCAGGAACTCGCTCTTGCAGCTCATCCATCTCTCACAGCTATCAGTATCTGTTTCAGGGCAGGAAATGGAAACTTAAGATACATTAAGCAGCATCCCGGTTGGTGTGATCAGTGATAACAAATGAGTAAAGTGTAGCTGTTCAGCACCAGTGCTCTGCTTTAGAAAGGAAGGGCAGTCACAGCTTGCTGCCCTGGCCAGAGTGTATTACTGTGCTGTCTTGAAGCCGGGTGTGACTGACTTCAGTGCCTCAGGCACTGCTAGTCTGAGTTACAGTGCAGAACCAGGCCAGTAGGAATCCGTGACACTTCTTCTACCTGGCAAATTCTAATTAAGCTATTGATATCCCCATGCAGCACAAGAGACACTACCATGGGTTGATAAACAACAGAAATGGGAAATCACAGTGATTTGGTGCCAAGCTACAGCTGGACCCTTAGTCAGAACACACTCACCACGAAAAATGGTAGTCAGATGTTGAAGGATTAACTTTCAGGCAAGCAAGGCCTAGATTACTCTTTCTGAAGTTCATTTTAGGCCCTAATTCAGTCTTTCTTTTAAAAAACAAATACTTCTTTCTATTTGGTCTCCACTTTCCAAAGGGGTATTTCAAGCATCTGTAGTTCAAACATGGAGACTGACATCTTAGCTGGCAAAAGTGGTTCAGGTTCTGAAAGGGCATATGTGACATACCATCAGAGTGGCTGTACATCAGGAACAGTGAATGGCACCAGGGCCATGACATATAGCTGGGATTAAAGAGATTTGTAGACCAGTAGCGTATTTAACACCGGCACTTTAATACTTTGCAAGACTCTTGGGAGAATCCAGTTAAACATCTCCCATATAAAACATTATTTAAGGTGTCTATATCATTCTATGGGCTGTCAAAAAAACCCCTGCATATCTTGCTCCACACTTACTTAAGAGGATTGTGCAGGAGAGGAATTAACTGGGACCTAAAACTCTTACAGCAAACATTCTTGCAAAGTATTTACTTAGTGATCTGTGTCGTGTTTTCCTATCTCCTTAGAGAGTCCCATTCTGGCTGTCATTAACTGCTGTGCTCTGCCACCATAGGAGGGAGGTGCTGGGTTACATTATTTATTCAATTAACCCAGCATCCAGTGTCTCTGACTGGCCACACTATGGTTTAATTGGAGGGATGAAATCAGAACATTGCAGATGTTGGCTTGAGTTTTAGATAGCTTGGAATCAAGCCATGCCCTATAAAATTGCTTTGGCTACCCCCACTGCAGCACACAGAGCTATGAAAGCAATGCATGTTCATAAGAGTCATTGCCCTTTTTTATTTTTCTGATGTGACAGCTGTATTTAAAATGCTTTTATAGGGTTTTCCATTCGAGGCTATTTCAGAAAACTAATAAGGAGTGTTTGATTTTCCCCCCTCCATTAGCGTGGTGTCTTACACCTCTTTTCTGAATTAGGACAACAAATAATCATTTTGTGATGAAACAAACACAGGACTTCAGGGTAGAAAGATTCTATGACCAAAGCAAATGTTCAGATCATAAACATAAGCAAGATAATAAATGGCTGTTATTACTGACATTTTTAATGCTAAACTCAGCATCTTGATCCCACAGGACCAAGAAAACCCTAAGGAAGTCTCTTATCTGTTACTGAAGGATTGACTAGGCTGCTTACCAACTTCAAACAGTTTGGTTGCGTTGAAGTCTTCACTCCCTGCAAGTAAACTCACTTCTGTGGCAGCTGTCCGGAAGGTATCTTCGATCCCTAAGACAAACACCTGTTAGTGGTGCTGGTGTTTTCCCATTAAAACACAAGGGAATCAGCTGCCCCCTTGCCACCCCTCCTTCCCCAGGCTCTGCAAGGTGCTTTGGTTTGGCAGGGAAGCTTTCTGAAGTTGCTGCTGGACTGTTCCTTTAAAAGCATAATGACCCAGGAATCTGTGCTGTTAGGAAGGTAAAAGAGAGTGACAGGCCTGAAGACAGGTGAGTAAGTTCATCTCTGTGTGTGGGCAACCATTTTTCAAGGAAGAATGATGCTGTTACAAGAAGACTGGTGCTTGTTGGCCTCTCCCAGTGCTAGGGAGTTAAAAGGAGTGAATAGGCAAGAGATAACCAACCTCTCCAAGCAATTCCATCCCCACCACTTACAGCTATCAAATAAAATACCAGGATCTCAACATATCAGGATCTACCAGCAACCTCCAGTTAATCATTTGCTATCAGTAGAGAGACACAGAGATTGCCAGAAAAATGACCTTGCCAAAATAAACATCCTTTCGTTGCTGCTTTAGTTCAGCCTATGGACCAGCCTAATGTTTCTGTGCTGTGTAGGCTTAACACAAGTATCTCCTCAAAAAAACTCAAAATAGTTTTAGTTTTTTTTTTTCTTTCCTCTCTGTTGAATTAAAGACCTCTAAAGAGAGCAGAAAGATCTTTAATATGTGATAACTATATGGTTAATAATGAAGTCTATTCACCATTCATCTTCTTGCCAATGAACTTTCTCCTGATCTCCTGAGCTGGGGCATAATAGTGGCTTGCAGAGCTTCAAAACAGCCTCAGGCCAATTTTCAATAAATTTATCATAGGGTTTTGCCTTAACTCAAGCACTAGATGTAGAATAATACATACCCAAGAGCCCATTACAAGGCAGTAATTCACTGCTGGAATTATAAACAGCAGAAGCTGAGCTTTGCCCTTGTAATTTTAAAAATGTCAGCAGCCTCAAAGAGTGAATATATTTTGCTTGCTGATCGTTGGAGGTCTGTTATATGACATAATACGTTCTTTCAAGTTTGCCACTGTTTGGTTCTAGCTAGTGATAAATACTAGAGAATATAACTGAGGGTTACTTGCTTTCTTCTGGAATTAGCCCCTTATTATTGAGGTTTGAGGATGCATGAGAGCATGCAGAAACATTTTTCCCCTGAACTGCCTAGCAGTTGTTGCCTTGCAATGGAGACATGAATCTATCTGCAAGTGAGAAACTTCTCTCCAACTCTCTCACCAAGTCTTCTAGTCTGCTCTCCAGCACTGCTGACATTTCACTTCCCATTAAAAAAAGCCTGACCTCCAGTTTAAGAATTTTTGCCTTTCTGAGTCATTAAGTAAGCTGAGTAATGCATACCACCATGACTTGTGTTTTCACTTCTCTCTGATCTTGGGAAGCAATGAACTTGCACCTATCCCCTGCATTGTGGCAGCTACTGCATGACAAATTGGTCTAAATTCAGACACAGAGCAACATTTAAAAAGCAGTTTTCCATAGCAGCTTCAAATTTTCATGATGTAGGCTTGAGTGCTCAGCCCTGATTTTGCCAAAGTGAAGACTGTGTGATGGTAAGGATACTTCAAATGTCAAATCCCGTTGATGGGTAGCAGCTAAGGCAAGGCTCCTTGGCCATGTTTTCTGAATATATTCAAGTCAAAACTGTACATGCCTTCATCCCTGTTCACCATGCAGGCAATGCCATTCACTGCACCACAAAACGGGAGCTCACTGAGGTAACAGCACGGCTGGTTTGAAATCCTAAAAGAAGCTCCAAATTTGTTTCAAGGGAGTAGATTACACCCTTTGGAATACAAAACGCCTGTGCACAAAAATGACTGTCACGACCTAAAGAAAGCCTATACTTGTCTTTTAAGTCCCAGGGGATGGTGGGCTGCATCTAGCAGGGTATCATTACTATGAATAAGCGGCGTTGAAAACCAGCATGTCTTTTCCCACCAGAACTCTCACCTTGCCACGGGCCACACGGGCCCCAGGCGGTGTGCGCAGGAGGGCTCCCCGCGCCCCGCGCCCACCTCTCCCTGCTCCCCCTGGCAGCAGTTCCCCCCAGCAGCTCCCACCTGGGCAGTTGGGCCTGTCGCAGGTGCGGGACTCGGTGGCGGTACAGGCGTAGCCGCAGGACCTGGTGCGCTTCTGGCTGCCGCTCCCGCAGGTGACGCTGCACAGTGACCACGGGCTCCAGTCGCCCTCTCCATCAATGTAATCTGCGTCAGCACCAACATGAGGGAGGAAACGAAGGAACAGAACTCCTACTATCCAAAACTACCGTGCAGTGTTTTTTATTAAGGAGGCAAAACAAGAATGGAATCCAGATGTCTCTACCTGAAGCTTGGGCCGAGTGCCAGGCACAAGCCTGCTGTTTAAATGGTTTTCACACTTGATGCTCCTCAGGGAAATGCATGCAACATTATTTGAAAAAATATTTCCTTTCTCTTTTGACCTTTTGGCAGCTGAGAATCCTCAGCTGCAAAGCTGGGTCATGAACTAACAGAACACATCTATTCACATAATCTCCCTGCATACAGGAATATGTTTGTGGACCACAGACTAATCAGGCACAGGATAAATTAAGTTTTCTTTCTCATCTTTTCAAAACACACAGCAATAGGACAGCGATACTCAATTTTTAGGGCAAAATGCGTGTTGTGGGCTACGGGAAGCTAAAGGGTCATGAGTGAAAATCACAATTTTGTTTTTCAGTCCCTTGAACAGGTAACAAATATTTCAGCAATACTGCTATGGGAACAGGGAACTGCATACTCCTCTTGCACCGAAAACAACATGCGATTTTTAGTGTTTCATGTGAATTAATAAATAACATCAAATCTGATTATTTACTAGAAGGAACCTTCTGAACCTTCATTTTCTTTCTGAAAAAGAAACATGACTTTATTGTCTTCTGGTAGACAGCCAAAGGCACTGGACACCAAGTCTGCACCACAGAAGTCGATGTCACTGTGAGTACCTACTTCACAACCAGCCTCCTTTGTGTGCTGCATAAACTGCTGCACATCCCACCACGTGAAGGCCACCAAACAAAGCCCATGAACCCATCCCAGTTTTCTTGCCTTCACACAGGCCTCCCTAGCTGAGGGAACGTTTGGCTTAATGGTTTCCCCTGCAACCTACAGGAGATATTTTACTGACCCTGTGCTCGTAACTTGCAGACATAGCTCCTTTGGGTTACACCACCACTAGCAGCAAAGCAAAATCTGGTTTAGTGGCTCTGAGCCAGCCCTGCTCTACAGCTGTAGGTAGGAGCACTGAAGCCACAGCAAGACCCAGGGAGGATCCCTGCCTTCCCTGGCCTCTGTGCTACACGTGATTCCCGCTCCCCCCCACGGCCATGCTGTCTGTGGGCTTCCTGAGCTGGTTAGTAGAACATGTAACTTGATTTGTACCATATGTAATGACTGACGACAACTCTGTGGGGTGCTATTAAACATTTATTGCCAGGAGTATGGGAAGGTTATATATCTCACTCGGAGCAAGCTGCCTAGATGTGAGCTCCTCGTGGCAAGGACCTTATATGTTTCTCCTCTCTTTTTGACACGGCTGATGATGGGGAAGCCACCACACTGGAATCAGGAGTTTGTGGTGTGATGTGGGTGTGAACATGGCTAATGTTGGTGTGCAAGACCCATGGTTCTGGGATTTGCCAGCAGGCAGGCACCACAACAGTCCAAAAAGGCATCAGATGTCTCAGGAAAATGTGATCTGCCCTCTACGCCTAGCCTTGCTCTTCTTCCCAGCTCTCTTCCAACTCTTTTTTCTCCACGTGGTTGGCGAGGAGGAGGTCAGGAGAACAAGTGCGATGTCAGTCTAACAGCCCAGCCCAGGAGGCCCAGGAAGGGCAGGGAGAGCCTTTGGCCATGGCAGGAGGAGAGAGAGACACACACACAGAGGAAAGGTGTGAACATGTCAGTGGGTGGAACATCTAAGCCCCACACAGGCAGGATCTGCTGCTACATCCTCCTGGACCAGGCCAGTGGCATACAGCATTTCAGGTTAGACAGAAGGCCAGGAGTTGTTTCCAGTTAGTTGGATGCTCTAGTGTGCAGCAGAGAGCTCTAGGATAATTTTTAGGCCTACCTACCTCGTGTTTACACTGCATTATGAAGCACACTACTGAATATACCATGTTAGATTTTCAGCTGGAGCTCAACCTGTTCTTCCTATTTTTATATTTGTAATTCTTACTATGTTTTTTCTACCGCAATTATTTGTGAAAGCAACCTTATTTAACTTAAATGAATAACTACCTAAGGTATGAATTCTTGGCAATAAACCCTGCCCACAAATAAATGTAGGTGCAAAATGAAGGGATAGACTTTAATCTTCTGGCCACAAAATTTAATACATATGTATGTGTTTAAACACACCATCCCACAAAAACTCCCTCTTGATTTTTAAGACTCTAGGACTTCAAGTTAGCCAAATCATGGCAAAAATAAGGCTGAAGCTATGCATGACAGGCACTTTGCAGCATCTAGGGAATAACAACAGAAACGCCAGGGTAAAAGTACTGTGCCTTTGACTCCTTGTTCTGACTAAAAGTTGTCTGTATTTACACACAAATTCAAGGGGCTCTGAGCTTCCTGCAAGCACAGTTCAGCTCAGCTCCCTTCGGTCTCTCCCATGTGGATAGTCACAGCCTGTCAGGGTAGTGAATAGCTGCGTCTCCTCTCTGTTTCTAGTTTCTGCGACTGTTTCATACAACAAGCTGAAAACAATTGTTTTCTCTGTGACACATCTGGAAGAATATTACACATGCAAATACACAATGTTCCTGCTGCACATGCCACTCCCCACACATGCTCCAATATAATTCATCTTATTTGTGCATCCACCAAATACTACCACGTTTCAGATCTTGCTTATTTATCCAATAACAGTTATATTTTGGTTCCCAAACCACCGCACGATTCTAAATTTGTACTTATCCTTACTCTAAAAATAAATACGAAACCTTGTTTCCTCTACTTTAAAAAAAACCACACATCAGACTAAAAAAAGGCCCTCTTCTGGGATAACTGGTATGATTTTCAAGATTATAGACTTACTAGTGGAATGCAGCTACCACAGTACAGCTTGTGCATCTGCACAGATTTGTATTTAAAAGCTGATGAACAAAAGCCACATGTTGAAAAATTCTATTTTGCTTGGCCTGCTCTCAGCGATGCCTCACCATTCTCATTTCCCCCACGCTTGTTTTTACAATCCCAAGATGCCCATACGAGGCCTGGAATGCAAACTTACCATACTCTGGCTGCTCCTTGGGCTCAAATGTCCGGTGACTGGGTGCATGACCATCCCACCCACCGAGAGGGTTTAGGAAGTTGCTGTCCTCAGTAGTGCTGTCAAACTTGTAGTCCTGGTCACCACTGCTCATGCGAGTCAAGGTGGAGGACCTCTGCCACCAGTTCCTCCAGTCAGGTGATGGCACTGGCCAGCTGGGCTTGCTGCTCTCCTTCTGCAGGTCCTTGTCTGTCTCCGTATCGGGGCCATCCACCACTTCAATGGTAACCTGTGGGATTCAAAACAGACCAGCCTGACTGCCAGTGCCTCCTCCTGGTCGGTGGGAAACTCTCCATACAGCACAGACAAGGCACTGCCTGGCAAAGGGGCTGTGCAACACCATCGAGTTCACGTGTTGTAAACCATATGTGGATTACTGAGCCCAGGGATATGCAGAGGCTGAGTGATTCCTTCTGCTACCTCTGCTGAATCAGACCTTGGAACAAAGGCTAGGAAAAACCCTGCACAGAATAATAACTCATGCTGTGCCTAAAACCTTTGCAGCAGAATTTTCTGACTTACGGGGAAAGCGTGTTTAGAGCCGAACATATATGACCAGGAAAAAGAAAACCAAACCTGCACTCTGTGCTGAGGCTGAATTTGAGGCAAGCATAAAGCACACCAGTGTGCAGATCCTGTTCCAAGGACTTGGGCTGGCTCAGGATGGGGCTAAGCAAGGCCACGAGTGTGAAGGTGAAGATGCAGAGTCCAGGTTATCTCTGGGTTTGCATCTGTCTTGCCCTTTGGCAGCAGCCCAGCTGTTACTGCTGCACGAAACCACGCTTTGTGGCAGTGACGGGAGCCAGCAGCTCCTCTGACCATCACTGAGTAAGTCACTCACTGCAAAGCCCTCTAAAGTAGGTCCTTTTGTCATGCTGGAAGAGTATAATGACCTGTTATGGTCAACCTGTTTATGGTTTCTACAGAAGCCCAGAACCAAAATTCAAAGTTTGCTGCCCAATTCCCTCATAGACATCACAAATGTCAATACTAATCTGCATAGGAGCAACCCTTGATTATTGCCTTCTGTGCTGAACAATGTGTAATTGTAAAACTCTTGGATAAATACTGTGTGTACACATAGGTGGTTATTTAGGTAGAGACTAGCCATCAGAAACCTTGGCTCTGTGAGTCATGCAAGCATTGCCTGGCCACAGATTGTAAAATGCTCTGATGTTTCATGCTAATGTGGTTCTAGGATTACACTGGACTGGCTAAACAACCAGAAGTGACTATCAGATATATTTATAATGTTTAATAGGCACAGAGGCATTCTCAGCCTTGCAAGATAGTGCACAATGAAAACCAGGTTTTATAAAACAGAAATAATATACTATTATGCTAAAAGTCATTTACACAGCTCTGTGGATTTGCATTGTGCATAAAAGATTAATTTTACACAATTGTTATTAGTAAAAATCACAAGACACACAAAAGAAGAAGAAAGAAAAGGTCACAACTACCTGTGATTCACAGAGTGTGGCATAGGAAGCAAAGTGGAACTGTAATATCTTCAGAGCTGCAGACACAAAAAATGCCCACACATCCTTTCTTTGGAGAAAGGAGATTTCGAACCTATTTCAGGCTTTGCATTTTACGATAGACTAGGCCATTGAAATGAAAAAACTTGCAGGCTACTGTGAAGCTCCACTGGGAGAAAGAGCAAGAGCAAGGGAAAGCGCAGTTGTCAGCCCAACAGCATCTTTACACAAGGGGTATTTCACTCTCAGGCTAAATATGGAATTGGAACGATTACTTCATTAAACGTCAGTTTCTACAGACCAAGTATTAAAATGAATTTCATAAGCTTGAAAACATCAGGGTCAGTTCAGGGATTCAAAATTGTTGCATCTATCCAAGGAAAACAGAGTTCTCACACTAAATGAAAGGAAATCGCCTTACTGAGTGGCAAACACTGCCAGTGGTGGGGCTTTAGTACTCCCCACCTGGAAATTAGTACAACTCTAGTACTTTAGCAGCAAGTATTTTTAGGACCACACTAACTCTCTGAGAAATGACTCAGCAAAGTGGAAAAAAACAAACCCCCTGATATAAAAATAATGATAATTGCTCCATTTGCTTTGATAACCTGTAGCTATGTGACAATCAGCATGAACTTGCATTATTTCAGCCAAGGACAATTTAAAGAACCACAGGCACTTGATTTTAAATAATGATTGATGATGCCAAATCAGTTTAAGGGAAAGAGGATTTGCAGGGGCAGAGAAACATCTGCTGAGCTTGGTGCTAGACTGGTGAGGAAAGGCAGGTGGAACACACACTCTTCCAGTGTCGTCAGACCCCACCAGCACTGCTGCTAATTTACTTTCAAGACTTATCTGTGCAGTGAGACAGTCACTTCAGTCTGTTTTTACCATTGAGGAAGCTCATTAGAAAGGCCTCTAAAATGAGTTTTCCAACACACAGCCAATTAGAAACCAAAAGCAGCAGAAGCAAAATCCAGTGTGGTAGTCTGACACATACCTATGTTCCTCTCTCCACTGCTTTAAGCTTTGATTACTAAGGTGTTTATTGAGGCACAAAAATCATACAGAAAGAAATTCTATAAAGAATCCTGGGATTGTCTGAACTGCCACTCTTGGAAATTAGAAGTCAGCTTCAATCGGCTCTGGTGTTTTCAGGGACTTTGCTGTGCTCTGCCCAGCTCCATTTGACTTAACAGACCTTCCAGAGGCACGGAGGAAATCAGTGCATAATCCTAGTAATGCCTCCTCCACTCTATAACTCAGAAGTTAGGGCAGAATTGTGAGAGGAGGCTGCTGTTTCAGGTAAGCAATTGATCCCTTATCCCAGTTTAAAATTCTGAAAAATCAGCTTTCACTGAATTCTTCCCAGTACTTACAGACAGACTTACAGTGTTAGTCCATGACTGTACATACACATATACATGTACATATACACGTCTGAACAATTTCTATATTGGGGGCTGTTTATAAAAAGGAATAAAGAAATGAAGGACTAAATAAAAATCAAGAACTAGAATCATAAAAAACGGGCAGTTAGAGAAGCTCTGGAAAAGCTTTCATGTTGTATAAATATTCCAACAAAAACATGTTCTCTTAAAAATTAAAAAATAGATCTGGTTTAGCATTTCTATCTCAGAGACCATTTTAAAGGCTGATTTCTTCTTCCAGTGATTATCAAAACTATAAAGGTTCTTTTTCTCCTCAAGCTTTCCGAAATGTCTGTGGTAACACAGTTCTTGTATAAATTCACAATGATCCCCAGAAGTATTCAAACCTAAAATAAAGCCACTTCTTTTATGGTTGTATGAGCTAGGAATAAGGATGTTCCTCTGAAAACTGTTAAAAGCAATTGGCGTAGGTACATTAAAACAACAGATTTGCAGTCAATTTCTCATGAAACAAGTGAAGCACAGATGTCTCCAGACACCAACATCCAATCTTCTCCTGGCCAAAAACATACAGAAGATAAATATTATCCCAGCCTGCTGGAGTGCACAAAAAGTTCTGTGTTCTTTGTCCTGTTTACTGAGACAATGTTTCTGAATTCACTTTACTGGTGTAAACATTGCCCTAAGCAACTGGAAGATTATGTTTCAGGAAGAACTATGTTTGCGATATTGTGCAAGCAGCAGATCCTACAACATTCCTATCCTGTTTCTGTCATGCAATCGATGCAAATTTTCAATACAGAACTTGCCATTCTGGTAGGACAGACATGTGCAAGTAAGCAATGAGGTAAGTATAACAGAAGAACAGAAACCAGTTCATTATAAGAGACTGAAATGGTAGATCTGGCTTTACACCACATAATTTTAATTAAGATTATGCTATCAGCAGTGACACCAATTTACTTTTGATTGTGTCGTGTCACTTAGAACAGCTTTCTGGACTTGAAAAGCAAAGGACCCTCAAACTTTGCTGGGAGCAAAGAAGACAACGTGACTTGAAACCTGAAATTTCTATTTAACATTGTCAATCCAATTTGCAATCTCTGATGAGCCCACCTGAACCCCAGAAACAAAAATGTGTTCTAGATGTGAATTCTGCACTCTGCAGTGAGCTCTTGTTACAGTATGACGTTAAGAAACCTGCACAGTTAAGAAACACCACTGACAGTGGTTTAACTGTGGCCCCTGGCTCTGCCTACACGAGTCTCTCCAGCTGGCCAGAGGAACAACCAGCTCCTGCAAGGCTCCACCGTGCTTCCAGTGCTGCACCTGGCAACAACTGCTTTGCTACTACCTCGAAGCATTAAACCCCACAAGCCTTACAAGAAACAAGCATTACTGGAGCCCTAAATTAGAGATGAGACTGGTAGGACGGGTCAGACACTGTTGAGTCGTCTGTGACAGTACCAAGAGGGCATTGCTTTCCAATACACTGAAACCAGCAGCTTCAAATGACAAATATAAATGATAGATAAAGGGTACATCTAATAAAATATGTGAAAAGTGGCATTATGATGCAGGTGAAGGTGAGGGAAATGGCCGCGGGTGAACCCGGAGAAGAGTTGAAGTCTGCAGCTCTTTTTTAAAAGCAGACCACACAGCCTTGTTTCTCTGTATGTTCCTAGACTGAGTGGTTTTGTGTAGATGTTTTTCTAAGAGAAGGTAGTAACCCAGCAGGTACCAAAGAGAGAAAAAAGGTAACACACAGATAAAAAAGCTAACGCAGCAGCACTGGAGTGGTGTGACTGGTGGATATGGCCACAGGCCTCGTGGCAAATGACAAAGACCAAACAGGCATTAACTTCTTCTGGTTTGAAACCACTCCTATCAATTAAACTGGTTATCAACATGGTGTTAAACAGGAATCCTACCTGTTTCTGTGCAGTTTTAACCCAGAATACGTCACCTCATCAAAATGTTTAATACATCCATTCCAACTGGAGCTCACCCAGCTGTGTTTCAGCTTTATTGGTCATGAAGTTTGACCAAGATTTAAGTTCAGTGAGGAGCATTAATAGCAACAAAATGCCCTTACTGCCCAAAGGGGTTGTGAACTCCCCGTCCGTGGAGGTGTGACCAGGCTGGATAGGGCTCTGAATAACCTGATCTAGTGGAAGGTGTCCCTGCCCATGGCAAGGGGACTTGAACTAGACCAACCCAAACCACTCAAAGGTTCTATGAGTCTTCCCTTTTCTGTCATTTTTCGTGGTGTCAAGCACTGCTGGGGAAGCAGCAAAGCAGTGCAACAACAGAGCAGCACACTGCCTGTTCCTGTTCCAGTACACAAACCTGGGAAACCAGTAGGAAAAAGAAAAGGGGAGGGACAAAAGTAAAAGTTCAATTGCAGGTTGAAACATCTGGCTCCAAACAGAGGGTTGGCTGCAAAGAGTGGAGAGGCAGTAGAAGGCTGTTTGCAACAGAGAGGAAAAACCCATCAGAAATGGAAAATAGGCAGGTTCCTGTACTCTTCCCATGTGACTTCATTCTGCTACTCAGGGGTAAGAACAATTCTGACTTCAAATTTGGCTAGTCTTCCCAACAAGTGCAAACAAGTCTACTAGACAACAGGGATTTGCCACTTGTGAAAGGAAATCCAAAGAAAATGTGTGATCAGTTTCTGTAATCACCTTCTCATCTAGAAGTCTTCCAGGCATTGACAGAATTGTTAAATGTTAATTGTTAAAATGACAAAAAAGAAAACAAAATACCCCAAATCAAGCAGCCAGTCTTTGCTCAACAGCAGCTACTGAAGCAGCCAGACTTTGCTCAACAGCAGCTACTGTGGTTACTCTCAACAACCAGTGTGCAAGCACAGCTGAAACATAAAATGCTTCTTGAAATGATGGGAGATTTTACAAGGTTAAACACCACAGGAAGGCAAATAAGTGTTGTCCTGGTCTTGTGTGCAAAGAGTCATATTCCTCTGGATTTCTGCAGCTCTAACTGTTGCTTCTGAGGGTTTTCTAGAGACAGTCTGCTGTACTTAGATTATCATCTGATAAACATGGCAGTACCTGGGGTAATGTGAATTCCTTTGATGGTGTTCTGATATTCACCAGTTCATCACTAAAAGAGCACACACCAGGGCATGATATAGCAAGTGTCATCTCACAGGAACCAGAGAAGGAACGACCCTGAAGAGAACTCACTGGAGTATCTTTTCCACCTGCTTTTTTAGAAGAATTTGATGCTTCTTTCTTAGATTTTTTATTTCCCAGGTATAATCTCCACTACAAAATGTTATTTTTGGTCTATGCAGTAGAAGGAAAATGATGTTTTGAGTCTTTGAGAAGAAAAGGTGACCATTGTGCTATCCCAGTTTAAAACAGAGGCTGTTTTCTCCTTTCCAACCTCTCAGTCCTAGGACGACTCTTTAAACCAACACTCCCAGGATTGTAACTTACAGAGACGGGAGCCATTGTACAAAAAGTGAAACAAGCATCCATTCTTTTTTCATCTGCCAAAGAGCTGATGAGAAATTTGCAAGTCAACAAGTGTCACTATTTCTGGTCTGGTCAGTATAGTACTGTTCAACAAGCGAGAATTCACTATAATCCTGTTTTTCCTAAAAGAGTAGGCCAACTTGTACAACCTTGAGGCAAAGAAATAAACTTTCTCTCACTCTGTAAGGAATTAATGGGAGTTTCATCTCCATGAGGCTGGACCAGCTGCAAGACTGTCAAGCAAGAACTTAAAGAAGCTTTGTATATCACTATTTATGCACCTAAGTAAGCAGAATAAATGCAGAGTAAATAAAACGCAGAACTTAGGGAGCCTGTTTCTGAAACGACTCATCCTTGCGTACAAGAGCTCTTGGAATCAATGTTGCCCAATGCTTTCCAGTTTACAGCACTAGTTTTACCAGTTCTCTGAGTCCAGAAAAACTGCTGACATAGTTGCTGACACATTTCCAAGAACAGGTGGTGGAAAAAGAGGTCATAGCAGAAGCAGTTACTATGAAGACAAGCCAGGGAACAGTTTCCGTCTCTTTTATCTATTCCCTGTGTCTAAACATTGTATGCTGTCACCACTCAGAGAAGCTTTTTGTTTCCTCTTGTCCTCCTCTGCGGTTTACATGCTGTTCAAACAGTGATGCTACATGATTTGCCTCATGCCACAATCTGGGGGCCCCTACAGCTTCCCAATCTTCCCTTCCCAAAGCTTTCTGGAGTCGTTCTCCTAGCACGAGGGATGTGTTCCCTCACCACATGTTGACCATGTTTACTACCTCGGCCTGTCACGTATTAGACCTGCCCTTGACCCAAATCTATGAGACTTCTCCATGCTCCAACTCATCTGTGGTGACCACAAGGGAGTGACACCATGGGGGCAGCTTGCTCTCACCCAGTCATGGAATCGTGCACTGGTTTGGGTTGGAAGGGGTCTTAAGGATCATGTTCCACCAGACCAGGTTGTTCAGAGCCCCATCCAGCCTGGCCTTGAGCACTTCCAGGGATGGGGCAGCCACAACCTCTCTGGGCACCCTGTGCCAGGGCCTCTCCACGCTCATAGGGAAGAATTTCTTCCTAAAACTACTCTACACTTATCCTCTGTCAGTTTAAAGCCTTTCTCTCTTGCCCTATCACTCCACGCCCTTGTAAAAAGTTCCTCTCCAGCTCTCTTGGAGCCCCTTTAGCACTGGAAGGTGCTCTAAGGTCTCCCCTGAGCCTTCTTTTCTCCAGGCTGAACAGCCCCAGCCCTTTCAGCCTGTCTCCAGAGCAGAGGTGCTCCAGCCCTCTGGAGCATGTTGGCCTCTCACCAGCAGATCTATTACATCTTTACATGCGTACTTCTCAGACATATCAAAAGGATGGTAATTTTGCGGGCTGGGGGACTCTAAGAAGCCAGGAATTAATTTAACCGGAAAACCAGATCTATTAGTGCATTGTTTTTATAAGCACATCTTAGGAGGAACAACATTTGAATTTATTGTTTTGGTTAAAAAAGACTGCTTATTAATGCCAATTTTGCTTTAAGGCTCTGAATTAAAAACAAATCACTCATTTTTTCCTCTTTCCAATCCTTGAAGTTTCGAGATGCAAATGGCCTGGAAGAGGCTGTTCCAAACCCAAGAACAGTTTGAGGAACAACATACATAAAGTTTCTTGCAGACAACTTTTTTTAGTCCAAGCAGCTGCTGCAGAAATTAACTCTGTCTCACTTCCACACAGAGGAAAGCATTTTGAGCAGAAACTGAACGACTTGTTCTCTGACAACCTCTGGGTTTGGTTGCATTTTATAATAGCATACCAAAAGCAAATCTGTTCACAAACAAATTTTACAACAGTAAATTTTAGACAGAAATTAAAATACCCATTTATTATCAATGAAGGTAATATGCTCCAAAACGGCAATCACAAGGATGGGTTTAGTATCACAAACAGGTCTACATTGATCTCCACATTTATGTAATCAACACTATCCAAGGAGAAATTCTGAAAAAATTTGCAGTATGTGCATTAACTTTGAGGGAAAAAGTACGTATTATATATATTTTATATATAATATTACGTTATATTACATTATATTGGACTATATACATTCTCTGTTGGTAGAGACAGATTGTTCTGGCTGTGTGTCAAGGAAGCCAGGCTGAAAGTTGTCTTCGTTCAGTAAAATAACTTTGTGTAAGTTATAAAGAAGTCAGATGTTAACATAAATTTGTACCTGAATGTTGGGATTCTGCCCATTGATATCTGCTTTTGACAGGTCAGGGAAGTTTGGGAGATCCAGGAGAAAAGATCTGGGTCCATCTCTTTGCAAGGATGTATGCCCGTTCTCCTGCCTGAACTGTTCCTTAGGGAATGGCCGGTGAGCAGCCTGGAGATCGGGGTATTCTCGTCGCTCCTCGGGGTTCAGGGTGAAACTGTCTTCAGGAGAGTGGTCCTCTGCAGCCAGTGTGTTCTGGGGAAGAAAAGCAAGGCACAGTAATGACAACTGAGAGTGTGCAGTCCTGCCAGTGCCCCCGTCCCTCCAATGGCTGCAGCCTTACAGCACCCAGACCCACGGCTCACTACTGAAACACAAACCTGTACCCAGCTGACACAAGATAAAACTGAGCAAGACTTGGGGACTTAGCTCTTCCAGGCTCCTGAACCATTCCAGCCTCGTGGTGAGCACCTACACATGAACACAAGCATCACACTTAAAACAAACCTAGAAACATGAGGCTCTGAAGTAACCCCTGGGAAATCAAATTGTACCACATTAAACATGTCCCTAAAAATGCTGAAAGGCATCCTTCTTACAAATCGTTTTAGTTTGCTTTGTTCCAAAGTGAAGCAAAAATACTGACTATTAAGGTCATGTTGAAATTTATGGTATTAAAAGATCCTACCGCTGAGCTGGCAACTTCCCCTTCTCTCCCCTCAGTCTGCAACAACTTCCATCTAGTCTCTGTGTTCCTCAACCAATTTCTCTGGTCTTGAACATCTGAACCTTCCTTCCTCTGGGATCTCATTTTCATGTTTGCCTAATGGTGGGATTGAATTTCACCAAGCTGTGGGTCAGCGGTTAATGCTTTTGTTATTGTTGAGCGTACTTTTGGGTTTTGTAGTATATTACAGCAGGCTGCCTCTGAACCAGTAGCACTGCTGCCACTGCCTTTGACCTCACCAAGGAGACACATTTAGTATCAAAACACTGGCTCCCTGGGTTAGGACCAGCCTGGGGACTTGGGGAAAAAAACAGCAGAGAAGTCCAATCTTCTTATGGCTACAAAAAAAAAA